>JAQFVV010012395.1:26634175-27021675 GCA_028023455.1 Epiperipatus broadwayi | reverse complement strand
CTCACCATTGTCTCCCTTGATTAACAATATTTACATGAAAGAACTTGAGACCATAACTATAAAAACTATTCCATATCCAACTAAAGTTTGGCTTCACTATGTGAATGATACATTTGTTGTATGGCCACATGGTGAAGCACTGCTACAAACTTTCTGGAAACACATAAACAACATAT
Source organism: Epiperipatus broadwayi (assembly GCA_028023455.1). Lineage (NCBI taxonomy): Eukaryota > Metazoa > Onychophora > Udeonychophora > Euonychophora > Peripatidae > Epiperipatus > Epiperipatus broadwayi. Next base: position 27,021,499 of record JAQFVV010012395.1, on the reverse strand, counting down.
ACCTTTCAATTAAATTCACAATAGAATCAGAACAAGAACAAAAAATGGCATTCTTAGATGTTCTTGTGACAAGACTCCCTCATGGCAAAATCAAAACTACCGTTTACTAAAAACCTACGCATACAAGAAAATATCTAGCCTATCCATCCAATCATACCAGAAACACAAACATGGAGTTATACTATCACTATGGAACAGAGCAAAAGAATTTTGTTCAGAAACTAGTCACTTGGAAAAAAAGATCTATATAGAACAAACTCTTATGAAAAATGTTTATCCATCATCTGTTAATAAAAAAAATGTTAAATAGACAACAAAAAGAACCATCAAGAGAAAATACAATTATTGGTGCTGTAGTGCACCCATACATTCCAAAAATAGCAGGCAAATTAAGGAAAATCTGCAATCAGTATAACATCAGAACAGCTTCCCAGAACCAGACCACACTACGAGAAATTTTAACATCTACAAAGCCTAAACTTGAAATGCTGAAAAAAAACTGCATCTATGAAATACCATGTGAATGTGGAAGAATATATATTGGTGAGACCAGTCATCCCATTGAAAAGCACTTGAAAAAACACAAACTGATGATTAGAAAAGAGAAAATAGATGTGTCTAAGGTAGAAGACCATGTATGTGCCAATAAACATATGTTCAATTGAGAAAATATAAAAATATTGAATACAGAAGAAATGATACAAAGAAGAAAATTTAAAGAAGCTGCTCGCATGACAATGACAAAAATTCCCATAAGCCAATCTAGTGTGACTATGCATAATGTATGGAAACTACTAATCAACTTTGCTCATAGGAAAAAGTGGAGAAATCAGGAGGAACCTCATAGATAAATATATGAAATTTCTACAGACTATTGCCTTTGGAAGACTGGCTCAGTTGGTTAGAGTGTTACCATAAAACTTAATAATCAAGAATCCCATGCTAGAACTGTCACTGGTCAGACCAGCAACACCTGAAGAAAAGGGGAGACTAATACCTCTCAAAACATTGTGCATATACTAACATGTTTGATGTGCTATTACTAACAGTTGAATGTATTTGGAATATTTAAAATAAAGTTAAATTTTTCTAAAGACATTCAATACACATATTAGATGATGGAAATAGCCCAATATAAAAATACAACTAGAACACCATCATCACAAAACCTTCAAGAAAATACTGTTTTCCTATTTATTTTAAATATCTAATTAGACATATTAATGTAAAAGAGAGTAATTCACAATTAACTTTAACAATATATATATATATATATATATATATATATATATATATATATATATATATATATATATATATATATATATATATATATAAGTATATAATCCCAGTGCATAACACTAAACTGAAATAAATATCCAATATTAAATTATCCCACATGGTTAAGAAATTCAGAACCGCACTCTGTGAATGTGTTTCTGAATTTCTTAATCATGCGAGGTCATTTAATATTGGATATTTATTTCAGTTTAGCATTATGGATTAGGGTTATTTTCATATATAATTGTGATAAGTGATTTAAAGATTAAAATTACTAATATTTAGTTTGTCTTTAAATAGTAATAAGCATGTTTGTTTAGTATGCAAGATAAGATCGTTGCTTATTTAATTTAACGCTCTTCGTTAGAATTAATTTGTATTTCAATATTTAAGATCTAATACCATAGTTTCAAAGTGGTCTCAAGGTATCATTCTGAGGCTGGCTATTTTGAAATATAGACTCTAATATATTAATTTCACAGAGGATGGTTCTGAATTTTTTAACCATATGGGGAGATTTAATATTAGGATATATAAGTATATAACAGTTGTCCAGCTTTGTAATAATTTTTCAAAATGATCTTTACTGTAAATAAATGACTTCAAATTTAAAAAAAAAAAAAAAAAAAATTATTAAAAAAAAAAAAAAAAATTAAAAAAAAAAATCTCAATATTCACTATGAGGCTGGCTATTTTGAAATATAGACTCTAATATATTAATTTCACAGAGGATGGTTCTGAATTTTTTAACCATATGGGGAGATTTAATATTAGGATATATAAGTATATAACAGTTGTCCAGCTTTGTAATAAGTTTTTCAAGATGATCTTTACTGATAATGAATGACTTCGAATTTAACAATAAGTAAGAAGACAATTATTGTAAAAGAGAAAATAGAATATTCAAAAATATGATATTCACTAAAACATATTGCTCTATGTGATTTAGTATGGTTGTAGAATGAAGAACCCTATAATTAAAAGTACACAGATGCAGTTCAACTACCACTTCTAACTCAATGTCTTATGAGCTACTGCAAGATAAACTATTTGATTAAATAATTTATTACACAATATTAATAGAATATCTTGTGTAGTTTAGTATAATGCTGGAATAGAAAACTTGATGGTTGAAGATCTATAGATCACAACCTAATTGTCACTTCCAATGTATGAATGTCCTATAAATTCTTGAGTGAAAATCCATTTGATTAATCAATTTAAAAATACCAACAGAATGTTTTAAATATAAAATTAGTCAAATGAAATAGTTGCATAAATAAAATTTGATTAAAAATCATAAAAAATATTTTCTACAATTTGCAGATAAAAAGTGTTTGCTATATTTATACAATGAATGTTTGTGAAAAAATTGTATCTGAATGTCATCAAATTGCAGTGAAAGCTTATTTATGATACATAAGTGGGATTTAAAAATGATTAGATAAATGAAAATATCAGATATCACAGAAATAGCATTTAGTAATTGAAGAATGGCAAAATGAAATCCAAAATAAACTTGAAAATCTCAGTAATATTATCTACAAAATTTCAATATGTGGATTCCAATTGAACTGTTAAAAAATATAATTTAAAATGTTAATAGACAACTGGATATCAACTCCAAGTGATCATATGAATAGCACTTCTTCTAAATGATCTAACATCTGGTTTGATTTCTTAGATTACTCAAAGTACATTTATTATTAGAAATTAGAAATTCTATTCATTTCATTGCTAATTGTTCATTTCTTCTTTCATCATTGATATTTTCAAGTATTACTATTTACTTTCCTAATGAATTATATTAACTTTACAGTATGATCAATTAAAATACTGCAATGTAAATTAAAACACAATATTTTTGAAATAATAATCTCCAAATATACATAACATACAAATAATTCACCATAAGAATAATTCAGAAATCAAACATTCTAGAGTCATTTTATATGATTTTTTAGTTTGTTCCTTGATAAAGATTATAAAAGAATATATTCGAAACATTGCAATGTTATTTATTTACTTTATAATAGTTCATATAATAAAGCAAGATTTATAAAGAAGAAGAGCATACTGAAATTAATAGACTATTTTTAAAATAGAAGACTATGCTTGTTGGTTATTAATTTAATTTATTCAAACAAAAGTTATTAAAAAACAAATTTTTTTTAATCTTTTATCACATTGTTACATAATTAGTTAATCATGATTATGCAAAACCATGTCTAATCACATGTCTAATCAATAGTGTAAATAAATTTATAATCAGAATATCAAATAGATAAAAATGAAAATAAACAAATTATCTTCAAGAAATGCATTTGGAATTATTATTTTAATATATATATATATGTGTGTGTGTGCGTGTGTGTGTGTGTGTGTGTGTGTGTGTAGCAAACAATTATAGCTTGATGGTTACAAAACATGATTTGAAATTGCATGATTTTTGCAGGGTAAAATAGAAAAAGGTGAAATTCAAGATTTATAGATCACAGTTCCTCTCTGACACTTCCAGATATGAACTCCAAGCAATAAACTATTTAATTGCTGTTGCGCTGTTGTTGTTGTTATTTAAAGTATTCTGTTTTATTATGATCTAAGTTCGAATCCTGATTAATATATTATTTATCACACACAACAGTAAAAAATGAAATTAATATCTTTTCTTTTTTAAAAATAATGCATTGACACAATCAATCAGATATTACCTTACATACAATTAAGACAACTATTTAAGTCCGGTATCATGGTGAAAAAAAAAAAATTATGGCAAAATAGTTTTTATTTATATAATTCGCCCATTATCCACCATTATTTATAATAGCAAATTTGCACGTATTATCCAGTCACTCCACAGTTAATGAAATTGCCCAGAACAATACAAGACTCAGCAATATGTGTCATAAATGTTTAACATTCCTAATTTTCTTCTATGAATAATACCAACCTCAGAAATAAATAGAAAATAGTAATGTGAGATTCAAGCATCTTACTGTCTATCCCACTCACTTTCAATATTTTATCTAGTGACCAGAAAGTATATAATCCAGAAATATTCTTATTTAGATGTTGTTCTGTTTGGGTGCATTAAGATGTTGACGTGTTTACTATTCTCCAACGCTTTTCAAGACAATAAAAACTAATCTTCTTCAAGCCTATGCAAATAAACATCTTGACTGACATGTTTATTTGAAGGTAGTCTTTGATAGTCTCCTAAATATCACATTATACTTGTTGTGTTTTGTTCTGGAGTACAGACCCAAACTACAGAAAATAATGTAAAATAATACTGAAACAAGTATTACAATTAATATATTTATTATGTACAAATATATACAATACAATATATACAAGTGAATATTTACAAGTTGAATATTGGAGTTTAACGTAAACTCTGGGTTCTGCCTGCTGCTTCCAGCCACAACTGATGGCTTGCCTCACGGGTAGGGTCTATGACTCTTCCAGCTGTACAAGACAGCTTGCCTCGAGTCGAGAGTGGTCTTAGCAGCTTCCGGTCTCTGTGGGACTTGCCTAGCTGTGTAGACCAAATAGCGTAGTGCTATCAATGAGAATACTTGCTGCTGTTTAGGTTAGCAGAGCTTCCCTGGGAGAATGCAAAGAGTCTTTTCAGGTTAGACACATTCTTCCCTGATTCTCACAAAAGGCTGACTATTTATACCCAGATCCCTGACCTTATTGAAAACCTTCAGATTCAGCAAGCATCGTTGCTTATTGGCCTGTAATAATCATTGGCTATGTTTTTATCTATACATCAGCCTATTGGCCTGTGGCAAACAATGCTTAATCCGATCAGATAAGGAGGCATCTGGAATAGTCTACTTCTGAGAGAAGGGAGGACTATAACATCCCTCCCCCTGGCTAAAATTTACCCTAGAGAACATAGTCATGCAGGTGTGCTGGAGGACGACTAAAGCGCTTTGGTGCTGGTTCTGGTTTGCTGTTGTCTTCAGTTTGTTGGTCCTCCTTGCTTGTATCTTTGGTTTGTTGGTCCTCCTTGCTTGTACTGCATGTCTCTGGAGCTTCATTCCTTGTGGCTGCATCAGTATAATCCAGTCTCAGTTGATCTCGATGGCGATGATGTTGACATCCATCTGCTGTTTCCACTAAAATGGTGTGAAGTCCTTTTTGTTGGATTACGACTGCTGGGATCCATTTAATGGATCCGCTATACATTCTGCATAGAACATTAGTCCCTATTTGTAATTTGGTAGTTTTGTCCTTTTCTTGTTTTTCATCATTTGGCTCAGGTATCAGAGCTGACAAGTTGGTTCGCAAAGTTCTATTACACAGTAGTTCAGCTGGAGTTTTTCCGGTTGCAGTACTTGGTGTAGAGTGCTGAGTTAATAACATTCTGGCAATACGGGTGTTCCAGCTTCCTGTGATGATCTTTGTGAGCAATTTTTTGGTCTCTTGCACCAATCTCTCAGCCTGGCCATTGCTTTCAGGGTGAAATGGTGGGCTGAAGACTAGCTCAATGCCATTATTGTCACAAAAGTTTTTAAAGGCTACTGCAGTGAATGCTGTGCCATTATCTGTGACTATCATTCTAGGAAGGCCATGTTTAGCAAATAGCCTTCTAAGAGCTTCTATTGTTGCAGTGGTCTGGAGTGATGGAACTTCCACTACCTCTAGCCACTTAGAATATGAATCAACTACTACTAATAGTAGTTTGCCTTTCCATGGAGCAGCATGGTCCACATGGAGTCTCATCCAGGGGCCTTCAGGTTTAGGCCAATGAACTGTTTTATCTTTTGCTGGCATGCTTTGATTCATTTTGCAATGCCAGCAGTGGACTTTAGACAATCTCTGTGTCCAAAGTTGGCCACCATACATATGACCTTGTGAGCATCTTCATCCAGACTATCCCTGGATGCCCATTATGCAACAGGTTGAGCACTTGGGATTGTCCAGCTAGGGGGATCACTACTCTGGATCCCCAGATAATACATCCCTTTTCAATTGAGAGCTCCAGCCTTCAGGTCCAGTAGGCTGGATGCAACTCCTCTGGTTTTTTATTTGGCCACCCCTGCTGGATCCATTTTTTAATTCTTTGGAACCCAGGGTCATTTGTGGTCCACTTAGCCACTAATTTACTGTTCAGTGGTGTGTTTGTCCCCAAATCAATCATGTTAACTGACTGATCTGTAGTAATCAGCCTGTCTGCAGATTCTGCAGGCAAACGACTTAATGCATCAACATGAGGAATCTGTTTTCCCTCAATGTAGTGTAGCATAAAATCATATCCTGATAAGAAGTTGAACCACCTCAGCATACGTGGTGAGGCATGCTGAGGGATTCCTTTTTCAGCTGCAAAGATACCCAATAGGGGTCTATGATCTGTTTGCAGTATATGAATGATCTCCCATAAAGATAGTCATAAAATTTTTTAATGCCATTGATTAAGGCCAGAGCCTCTCTATCAATCTGGGCATAATTTTTTTCTGCCTTTGAGAGACACTTTGATGTAAAGGCAATAGGGGAGAGTGACCCACATTCATTCCTATGGAACAACACTGCACCTGTTCCTACAGGTGAAGCATCACATATCAGTACTAACACTCTTTCAGGGTCAAAGTGTGCCAGCACCACTTTCTCAGATATAAGGGTTTTCATTTTTTCAAAGGCATTATCATAATTGCTGTCCCACTTTCAGACTGTTTTTTATCTAGTAACCTGTGCAGTGGTTCAGCTGCCTCTGTTTTGTGATATAAAAACCCCTCATAGTAATTTACAAGTTCTAAAAAGGACTGTAATTCTTTCTTGTTATTTGGTGTTTGGGCTTTTTTAATTGCCATAACTTTCTTTTGGATAGGATGAATGTCACTTGCATCTATCCTAAATCCCAGAAACTACAGTTCTTTGGCTTCAAATATGCATTTATCTAAGTTTATTTTTATGCCTGCTGCTTTGAACTTGTCAAGGAGTTTTTTGTGGAACTCCAGAGTAGCTCTGGAGTCCGAGCCACCAGTAAGAAATCATCAAAGTACGGTAGGGCCCCTGGTATTCCTGCAGCCAGTTGATCCATGACTCTCTGGAATATTGCTGGGGTGACCGATATACCAAAAGGTAACTGGTTCATTTTAAATAAGCCTTTATGAGTTATTATTGACAATGCTCTTGCTGCCTGATCATCGACCAGTAGCTGCAAATATGCATGTTTCAAGTCAATTTTAGTAAAAACCCTTCCACCTGACAGTGTGGATAGGATTTGCTTAACTGATGGTGGTGGATAATTATTCGATGCTAGTGCTTTGTTAATCATGCATCGATAATTATCCACACATCACCATTTTCTTTGATGATTGGGACTATTGGGGTGGCCCATTCTGAGTATGATATAGGCTCTATTATCCCTTCTGCCTCCCACCTTTCAAGCTCTGACTCAACTTTAGCTCTCAAGGCCAGTGGCAGTGATCTGCTTTGACAACAGATCGGTTTTATCTCTTCATTCAGTGATAACTGAATTGATGGTCCTAGATACAGACCTAGATCTTTTTTGACTACTTCAGGGTAATCAGTCTTTAATTTAGCTAATGTTGTGATCTGGTTCACCTTTGACACTGCAAAGCCTAGGTGACTGAACCAGTCACAGCCTAACAAGTTGCTGTGATCACCTGATGCCACTTACAGTGGTAGGTGTATAGTTTTGTTAGGCATAGTTATTTTAACTCTTGTCTGACCCAAGAGTTTTATTTTTTTACCCTGATAATCTGTTATAGTCCTAGTGCTAGGATGCAGATATTTATTATTTTTATTAATGATAGCCCAAGTCTTATTTGAAACAATAGACACTGAGACCCTGTGTCTAGTTCCATTCTCACTGGCATATCATTAATCATAATACTATGTATAAATCCAGACTGATTGTCTTTAATGTGATTTATACTGGCAACTTGTTTGTTTTTCTTATAGTTGCCTTTGTTGTTTTTTTGGAAAGTTTTTTTCCATTCTCATATTGGCTGTTTGTCTTTTTAAGTTTAGACATGCCACTCTTATATGACCGACTCGCTTGCAGAATGAGCACACAGTATGGAGGTGTGGACATTCTGCTTGTACGTGCATCGGTTCATCACACCTATAACAACGCTTAACACTCATTGTTGTTGTTGAGCTGAGTACTTGTCAGACTCAGTCTTCTGTTCAACTTTTTGAATAGTATAATTTACTTTTTGTAATGGCTTTGCTTGACACGCTATAGATTCTGCCAGCACGGCTTGAGCTACAGCCTTTTCCAAGTCTATATCCAGTGGCATTAATAGTTTGAGTCTTAAATTATGATCGTTCATGCCACAAATGAAATGACTGCGTAGAGCTTCATTTAAGAACTCTTTAAACTCGCACGAGTGCTAATGTCCGGATTCATGTTGCGAATTCTCTAGCTTTTTCACTCTCAGCTTGCGCACAGAGATTGAAATAATATCTCTGCATTATTGTTAGCGGTTTGGGGGGGAAATATTCTGTGAGAATCGCCAACGCTTTCTCAAAATTCAAGTCAGCCAGTGTTTCTGACCCAATTTGCGATTTTAAAATATTATACGTCTGCGACCCGATTATAGTTATCAGCATCGCTAATTTTATTTCAGATTTTTTCATCTGATTGGCCTGCATATAAAAAATTAGGTGCTCTTTGTTGCTTGACCAGTTCTCAGGGAACCCTGGATCAAAAGCTTCCATCGGGCCAATTATATTAGCCATTTTTTATTTTATTTTTCTCTGTTATCACATGAGAAAAATATTTGTTCCGTATATTTGTGAGTAACCACTCGATACGGTTATGTTCAACAGATTTTTTACTCTGCTAAAGCGAGCTTCTGTCTTTTTAGCAAGGCCAATTGTTATTGGTTTATGAACCACCAATTGTGTTTGTGATTACTTTATTTTTCCGCCAGAAATAAGTGATTTTGACAATGGCTGTTTAGTAAATACTATTTGTGTATTTTACTTATTTTGCCAGAAATAAGTGATTTTAAGAATCACTGTTTAATAAATATGTATTTCACTTGGATGGTATTTAAGTGTGATTTAGTAATCACAGCATCGTAACTTACGAGTGTCTATATAATTGCGCACTCGCGTATTTACGTTTTCCAAGTTTTTTTCTTTTTCTAGCCATGGGGAAAAAAAATATTTTGTCAAACTGCACCAAATCTGTTGTGTTTTGGTCTGGAGTACAGACCCAAACTACAGAAAATAATGTAAAATAATACTGAAACAAGTATCACAATTAATATATTTATTATGTACAAATATATACAATACAATATATACAAGTAAATATTTACAAGTTGAATATTGGAGATTAATGTAAACTCTGGTTTCTGCCTGCCGCTTTTAGCCACAACTGATGGCTTGTTTCATGGGTAGGGTCTATGACTCTTCCAGCTGTACAAGACAGCTTGCCTCGAGCTGAGAGTGGTCTTAGCAGCATCCGGTCTCTGTGGGACTTGCCTAGCTGCGTAGACCAAATAGCATAGTGCTATCAATGAAAATACTTGCTGCTGTTTAGGTTAGCAGAGCTTCCCTGGGAGAACGCAAAGAGTCTTTACAGTTTAGACACGTTCTGCCCTGATTCTCACAAAAGGCTGTCTATTTATACCCAGATCCCTGACATTATTGAAAACCTTCGGATTCATCAAGCATCATTGCTTATTGGCCTGTAATAATCATTGGCTATGATTTTATCTATACATCAGCCTATTGGCCTGTGGCAAACAATGCTTAATCCGGTCAGATAAGGAGGCATCTGGAATAGTCTACTTCTGAGAGGAGGACTATAACAATACTGTTAACTGCAATATTACTTTTCTTTGACTTCAATTTCTTTTGAGTAGAACTATTTGAATGTATTCTTTCTTCAAATATCTCAGTATAAAATATAAAAATATACATTAACTGTATGCTGCAGCCCTTGAAACAAACTGTATTATAAAATTTTAAGTTTTATTTTTTACCAATACATCCCTTATCTCAACTTTACCATAGTGCAACCATCCGAGTTGCATTGATCAAATCCAAAAAAAAAATGTATTATAAAATATATAATATTAATTGATTATTTTTCAATTGCATTTATTAAAAAATTCAAAATTAGTCAATGGTCATTAAGAAATACAGATTGAATGATCGCATCGAATAAAATATAATGAATCATCAGATTTTCTGTAAATATATCTAAAATCAGTAGCATAGATTTTTGATATTCTTAATCTTATAAACTTTGACTTTTTTTTCTCATGTGTCATAGCATCAGCCGGGAAGCGAACCTGCTAACCCGGGACAACTGCTTGTAAAGCAGCTGTCGCTGACCTCTCGACCACCAATACTTGACTATAAACTTTGACTTTTTAACTAAAATAGACAAATAAAGAAAAAAATGAAATAAATGATTTGAAAGCAATATTATAGCCAAAAGATCGAATAGGAGAAGTTACATTTATGTAACGTAATACAATTTATTTTTTCTAACAACACTTTTACTGACCTCTGTTTAGTGTCTACATAATCTAAAATATATAAAGCTTGTGTACATAAAAAAATAATCACCCACTATTTTTTCTTCTCTCTTTATACAATCAGTGTTTTAATTTTCAAAAAAAAAAAAAAAGAGATTGGTCACTACAAATTATAAATCGCTGCTACAGTTAGTGTACCCCCCCCCTTCCTTCTCATCCACTCGGCAAGAAATAATCCGAGATTATTATTATTAACGAAGTGAGTTTTACCCAATAGTTCTAAAACAATTTTTCAGCCGGCATTTAAGTTCCCATTACCTATCTGTTAATAAAAAGAGCAAAAGCTTTGTGCAAACAAATTAATTAGCTATTAAGAGCACTGAATTATCATTTAATCTTCCTAAAGTTAGCGCTTATAATATCCGTTTAGATACATTATAATTATCAGACATTACATGAATACTTTCCACCTACCACACACAATTCATTTAAACATAACATAATGCATACAAAAATGAAGCCATCGCGAACACAAAACATTTTTATTTACATTAAAGACAATATACGGGATTTGAACTCAGATCCTCAAGCACCCTTCAACTAGGATTTGAACTCAGATCCTCAAGCACCCTTCAACTATTCACCCTACCTCATACAACTGATACACATGACCACACACATTAGAAATGATAAACAATAACCAATAAAAGTATTTCATGCTAAACCAGCACTCATCAGTTGGTCCAGACTATCTCTCCCACACATATATACAATCAGTGCTCAGTTTGCATTAAGATAGCAAATCTTCACACTTTAATGGACAGACTTCAATCTACTCCAACCCCAACTTTTCAGCCATCCATATCATTGAAAATTTAAGATGGAAAGCCCAAATCCCATGTCGATGTCAATACTACTGCCACGCCCATGTTGACCCCAAGTCACTCTGTTCTTTCATGTATAGGACCTTATCTATTTAAATACATAGAAGAGGGGTGAACAGGATAGAGGCTACATATGTAAATATTTAAAAACCAGGCACTCTTCACAAACCTGGAACTTAATTGGAAATATAGGAGATTTAAACTCAGATCCTCAAGTACCCTTCAACTATCCACACGATTTCATACAACTGATACACATGACCACCCACATTGGTGATTGTTTATCTTTTGTACATATGCGTGGTCATGTGTATCAGTTGTATGAGATAGTGTGGATAGTTGAAGGGTGCTTGAGAGTCTGAGTTCAAATCCCCTATATTTCCAATTAAGCTCCAGGTTTGTGAAGAGTGCCTGGTTTTCAAATATTTATCAAAGAGAATAATAAGAATTATTACATAAAATATAAATTACAATTTTTGTTCTATATATACAATCATAATGGTGCTAATTTTAAAAGATTTGTTTTTATTGACTTATCAACATGAATAAACCCAGACATATACATAAACATCAAAATATAATGACAAATAAGGCTTTAAAGATTCTTATCATTAACTAGACATGAAATTATTATGGATGTAAAAAAAAAACTGGATTAGCAATAAAAAATATCCAGACTGTAAAAAACTATTTTCAAAAGTTAACATATTGTGTGCTCTGTGTTGTTAGATACAGTAAGAGAGTGGCAAATTCTGGAGCTTAGAATCAGTTTTGTCATTTCCGGTGCTCGAACTTCTCATAAATTCTTGAACAATAAATTTTTTGACTTTTTTTTCTTTAATTTCTAGTTTAATATATTTAGGTTGATACACCAGGATATTTAAATATTATATAAAAACCTATTTGTTTGGTAAAGTAAATATCACCACATTATTTAGACCTATGCAAATCATTAAATAGAATGCACCATGATATAATTATAAAAATCACTGACTGTAATTTAGCACAGTAACTGAATGGCAGATTTAAGAATTGAAAGTTCTGGAATCGATTCTTAGCTGAATAATGAATGCAAGTTAAAAATAAAAAAAACACTGTTCGGGTTAATTTTATATGCTCATGCATTGAATAATTTAGAACAATGGATTGCAGCTCAAATCCTGTCACTTCCAATGCTTGAATTTTATGTGGAATCTTCAGAACTCCTGAGTAACAAAGCTTCAGGCTGTTTATTTAGAGTTCAATGAACCATTAAAGTGCTCAAACATTACTTGATCGCCTAAGCATTTTATTATATGATTACAGTATTTTTGACCAAAAAAAAATTGCAAATGGTAAATTCTGAAAAGAACAAGTAGAAGTGATATAACTAAAGGTGTATGTGATAATTAAAACTATATGCTAAAAAGGCATGTAGCCAATTAATTCAAAATAGTCCTGATAAGACATATTTATAATATTCCATTAAAAAGTTCTAATACCGATATATATATATATATCTGCATTTAATAGCAACAATTTCACAATCATGGTATTTAAATAGAGAGTCAAATATTTTCTTCCTAGGCAGATTCGGCTACTTAAAACTTTTATCTCACAGATGATTAAAAGTTATCAGCAAAGATCAGTTGATTAATAAGGTTACAAGAATTGGAGCTTGTATTAGCAATGCTGTAAATTAATTTGATGGGTTAAATAAATAAATAATATATGTGCATAAGATTTTTCAATGAAAAAATTCTTGTATAAAGTTCAAAACTATTTTGACTAGTAATTAGAGTAATATCTACACTTAAATTCTCTTTTAAAAAATATCAATTTGTTGCATTTCTTTTAAAATGAATTTTGAAGCTGACCAAACATTTTTCCTACCATGATTTTATCATCATTAATTTCAATCATTACCAAATTATTGGTAATGGAGCTCTGCCAAATTTAATGCAGTTTATTCAATCTACAGCATCTCTTTTCAACATGAGTTTCAGCTGATTTCCATCTCTCATTTCATCCATCCCACATATAATCTTTTTCTAGGACTTTTGCAATCTTTTGAAATCGAGTTTAAGATTTCAAAGGACCATCTGTTGTAATTTTTCTAGCAAAATATTTATTCCATTTTAGACTCTTTTATTCTTCCAATAATATCAATAATGCTTATTTGTTATCTAATGCAGATATTTTGCTTTGGATTACTTCCAATATATATCTCTCTGTAAATTTGTTATATGCTCTAAGATGCCTGCATTACATTAAGTGCTCAAGTCTTAGATCCATAAAAAAGCACTGACAAACATATTTATTAGAAACCTTCCTTTTCAAAAACATGGGCATATTTTCTTTTAATATTAAGATATTTCTATCAAAAGCATTCTATCTAAGTTTAATTCTATGATTAATTTCATCTATAATATTTCTAACTGCATTAATAAGGTATTTACAGTAGTTAACTTAGATTAATTCCTTATTACTTAAACAAAACATTACATTTAAATATTGTGATATAACAACCTAAAGACATTAAATAAGTAATCCTAATATTTCAAAAAAAGACATTTTAAAAATTAACGTTAATCCTACAAAAAAATAATTATCAGCTTATGTTTAACTTTAATAATTTACTTTTTATCCGTTTTCGTCTGTCATTTTTTTTAACTTTTTTTTTTTTTTTTTGAGGCACTATCATTATAAAGTTTTGCAAAAGGTCAGAAGGAATATCTGCCTTCCTTTCTGGAATTCTAGGAATATCTATTTCTAAAGCAAATATAAAATCACTGCATAACATGATATCAAAGTATTTTTCTTATGACAGTTTTTCTATTTTAATCTTTTTTTTTTTGTTAATACTAGAGTTTTCTCTAACTATTTTTAAACTCTGTATTATCTTTTTCACATTATTTTTCATCATAATACTTAACACCAAAAGTTGATATTAAATATATTTTATAGAATTACAATGAATGTAGAGAATTACGAGATTGGGCAAATAATAATAATGATGATAATAATAATATTGGGATGTTGTTCAGGAAACATCAAAGTAAAGCTGTGAATATGGACCACGAATTCTCAAGTCCTCCACTCTACTTTTGCATTAAAGCATGTATCACAAACAATATTTTGACACTTGGAAGACGTGTCCCATATGAGCATAAGAAGTGACAGAGTTGAACTCTGATCAATATGAAGTAGAGTAAACTTTGATTTTAATATTGATGCCACTGTGTAAGCTTTCTACATAATATCACATAATACCACACGACAACTAATTAAAAAACAAATAGGGTATTATTTTACAAATCTTTAATTGCCTTTAACATTTTCAAAATAAAAATTACACAAACCTGATAGATTCTATTCTATGGAAAAGTACCCCCCCTCCCCGCCAAAAAAAATCTACAAATTTTTTGCTTTAATTCCCTATGTTGAAACATAACTTTTGTTCAATTAATTACTTAGCTACTAAAGTCATTTATATTATCCATTATGAAATTAATGACTGATATTCCATCAAATACAATATAAAAAATAGGAATTTTTTTTCTTTGCTACTTAATATAAATTACGCATCCTAATTCACTTGCAGATATATATAGATACACAACATATATATATGCAATAATGAATTAAACACAGAACAAATACTAATATTTATATTAAAGAATAATAATAATTATTACTTTAACATTTTACTTATTGTCACTGCCGTTAAAACCTTTTTAACAATATCACATCTTTTTTTTTTTTTTTTTTCAAAATATATATAACATATAAAATATAATGTACTTTTCCACTAAATCCAATCAAAAATTATATACACTCAATTTTTTCATTTCCAAAAACTTTCTTGTTTCCATCACCATACATATATTTATTTACTTGTTTACAACATCCAACGTTTGACCACCTTATTTGTAGTCATTTTCAGGGATCTACAAAATGTTATTGTTTTTTATGATAGGGATAGATGCATTTTTAATTGTATTGATAATTATAAAGATGTATTTTGTAGATCATTGAAAATGATTACAAATAAGATGGTCAAAACGTTGGACATGATAATCAAGTAAATGTATATATGTAATGGAAATAATAAAGTTTTTGGAAAGAAAAAAGGAGAGTGTATATAATTTTTGATTGGATTTAGAGGAAAAGAACATTACACTTTAACGTTGTATTAAATTATGATTTTTTTTAAAAAAATAAAGTCGTAAATAATAATTATAAATTTTTGTTCCTTTGTACACAAACCATGTCAATTATGTTTTAAATGACTGGATATTTTTATTGTGTGTTATTATTGCTTATTTATGTTCTTGGTGATCAAAAATCAATTACTTGTTGTATTATTTAATATATGAATTTTTTCCAAAGTACAGGTTTTTTCATACCTGCATTCCAATATGTAATGGTCTGCCAATCCCTCATATATGTATGTAAATGGATTATGTCCTGTACATGAGGGGTCAGAGTGACTTATGGTTAACATGAATAAGATGAGAAGGTTGGCACCAATATGGGCTTTGAGCATTCCATCATCAGATTTTTAATGAAATGGATGGCTGATGGAGTGGATTGAGGCCTGTCCATTAAAGTATGAAGATTGGCTATCTTAATAAAAGCTGAGCATTGATTGTACATATGTGTGGAGATGATAATCTGGACCAACTGATGAGTGCTTGTTCAGCATGAAATACGTATATTGGTGATTATTTATCTTCTCAACATGTGTGTCATCAAGTGTGTCAGCAGTATGAAATAGCGTGGATAGTTAAGAGTTGTGTAAAAGTCTGAATTCAAACCTCCTATATATTACATATTGGAGTGCAGGTATGAAAAAGCCTGTACTTTAGAAAGAAATTCATATATTAAAATATAGTGCTGTAAGATCTGCTCATCCCACGTATATGTATGTAAATGGATTATGTCCTGTACATGAGGGGTCAGAGTGACTTATGGTCAATGTGGGCTTTGAGCATTCCATCATCAGATTTTCAATGAATGGGGTGGAGTAGATTGAAGCCTGACCATTAAAGTATGAAGATTGGCTATCTTAATATAAGCTGAGCATTGATTGTTTATATGTGTGGAGATGGTAATCTGGACCAACTGACGAGTGCTGGTTTAGCATGAAATATGTATATTGGTGATTATTTATCTTTACAACATGTGTGTGATCAAGGGTGTCAGCAATATGAGATGGAGTGGATAGTTGAGGGGGTGTGAAAGTTTGTTTTATTATTTAGTGAAATTCTTGTCTAGGTCTGCTTTAATGATTATTTATATTGCTTGTTATCAGAATATATTATAATCTCTCTATTTAGATGCTTGGATTGTTTACTCACTATCCTCATTATTAGATTGACTTGCTGTGCATATTTATGATATAATTCTAGTGTATAGTCTGTTGTTAGGCATTTATAAATTAATATATGTCGTTAAGCCATTTATATTATAAAATGTTCAGTGAAAATACTTGTTTAGCTAAAAAAAATTTCAGTTGGCATTATCACAAGTTAATTTATAAAATAATTATAATGGTGTTAGATTGTTTAATTCTTTGATGCCGTTTATTCATTAAACTTTCCACATATTTTCTACATTTATAAAAAAAAAAATATTTGCAACTTTGATTATCATATTGCATGTAATTTTTTTTTATTGATCTCCGCAAATTTATTCACTGCATGATTTGTTCCTGATTTATATATATATATTATTGCTGTTTTGTTTTGTTTTTGTAATTCATGTTAAAAACTGACATTACATGTAACTCCTCCCACAAGATTTTTTGTTGTTGTTGTTGTTGTTAAAGTTATGTATATACGTGTGTAATTAATAAAGTATTATTATTATCATCATCATTGTAGTTGTTATTGTTACAAATCGGATGATTTATTGTATAAGAAATTTGCAAATAAAATTTTCTGGACTTTTGCATAGGTTGGATTGTTTGTGTAGCAGTTTATAAAATCATATTGAATAATAGCTGTCGGTTTTTTTTTTTTTTTATTCATTTCCATCCTCATTTAACGCATTTAATAAATAGGATAAGTCACGTGAATTAGACGTAATTACTATGACTATTTTATTACATGAAAAAATTAATAAATTGCTCTGCTTTATATATGCGTTTCCAAGCCAGCTGATGAAAAGATAATTTCTGAAATTTATGTATACTGCAAACAATTTGTCAATTTTTTCGTGCAGTACAGCAACCAGAATAAAAAATATATTGTGCATGAGTAATTGGGGCAGATATCGAGTTTAACATATTATATCTATTTCTTTACCATATTTAGTGAACTATTAGAGTACTTGAATCCCTTGAACTGAGAATTTTCAAGCAAACTTTCAGGTAATCAATTCATAGCTTACTATTCCATTATTGATTAGAAAATAGAAGATAAAACTAAAGCAGAAAACATCAAAATCCAACCAACAGTTGATAATCCTAGTATTTGTTAGCAGATAAATCATGTAATATTCAAGTAACAAAAGTGATAGACTGGATTTCAATATAGGAATGCTTGGATCTTGAGTCTGTTACTCTACACTATGCTAAATCACATAAAGCAATTGATTAGCTATTTTGAGATATTAAAATAACCATATAAAAAATTAAAAAAAAAATTTATCCAAATCAAAAGTCAGGTTGCCATAACAGATAAGGACAATTCATTGTGAAATGATAGGAAAAAAATAGTGAATTGTAAATAGTAAATGTTGAAAAAAAATAAGAGAGGTGATAAATGAATCATCATCCATATAAATCAGACATGATCAACCTTTTTCAAGCAACAGGTCTCATGAGATATTTCTTATCACATATCAGGCCACAAAATTTTGAAGAATATGAAACATTCCCTCTTTTCTTTTTTTTTTTTTTACTAAACAGATCATTTTATTTATTAAGATTTATATAATTTTATTTTCGATAAACTGTGTTCTATGCTATTTTTAATGCATCAAAAATAAAATATAAAGTAATTATGATCAGTGAAGTCTACACCACCATAACAGTTTTAATCCATCAATCATTTGAACTTACTGCCTTTAAATCTCCATAACGATTGTCAATCTCCACATTTAATTTATTATTCTGCACAAAAAATGCTCGTTTCCTATTATTCAAATCACTAATAGTAGAATCATTACCAGAAAAACAATCTCAATTCTTCTTTTTAGTAAATCCAAAAGTGGGTTTGCTTACATCCCTTCTCCTTGGGTGAATTCATTAACTCATTAAAAAATAAATAAATAAATAATCAAATGGTTTTATTGCTTGGGAGTTCATAAAAAGTTTCAGTCCTGGAGGTGCACAATTGGAATCAATCTGAGGACCATATACTCCAAAATTGGACATTTACCTACTACACTAAATCAAGTAGAGCAATAATAAAATGGATTTACTGATCAGGAATTCTTAATAAGTTTGAATCCTGGAAGTGCCAGAATTGTAATCAATCCAATTAACTTAAGCTCTAAAATTTAATACTATTCCATTGCAAGCTTCAGTTAAGATAATCCAAATTAGCAATTTTAGTGTCTAATAGCTTTTGGAATTTAGTATAAATACTAATAGTTCTAAAGAATGAGCATCAAATTTCTTATGGATATCAGGCATACGAAATCTATTTTTTAAGGTATCTATCATTTCAACTTTGAAGTGTACTAGTTTATGATTTAACAATATGCACTTCTAAATACTCATGCAATATGAAGTTCTTTTGTATTCTGACTCCTAACTATAATGTAATTAATAGATAACTTTGTTTTGAGCACACATAAATCCAAATTCCTTAATAGGGAATTTTTCTTTCTAAATAAACTATCTGTGTTAACTCATGTTTTGTAAAACAATTTAAGAACAGCAGATTATCTGAGTTCATGGCACTAAATTCATTACTTCCAATAACATTCGACCAAAGTACATTAATCATACTAATACATGTTTTAAAGTTTTCAAAAAGAAGTTAGTTTTGCAAGGAATAAAAATTTTTTCTCTGAACTCTCTGAATCTAACATTGGAGTATGTTCGCTAATAAAATGAGCACACAAGTCAAGTTTTCATACTATTATTCTTTCATTGATATATCTAGGAATTTCATGAAAAGAAGATACTAAATTAAATCTTACAGAAATTCTTTCACTGGTTGATCTGCCCTTCCAAAACAAATTAGTAACCATATCTATTCTATATCTCCATTCTAGGAAATGAGTTTCATTATGAGCAGCTAAATATATCAGTCTTAAATTTTGACAGCTCCTAATCACTAATACAGATCTCCGTTCTGGTCTTGAAAAGTTTGGCACATTTCATACACTTATAAATTTCAAATACCTACCTTTATTGCTACTACTATCTTATATTTCCTATCATTGGTAATGATATTTTCAATTATGTCTAAAAATTTAAATGAATGATTCATTCAGCATAACAACTCAGCATGACTATGAAAGACAAGTTCATTTATTCTATGTTTTCCAGATCCATTCCATTTTCATGATAGACAAGATAATCCTGAAATAAGAATGCATAATCATAAATCTTCAGTTCAACTGAGACCTGCCCTAAATCCAGTTCTAAAATGACTCATTAATAAAAGCAAGAGCAGTTTCCCATTCCTGCACAAAAACTGTAGACTTTCATAATCAGGGATTATCATATGCTTCACAGCATCAAAATCTCTACCCTCAAACCAGTTTCTTTTATCTTTATTATTCAGGCTTTGGCATTCAACATAGATAACAAAGCAGTAAAGCATCCAGCAACTATCTTTAAGTCCATTTTACTATTCAGGCTAAAAATCTTAAATTTAAATAAGTCTAAGATTTTGAATTCAAATTAACTTGCTTAAACAATCACATAGATTTGATTCCCATTTCAAAATCCATATATTTAAATTCCCTGTTTTTTATTAACAGATGTGCTTGCTTTATTTCCTTAGCTAGGAATTTTAGTAATAATAGCAAATCACTAGTAGTCCATCTCATGCATAATGTAAGAGTTATTCCCCACTCTAGTACCATCTACACTAAGCCTCAGTAATTAGTGATTTCAGAAATTTCACTGCATTTAAATTCCCATCCTCAAACCTTAGGCTGATTTGAATTTCAGATTATTAACTTAAATAATAAAAGAAAATTTGAATTTCAGAATTTTAGTTTAAAATAATAAAATGAAGTTAAATGTGCATGACTGTACAGTTTCTAATTGTGAATCCCAAAGCCTTATTGTAACTATTAAATAATTAAATGTGTCGTTTATATATGTAATGATCAGATATTTTATGGTAATATCTCCACATTAAACTCTAACATATTTATTTCTATACTTAGCGCTTTCAAAGGAACGATGCCTTCATTTTCAAAGCTGTAGACAGTTCTAATACCGATGTTATTTATATATCTAATTCGACCTTATTGATAAAGGCAAAATCCAGAATCTTGTTTGAGAGTGGGGTTTAAATGTAGTGTTGGGTAAACTTTCGGAAGATGGCGCTAGATAGCTGCTTTTGGTTTTTTACATTGTAACAAGTTGGAAAATTAAGTGATTTGTTATAACTATGACTCAATAATGACTGTACTGCCATGAGAAATGATCACAACTAAGGGCTATCAGTCAATTAAACCTATTCTTACATTGCTTTTTTTATTGCTTGAATGTTTGTGCCCACCTATGAACTATTGACTCACTCAGATTTGGACAATGACATCCATTTTGATATTATTTTTAAAAGATTATAAGTCCTTATGAGATCTCTGGAGAAATTTCAAGTTATAATGGCAATGTATTCTTTTTAAACTAGTGGAATCTTTTACAAATATATGAACTGTAAAATTGTTGCATCTAATTTTAGGAATGCATCTATTATCTATTGTTGCAATTAATAAAAATAATAGGAATAGAACCTGTTGTTATTATCATGGAATATCAATGTTATCCATTGCATAAAATGCAATGAACAGATTATTTTTAATCACAAATAAATTATTCCCAGAAACTAAGTACAGTTTTAGAAAATTAAGCTCTTTGGACAATGGCATTTATTGCCAAACAAATGCATACAAAAAAAAGTCACGAGGAAAGATTATGTTTATTAATTTCATCAAGTCAAGATATTTGGTGCAGTGAAAAAATAAGCTTTGTGACAATATTTAAAATTAGCTACTTTTAAATAAAAGAATATAGCAGGGTAATGATATTTAAAAATGATGAAAAAAAAAATATTAGAAATTAAAACATCAGTTTTCTATTGTTTTCCTGAAGGTTTGTGATAATGGTGTTCTTGTTGTATTTTTATATTGGACTATTCTCATTATCTAATATGCGTATTCAATGTCTTTAGAAAAATTCAACTTTATTTAACCTGTTTGATGTGCTATTACTAACAGTTGAATGTATTTGAAATATTTAAAATAAAATTAAATTTTTCTAAAGACATTCAGTACGCATATTAGATGATGGAAATAGTCCAATATAAAAATACAATCAGTTTTCTATCATTTCTATATATTATCTTTAAGAAGACAGCAATGATATTGAAATTTAAAAAGGATAGATAGGCAAGTGGGTAAATAGGTGGATGTGTAGATAGGTGAGTGAGTGGGTAGGCAGGAGGAGGGAGGTAAGTAGTAGGAAGGAAAATGGGGGGGGGGGGGTAGGAAGGGAGAGAGATAAGTAGGTAGGTTGGCTGGTTAGTCAGCCAACAGGCAGGCAGACAAGCAAGCAGGTAGGTAGGTAGGTATTGCAATTAGACAACAGTTTTCTATCAATTCTGAATTATCTTTATTAAGGTAATTATATAAAAAATTTTGAACTCAAATCAATCAAAAGAATAAGTTAGATTTCAAGTTGTTATAACATAGCAAATCATATATAAGTATTAAGAGAAGTCCATACATAAGGTCACCTAGTGCAAGCCTAAGTAATCAATGAATGCAAGAAGGTTTGTGCATTAAATGCCCTATCTAGTGTCTATTGAGCCAATATCCCCAGACCAGTTTCTAGTTTTTGGCTTCCATCAGTGAGGAACCTTGGATTTGAGAGCACTGCATGCAGATCTTAAGATCTAATGCAACCCTCGCGCAGCCACCATTTTCCTATTTAATTAATTAAAGCTATGAGCCCAAAATAAAATAGAAATTTTCAATTCAAGCTCATTCACTTGTATAGTCATATAGATCTGAACTCAGATCAGTATCTATACATTTTGGTGCCCTTGATTTATCAAAAACCACAATCACTATCATCCTATCAACAGAGATTGTATAAAACCACTAAAACATCACATGATCACCATTTCTTATGGTTACATAAGTTGTTAATGCAGTAGCCAGTATCAAACTTTTCATACAGTAATACAAGTGAATGAGCTTAGATTGAAATTTGTGCTTTCATCTTGGATTTATAGTTTTATAATTAACTAA
This sequence comes from Epiperipatus broadwayi, assembly GCA_028023455.1. Taxonomy (NCBI): domain Eukaryota; kingdom Metazoa; phylum Onychophora; class Udeonychophora; order Euonychophora; family Peripatidae; genus Epiperipatus; species Epiperipatus broadwayi. Next base: position 26,998,428 of record JAQFVV010012395.1, on the reverse strand, counting down.
ATAGGTAAAAGATGGCTTCTGGAGGTTTTGTTATATCTTAAGATCTAGGGGCAATGCTTTCAGATCCAAGGTTCCTCACTGATGAAAGCCATAAGTTAAAAACTAGTCTGGGGATATTAGATAAGTAAGCACTTGATTACAGATTTTATGCACAAACCTTCTTGCATTACTCTGGGTGCCATTACTGTATAATGAATTTGCTACTGCATTAACAGTTTGGGTAAACATAGAAAATGGTGATCATCTGATGCTTAAATGGTTTTATTAAGAAAAGTCATTATAAAAACTGATAAATGTGAGTTGCCATTTGACATTGGATTTTTAAATTGCGAAAGAGCATTTGATTCTATAAGAATTTCTTCAATGATCAAAGCTTTGGTATATTAAGATAAAGAATGTGACTAGTCTAAAAAATATTCATCAAAATATAATAGCAGTGATTAAAACTACATAGTGATACTAAAAAGGTTATTAATATTTGATAAGAGAAGTCCATCTTTCCAAAACTTTTTACATCAATTTACAGAAAATATTTTGTGGATGAATATAGAAAGCAAAGGGAACAAAAATGTTACATAAGTTATCTACTACTTTGCAAATAATGGGGAAGTTTGGAAAATAATACATCAAAGTTTCAGGAAATATTACAAGAACTTTCAAATGAAAGCAAAGAAAGATGGACAAAAGACAAGTGTTCAATGCTTTTTTAAAAAAAGAAAATGAATGTTGATAGTAATAAATTAGAAAATGTTAACAATCATAAACACCTCAATCATTATTATTAATACAAATGGAAATCTATTAGACAAAATTAATAAGAGAATTAAACTGTATGCAATACTATTAATAGAATTGATGTAATAATAAATAAAAATATGATTATATGTTGAAAAAAAAGGAAGATTTTTAATAAATATATTTTATGAGTATATACATATAGATCTGAACATTTGATATTAATAAAAAACCAATGCAAAACTCTCAGCACACATTATGAAGTATGAAGATATATAAGTTGGGAATAACAAGTAAAAATCAAAAGTGAAATACCTGTTTGAGAAATCAAACAGATATTATTGACATTGATAGAATTAAGACTGAAATGAAGATTATTGCTACAAGAGACAATAAATGTACTGGGTAAGTCTTAAATTAGTTTTCAAAAAATTGCAAAAGACTTAGAAAGAGATCATAATTGAAATGGATGGATAAGGAATTTTTCTGAATGAGATAGTATTTTTATATTGGACTATTTCCATCATCTAATATGTGTATTGAATATCTTTAGAAAAATTTAACTTTATTTTAAATATTCAAAATACATTCAACTGTTAGTAATAGCACATCAAACAGGTTAGTATATGCACAACATTTTGAGAGATATTAGTCTCCCCTCTTCTTCAGGTGTTGCTGGCCTGAACAGTGACAGTACTAGCATGGAATTTGAACCAGGACTCAACAGTTTGTAGAAATTTCATATACTTATCTATGAGATTCCTCCTGATTTCTCCATTTTTTTCCTAAGAGCAAAGTTAATTAGTGATTTCCGTACATTATGTATAGTCACACTAGGTTGGCTTATGGGATTTTTTGCCATTGTCATGTGAGCAGCTTCTTTAAATTTTCTTATTTGTAAACCAATATTTTTATATTTTACCAATTGAACATATGTTCATTGGCACATACATGGTCTGCTACCTTAGACCCAACTGTTTTCTCTCTTCTAATCATCAGTTTGTGTTTTTGCAAGTGCTTTTCAATGGGACGATGTTCTTCCACATTCACATTGTATTTCATAGACATAGTTTTTCTTTTCAGCATTTCAAGTTTAGGTTTTGTAGATGTTAGAATTCCTCGTAGTGTAGTATGACTCTGGAAAGCTGTTCTGATGTTATACTGATTGCAGTGTACCCATACATTCCAAAAATAGCAGACAAATTATGCAAAATTCAATGAAATATAACTACAACTATGGAATTATATTCTGCTATTAGTTATTTTGCATAGAGATGGAAAATTTTTTGAAACCATTTTTTAGCACAAGCACAACATATACCAATCTGGTTTCCAATCTTTCACACACGCACTTTTACGTGGCCACGTCGACTAATACATTTAGAGACAGATATGAAAATGAAAAAAAAATCATTGCAACTATAATAATATAAACTGATATGAGAACTGATGAAAAATCATTTCAAGCAAAATCAGAAAGTATAGAAAGATTACTAAAGACGTAATCACGCTAACAAATTTGTGTACAGATAATAGAAAATATAAACAAATGAAAATCATTCGAAATTGCAGAAAAATTTTAAATGGAATGTCATCTGTCCAATTTGTGTATGTATATATTTATTTGTTTGTGTATACGTATTTATTACCTTTACTTGGATTAAGCACAATATTAGAAGTTGCCATTAAAATAAATTTTTTAATTCTTTACGTTATATAAATTTTCCGTCCGCTACAAAAGTTATTCGAATTATAAAATAATCTAAGGTTTCATGTTTTAGTTTCGTAATTTAATATATTAAATTATCTTATTAATTTCAAAAATATATTACATAAATAAATAATGAATTATATTATTACTGATTATAAAGTTAAAATTTTTAATATATCATTTTTATATATAACTTGCCTTTTTAAAAAACTGATAATTTAAAAATGTTGTTGACTAAAATGGCGTACGCATCGATGTTAAAGTCTGTCTGCTTAAGCAATATTTTCAAAAACATTTTTCCATGTCCAAGCAGAGCATACGTAAGAAATTTTATTTTTCCAACATTTTGAAAAGAAATTGACTGATTATTTTATTATCGAAACCAATCAATTATGTCCTTATAAGTGATTTCGCGTTAGTTGTAAAATATAATAGATAAATAAATATATGCTTCTTAGTTTTATTTATATTGACTTTTTTTTCTTTCTATTTTTAAAAGAGAAATATATAAATATTCTTAATCATTTACAGTCAAATGAAAATCACATAGCTACATTCTAAATTTCTTCCATTACATTTTGCAAAAGTATACCGGTATAAGTCTTATTGTATGATGAATTTAAGTTAGCGATAGAGTCCACAGTTAGCAGATAATAGCATACCTTTAGATATAATGGTTATCTCCGAATAACTTAAGAAGCTGGACCCAATTAAGAGTATCTTTATAGAATAAGATATTAGCGTGCTTTTTCTGATTTTCTCCTATTTTTTCTTCTTTTAGTCTTGTTACCAGTTACGTAGATTATATAGGATTAGGCCATATGATTTCATACGATCGATCATCTTTTTTCTACTAATCATGATTGTGTGCTTGTGCAACCTTAATTCTGAATTTACAGTTTGTTAATGATTGTGCTGGTTTTTTTTTTGTTGTTGTTTTTTTTCAGTTCTAAAAACAATTTATAGAATATACTTATTATTTCGAATACAACATATAAAACTTTGGAATACTGATTTTGATTATTAATTAATATCACTAGTGATGCAAGAAAAAATACCCCCAGTCTTGTTTTTAGCTTGTGGCTTTTATCAGTGCGGGTCCTTGGATCTGAGAGCACTGCACCTAAATCCCTCACTGATGAAAGTCACAAGCTAGAAACTAGTCTGAGGACATTGGATGAGTAGGCACTAGATAGGGATTTTAGGTACAAATCTTTTGCATCCATTGATTACTCTGGCTTGCACTGAGTGGCGCTACTGTAGGAGAATTTGGCCTCTGTGTAAATAGTTTGTGTAAGCATAACGATTGGTGATGATATGATGTTTAGTGGTAATTTTATAAATGGGAAGTCAGGCTTAGATGTTGCAGTGCAACACAAATTCCAATATGCTGCTACTGCTTATAAAAAATTAAAAACTATAACATTTCAGACTGGTTATTTTATATAATTTGTATGGAAATGAAACTTGGATATCCTATTGATGCAAAATAAAGATATTAAAAAAATTTTTATTTAAAATTGCTCTAAAATTTTAAAAAATACAATAGCAAGATCATAAAATCAATCAATATGTTCTTCAACTTGCTGGATATGATATTATAGAGTTCACTATTGTAAAATCATATCTTCATTGGATTGGACATGTAAAACAAGTAAACAGTGCAACACTTCTTAAAAGTGTGTTTTGAGCGTGGTTTTCATGAGAGAAAGAATGGAATACATTGGAGAGTTACAATTGGACATGTTGAAACATCTCAGAAATTCAAGTTTTATGCTGAAGATATTAAAAGACAACTTTGTAAAATATTGAGTAAACAAAAATGGACTATCATATTTTATATGTGGGTAGATTTGTGTTTCACAGATTGATTTGTATAATCATCACAGAACTTATTTGTAGAGCACTTTTTTCTCTCTTGTTTGTGTGTGTGTGTGGAGTTAGAATGCCATACTCATTTAAAAGTGGCTATTTATTATTATTAGTTTTATCCTTTAGATTCTTCTGATTTTTCTTTTCATGCAATTATATTAAAACATTCATCATTAACAAAGCAATGATGTAGATAGGTTTAACAGTCAAGAATGAATGAGATTGTACACAATAATTATGTACATTGGAATTCGATTTGAATACAAAAAGTTTTATGTTTGGACAGCTCTGTTTAAATATATTCCATGCATATGTGAATTATCTTGAAAAATGGTATAAAAAATGGTAAATCATCAAATCTGACTGAATCCAACATTTGTCGTAATGGTGAAAAAGCAACAGGTAATAAGATATGTAATCACAAATATAAGGATACATTGGATATGTGAATTTCAGTTGATGTAAATTCTTTAAGATCTGAACCAAGTTAAGGAGAGGTCAAAGTTTAAGATTTATGCAGTTACTCTTGATGTAATCTTGTCTTCTACTAGAAAGAAAATTAGTTAATCAGATAGATAGTTAAAAGTTGTTTTTTTTGTTTGGAAGATCAGGTCATGAAAGTGACTGTATGATATTAAATTCACTAATCTAACTTGGTATTTTTTATTCTTAGAATTCATAAATCTATCAATAAAAGGTAATCGATAATAAAAATTGATATCCGTGCATAGTGATACATGAGTCCGTTACACCAGTGATTATGCTCCAATAATAGATTCAAAAAATTCAGGGAAAGAAAGTTCTTTTTATTGGATAGTGTTATTGCATCATTATTTTTACATGTTTTGTATCACTTGATTTTTTTTTTTTTTTTTTTTTGAAGACTTTAATATACAGGTTATTAGTAGGAATGATAAACTTTAGCCTAAAATTATTAGAAAATGGTGGTAATTACCTCTGAGAACTTGAAGGATCTGTATGAATTAACTATCACAAACAAATATATACCCATATATCTGTATAAATTATGTCAGTTCATCATTTTACAAGTAACATATTTCAAACAAAGATTTTTTAACTACAACTATCTTTGAATAAATATATAAATGAATACTAATTATTTTTATAAATTTAGAGAATATCCTACTTTTTTAAACTTTTAGATATATTTTTTAATCTTTTTATGAAAAACCAAATATACATTTTACTATTTTTATATGCATGGTCTATTTTTTTTTAATTAATATAAATTAAATTGTAGTATAGTTTTAAGTTTTAAATTGTGCTTTACGCAAAAAAGTGAAGCTTATTATTATTAGAAAAGAATTTGCATAAATTATCACTAAACTTCGCTTAAAGTTGGCTATGAATATGGAGACTTAAGTTCTTTGAAAGTGCTCAGCTGTATAATTCTTTTCTAATAATAATAAGCTTCACTTTTTCCGTAAAACACAATTTAAAACTTACCACTCAAAGGTGAAGTAAAAAACAAGGATTTTATTTCAAGTATAGTTTTAAATAAATTTGAATTAGACATTATTCCAAAAAAGTTTGCTACAGCAATATCACCTTTATATATAAGATATGTAGATGATGTTCTTATAATTGCTGAAGAGAAAACAATTTTTGATATGAAAGATGAATTATCTCTTTTATCATTTTTAGTTTGGATTATAGAAAATGAAGATACATTTAATGGCATAATGTTTTTAGATATGTATATTCAACATTCAAATTCACAAATTAATTATAATCAATATTCATAGTGTAATTAACCCTCATTCTTTTATTACAATTTTTCATAAATTAGTTGGATTTAAATGTTTTTTGTATAGTAACTAAGTTAAGAAAGTTTGAAATAGATGGAAGAAACCAACATTGAAATTTCTATGAAAGATTTAATTAAATCAGGTTATAATTATAATTTATTAAATAAAACTCTTAAAAAATTGTATTAATCTTTAAATACTAAAAACTTTAGAAATAATAATAATAATAATAATATACAGATTAGCCTTATATACCTAATATATCTAAAAGGATGAAAATAATTAATCAAATTATAAACAATACTAAAGATAAATTATCTCCAAACCAATCTCTACAAATAGTTTATAAAATTAAATGTAATGAATCAACATGAAATGCAATTTATTATGGAGAATCTTGTGCCAATTGTGCTACAAGATTAGTGCAACATAAATATTTATTTAAACATACTAAAACAGACTAGTGTTAAATCTATATTTTTGGAACATGAAATTAAATCTGAACATAATTTTGATCCTATTAATATTGATGTTTGTACTGAGAATAATGATCAAAAAAGAAAATAGGAAGAGGCAAGGTTTATAGCAAATAATATCAATGCAATAAACATGAAAGACTCATGCATTGCATTATCATGTGAATGGCATATTTAATTTAATGTATATATTTTATTTATATATTTTTATTGTAATTCTATGATCATGACTTAGCCTGCTTGAAAGCAATGCTTCAATATTATTTTTATTAAAAATTTTAAACTTTCCTGAATAGTTTCATATTATTATTATTATTATATTCAAATTAAGGAAAGAAATTATTTTCTTATCACAAACAGGTTTGTTTAGATAGATAAATTGCTATATAGAAGCATGGATGTTTCAATGCTTAAAACATTGATTTTTATATGGTTTACGCTATTACCAATAGCCAGAATTCAAAGAGAATCAACATTATATTACAATTTATAAACGTGAATTGTTGGACAGATCGTAGATAAGTACTCTCCATTTTTAAAAATGCCGTATTCCAAACATATTTCTTCTTTAGTGCAATAATTACTTGTGCAAAAATTCATTAGCTGTTATACATAAAATTTTCCACTTTGGATTTTCAAGCTTAATATGTTACTGAGACTTGAATTTATATTAAGGAATGTGTTGTGCAAGCAATTATGTGATTATGTGTGCTCTTGGATTTACTAGGAAGAAGAATTTGAAGTGATTCTCTGACAATGATTTATTATTAGTGGCCTGATTAAAAAACAAGCATGACATTTTCTGCTTGGCAGATTAATCAAATAAAATTTAAGCTTTATAAATACTATAACGATTTAGAGACAGAAGTTCAATAACTGACAAGAAAATTTAAGAATAATTGGTGGATTCAAACTGCAGAGGAAATGCTAACCTTTTCCATCATTACTTTAAATCTTTATTTATTTTTGATATACTGAAAATAATATGTAGACTTTAAAAAGAATATTATAATCCTATTGAACCAGAGCGTAGTTCTATTTTATATGCTAGTGATGATATTTTGGATGAGTAGAAAGAATATTTTATCAACCTTTAAATAATAACACAAGATTGCCAATTTTAATGATATATCCATCCTATTGAGACTCGTTTAGGTTTGGGCAGAAATATGTAGCTGGAAAGATTTTGCATTCTGGTAGATAACTGGAAACATTTTAAAATATGATAGTTAAATGCCAATTTCAAAAATTTTTGGAATTTTTTTATGTCTCACTAAATATGTGATTAGTTTTACCTCCAAATTGATGCAGTACTATCTCTAAATCAAGGCTTATATTCCTGAGTGACAGTTTAGCTATTCACCACAAAAATTTTAATTCCATTAGCATGTCTAAATTACAAGTTATTACATGAAATGTAACAATACTCTCCCTGCCACCATGAAATCTTGCAAATCATTTGAAAACATTTTTGCAATTCCACTTTAAATCACATCAAATTTTCAGTAACACTTTTGCTCACTCTAAAGCAAAATTTAATATTAGCACATTGTTCCATTGTAAGTTAAAATACAAAACATACTGTTCACATTTCATGTCATAGTTCATGATCCGGACATGCTAGTATCTTAAAATTTTTGTGGTGAACAGCTAAACATGCCATTATGTAACACAGTCGTAGATTCATAAATGGTGCTACAGGAGCTTGGAGAAATCTGTCACTTTTTTACTGGAGCCCACTATGTACGATAGTGAAATTGTGCCATTTGATCTTAAATATGTTTTTATTGTTTCAATTTATAAAAATTGTAAAGTATAGCTGTTGTTATTTATTGTTAATTTCAAGTTTTTTTTATTGAATAAATTATTTTCAAATATAGATTAGTGATTACCAGAGACTTTTTGTCTGGATTTAGAAAATTAGGAAATACTGTAGACATGGTTTTTTATTGTCAGGCAAATTCAGGAAAAGAATTGTGAATTAAGGTGTGATTTATAAATTGCATTTATTGATTTGATTAATCAAAATATTTATGACCGTCAAGCGCTGGTGGCCTAGCAGCTAGCATGGCTGGCTGCTTGGTTTGCTTCCCAGTCAACACTTTGACATATATATATATGAATATTAAATCTGTTTTATATTGTATAGCTACAAGATAGTTTAAGAGATTACATTATTAATAGTAGTTGAAAATCTGAGGCATTTGATATAAAGCTATTGTTAAGCAAGCTGATATATACTTTTATATATCTTTGTTTTCCATTGTTATGATAGTAATCTTTGAATATAACAAAATAAAGTTTGAAGATAATGTATCATTTGTGTAAAAAAAAGAAATATCTTCTATATAACAAATTATTAATAGAAAAAACAAGAAAATAAGAGTAATTATTAAAATAATTAAGCTAGATGTATGAAATTTTAAAAAAAAATTTAAAGAAGTGCTTTTACTAACATAATTGCACTAAAAAGTAAACTATAAATTTAACTATTGTAGTATTCTTAATATTACGCAACCGAAAATAAAAACATGACGCTTTTATTTAATATTTTTCACTTTATGTTTTTTACTTCACACTTTTATTTTTGGATGCCTAATATTAAGAATACTGCAATAGCTGAAGAAAATTTAATATTTACTTTTTAGTGCTTTTTGTGAATCTTATATTTTTACTTTTTAGTTTTATATAGTTTTAAAAATTAAGAATAAAGAAGGTTTAAATACAATTTAATATCACTAAATGTCAGTACCAAAAAGAGACTGAATCCATATAAGATTTAAAAATTTCATTTTTCACTAATTTTTTATTAAAATTGTTTGAATTTTTTTTTTTTTTAAATGGGTGTCTCATAATTGTCACATTCAACTATTTAATCATTAAAATGAATATCATTTTTAACTATAGGAATGGGAAAAGATTTCAATTCTTTTCACCTGGCAATTAGCAAAGCTTCTATCATGATCTGCTTTCTTCATTATTTCCTTAATGATTAGGAAGGGCTATTGGAGATGCCATTGTCCTGCAATAGGTCAATTAAAGATATTTTATTTTTATTTCTGTAGCTAAATTCAACATCGGCAATAAATAAAATTATTACCAGCAGATTTTTAAATCATAACATTTAATAGCATTTAAGAACAAACAAAAATAATTTGATACTTGATGATATAATTCTATGTTCTGTAATATTTTATTTAATATGATAGTAACATATGTGAATGGACTTTTAAATAGATATCAGTGGGAGTTTGGTCGAGATTGCTGCTTTATAAATGGTTAAAAATCCATATTTTAAAAAATAAAATATATTTGAATTGGTTCATCTACATCATTTAGGCAGTTTGTTAATGATAAGTTTTATGTGGAGCATGAGATAATCCTACACTTGATATTAATCTTCATAATGTCACATGCATCTAAAGTATAGTGACATTCCTTTATTTATGGTAGAATAATCATAGATATGTCATGCTTTGAGCATGTGAGCAAGAAGTCTTTGTTGTTACTGGCATCAAATTTTTATGCAAGGATTTTTCAGAAGTGGCTTACCTAACAAAAAGTGTTGTAAGCAGATCTTTGACGCTGTTTGTAAGTTATGTACTTCAAGTGAAAAAATCTTTTTATATACTGTACTTTTCTGTATTTACTTACATTAGGTCATTCTCATCTCTTTTGCTTCTTGGGGAAAGTTAAAAAGAAAGCAACAGCAGTTGGTTAGAGCGTTACCTTAAAATTCAATACTCAATAATCCAAGGGTCCAGGTACAAATCCCATGCTAGTACTGTCACTGGTCAGGCCATCAACACCTGAAGAAGAGGGAAGAATAATACCTCTTGAAACACTGTGCATTTACTAACCTGTTTGATGAGCTATTACTATCAATTGAATGCATTTGGAATATTTAAATAAAGTTATATTTTTCTAAAGGCATTCAGTACTCATATTAGATGATGAAAATAGTCCAATATAAAAATACAACTAAAACACCATCATCACAAACCTTCAGGAAAACAATATTACTATTGATCCTGTATGTTTGGTTGTAATTTTATCAATGGTTTCTGTACTGTTGGTTTAATGCAGTGATAAAGTGTCAGACTCTGGAGTATAAAGGTCTTGGATTGATTCTAAATCTGGAAATTCTGTCACTTGAACTTCTTATAAATCCCCGAGCAATAAAGCCATTTAATTATTCTTAATGGCTTACTCATATAAGCTAAGGTTTGACTATGTGTACAGTACACTAAGTAAAGATTCACCATCATTTCCTTGCCATTTAACCATTATTCATATTAAATTTGTGAACATGTTAGATTTTCATCATAATAATAATCTGATATCATTGCTTTTTAACATTGCATATCTATATTATGCGTATTAAATCACAATTAAAGTCAGAATTTACAAAAATATAGTGTAATTTGACTAATATTAGTTAAGTTTCATCATTATTCCACTAATATATTATTATAATACTGGTTATATATATTTTTTATTTATTTTATGGATTTGAAATAAGCAGTTTGAATTTTTTCCTAAATGTTATCTGATGAAAAAACTTACACTGTACTAGTTATTGCATGTTTCAGCCATACCTATGACTAAGGTTCAACACCAAGTAAAGGTTGGATATTTGTTGGCCCATTTAGAATTTCCCATATGAGCTTAAGATTTTTATCAGTTAGTCAGTATGATCAATAAATCCACATCTAGTTAATTATTCCTAGCAAACTCAGGACATTGTATCGTTAATTTTATGAGCCCATGACTTGGGATTTGAACTTGAGCAAAATTTGAAGTTTTCCAGTTCCTAAGTACACTTAGTTTTTTTTTTTAGGAAGTCAATCTATAACTAACCATCTACCCATATAATTATTAGTCAGTAAATAGGTGTGCAATTAGAGGATAAAACCAAGTATGGTGATTACATGTTTTCATCACTGTTTCTCTTTAGAAGAATTCTGAGAAGGTCTTTGTTTTGCAGTAAGTTATATAAAATGTGTTATATCTTTTATATATATTCTTTGTCTTATTCTATCAGTTTGAGATGGGCAGACAGATTTTTTTTTTTTTCCAAACTCTCTGGTCCAGTGCATTTTTCTTTTCTTTTCTTACAAATGTCAATCTTCTGAGTTAATTGTTTTTTTTTTCTTTTTTTCATGAAGTTCTGAAGAGTCTTTTTTTTTCATCTTCAGTCAGTTTATCCTATAGCCAGAAGGTCAAGTGGTGTTCAAGCACCAGAGTGGGAAGTAAAGGCAATTTTATTTGTTTCTGAATGTATAAGATGAAATGTTTTATTGTGAGAGAACTTGCAACATTACTAAAAAAAAAAAAGTGTGTTTTCCTATGAGGCAATATGTGAGCAATAACTAATTATTGTTACATATTTCTTTTTTTATACTTAAATTTGTTAACTTTCATTCCTTTTTTCATATGGTCTTTTATTGATGTAGTTAGGACTTCAGTTTGTCATGCCATTGATCACATGAACACCATTTTATATGCTTACACAGGTTGTTAATAACAATAAAAAAAACTCTATATGTAGTGCCACCAAGTGTAAGCCTTTGTAATCAGTGGATGCTGGAAAGTTTGTGCACAAAATTTATATCTAGTGGATGAGTATTAGATAGAGATTTTGTGCACAAACCTTTCTGTATCCATTGATTATGAAAGCTTGCACTTGGTAGCACTACTGTATGAAGAGTTTGCTATCATTATTACACCATACCATTGATCTTGGATTCTTATCTAGAATAGAGCTGAAAATTATTTATAAATTGTTAACGATTTTTCTATACAAATTTGCTATCTTTCAGTTAGTCTGCTTATAGCCAGCATATCTAATCTATTCTAATACTGCATAATGGTGCAATAATGTCAAATGAAATCATTACTATTAGTAAGAGAAATGTTATAAATCTCTGAAAGTATCATCCACAGTTTATCATTTTGTAGGTATTTATTTTTGAATTAAGAATTTATATGTGTGTAAAGTTCCTAATAGTTCAGTGGTGATGCATTCACCTGGATACAAATCTGAGTCAAATAAAGTTGAAACTTTTCTTAAGGATTGAGATTTATTTTCCAAGGAACTAACTTTTTTTACTAAGAGAGTATAGCAAGGTTATAAAGTGGTCAAATTCACTCTACTTTGGCATTTAACAAACTTGGTGAGAACTACATTCTCTTTCATTGTTACTATATAATGGACTGTTGGAGAAGTTTTTACCTTAAAAAGGAGATATTTTTATCTTTGTTCTCTCTCTCTATATATATATATTGTAACCAGTTGGGTTACATGGTACATCCATAATAATATAGTGTGTGTGTGCGTATATATATATATATAAAGTAAAGGAAAAGTAGAAATAAACACAGACAAAAATTATAATAGATATTTTCTACATTTACTGAAATAGAAATAAATAAATAATAACTCTGATTTAAAATATTGTTTTATAAATTAAACTTTTAAAAGGTCTGAATAAATATAAATATTGTATTATTATTATTATTATTCTGATTTTGAAATGTAAAAACACCATACTTATTTTTGGAATTTTTTTAATTAATTAAATAAAATTTTTATCTATTAGAAATCGCCTAAGTAAAAACATGTATATAGATTCCAAGGGATTAGAGAGATAAAAATAAAAACTCTGTTTTTAATTAAGGTGTTGTTATCACCTTAGATGATTCTATAAAAGGGCTGATAACAGGATTAGCTCTAGTTTTGAATAATAATTTTTGTAAGAAAGGTCAGCTGCAGAGTTGGTGGCAATATTTTGTTGCAACTTGATGGAGTTTGCAGCAGTTGGTTTTAGCTGACTATAGAGTTGGCAGTCTACCTTCCATGAATTGATATAGCTGAATGCAGACCTTAGATTCAGAGGCTGCTAATATTTCCTTCTCATGAGTTTGAATTTACATAGAGAAAATGACCCACTTCTTTGTGCTGGAATTCATAGCCTTAAACATGGAGGATGGTTGCTTGCCTTAAATATAATAATCCTAGATAGAAAGTGACCAACTACAAATCAAGATTTTACATGGATTGCAACAAACATTGATTATCTTTTTTACTGGACCAAAAGAACCAGCTTTCTAAATGAATAATTATATATAGCTGATGTGTCTAAAGGCAGAGAAGAACAGATAAATATATATACAGCTGTGATGAATAAAGTTATATATGATAGCAAAATTTTAAATAATTTCTTTAGTAAAATTCCATTTTGAAAGTGATGCATGAATTTGTACTTCTTATGCTATGGTGGGTGTATAGTTGAGCAGGGCTATTGTGATGCAGGGTGTTCATGATACTGCGAAGTATATGCTTGGCACTGTCTAGACCCAGATGTTATCTCCCAGGGTAGTCCAGCAGTGTATATGTAGGCCTCATGCATAGGCCTTGGTCTCATGAATAGACCTCTTCTAAAGCCCCTAAGACTCACAAGAGATGAGCAGGGCTGGCTGAGTGCCTGATATTTTTTTGGAAACTATTTTTTGTGGATGATCTGTCTAGGTACTTAAAAGGGGCGGTGCTTAAAAATGAGGTATTTTCTCGTGATGTCATGGGGCATTGTTTACTTAGTCCATGCTTGACTATCTACTTATGATGGCATTAAGAGCTGCAGTTCATGTATTCACTTTTCCTCTCTCACCTTGCCTACTTCATCAGCATTAACTAATCAAGCAGAAAGACATTTTGAAATGTATATTTTCTTAATTCTATAAAACGATTTTATCTTTCGTTTATTGAAAAAAAAAGAGAGAGACATTTTAAATCAATCAACAATCATCTGTCAAAAATTTGATAGTACTTGTTTCAAGGAAAAAGGACTATTCAGCAAAGAGAATTAAATTGCGAGAATAATCTGTAATAATTTTATTGTGATAAATACTAATGTTATGTAGATAAATTAATATATCGCACATCTGTGCAAATTATATATATATATGCATTTCAGTAAACCTACTATGTAAAATGTATTTCATTTAACTGAAACTTGAAACTTTAATCATTTATTGTATTTTTATATAATTTAAGATTTTGATAATTATTTTGTAGCAAGTCAAATAGGTTATTTCATGCACACACATGTATATGTGCATATATTGTCAATTATAACACATGTAAATTTTAATCGTTTTTTTTGTTGTTACTGAATGTCAATTGAAATAGATTAATTATATGTGATAAATCGTGCGTCTGTGCACATATATATGTAAACTATAGTAATAATATGAATTGTAAATTGTAATTTTGTAAATTAATGTAACAATTCAAATTTTGAATAGCAATTATGTAAATCACAAATGTAATAATTTTATGTTTAATTGAAATGTCTTCATCATGTATTATAAAACGCACGTCTGTGTACAGATATATAAATGCGTTTATAGATACCCATTAAGAAATAATGCAATTAATGTGATAACTAGAATTTTGTAGTAATCTGGTAAGTTATAGAATGATGACTTTATTATTGTGTATCATTCAAAATCAGAACCCTTATAAGACCTTAATCATTTATTTTTGTTGTTATTAATAAATTTATATTTAATTGTTAAAAATTGTATTCCATCATCTCTTGGTCACATACAGTAATAGATCTTGTGTTCTCTGGGCTAGATTCAGATACGGACAAGTGGGGATGTGTACTTAGTGCTTTGGACATCCAGTGATGATCAGTCATCATCCTGGTTGGCGCATAAGATTATACTCTTTAAAGCCCATGCACTATATTTTATTTTAGTTTAGTCTTGTTAAAAAAATTTAAGTTTATATTTGGCCAATACAAGTGGCCTGAGCATTGATGATGATCAGTATGTTTTAAATGTCCCAGCATTATTGTTTTGATTTCTGATTATTATAGTGAATGGGCACTAATCTGGTGCATCCAAGTTATGTTAAATAATTGCCCAAGCTGGCAAAGGCTCAATAGTTAGCCTGGTCTAAGAAGACCCATTTTCAATCCAGTCACAAGATTGACTGTTGATTTATTGTACTGATTTATTTTATTCCCATCAATGATGATGATAGATGATTATTTCTCTTGAGTACTCATACTTACTTTTATTTATAATGCTGGTTGGATAAATAATTATGCTTTTACTTGCTCTTCTGAGTTAGCTGGCTGATCTCTCAATGATCTCACTGATATTTTAATCTCATGTTCCCCTTAAATATTATTTATATTAAATCATTTTATTTGAAATATAGCTTACTTATTATACTCTGTAAATTAATGATTTTGTTGACTGAGAGTGATGATGATTTTTTGCCATCACCCAGTTCTAACATCTTTTCATTCTACTTACTTTCCATTACCATCTTTTCTGATCCCCCATCCCATTACAATATATATATATATATTAAACAAACTTCTAATATTATATAATCTATAGATGAAGAATTGTTTTTGTTTTAAATCCATGGCACTCATGGGAGACATAGTGATTATTGTTAGCTGCCTGCATTCTTTTGTAACAATAATTTTGTTTTCGATGTATTAACCAATTAAAGAAACTAAATATAATATGATGCAAAAAGATTTGGCTTTTGCCAAATCTCAAATTAACATTCATACATTTATAGATAGACAATTGTTATTTTTCTACTTTAGTTGTCATCTGTTGAAAGATTGAGTAATCGATCGTCAGTATTTAATTCCCATTCCCAAGCAGTTTCTGGATTTTGTCTTTATCATCCTTATGGGTAAAGATAGAAATCTGTCTGGAGATGATGATTAAATTGCACTTCCAACAACTGATTACTCAGTTTTACAATAGATGATGCTAAAATAGAAAAAATTGCTTTTATTTGCAATACTATAATAAGTTAAAGGAGTCAAATGATGTGTGGCACTACTAATAAACTGCATTATCACCATGCATTTTTTTGAATATTTATTATTTATAGAGCTCACAAAACAAGCTTTGCAGAATATCCCCAAACCCAGACCGGTTTCTGTTACTGGATTCCTCAGTGAGGTGCTATGATATTCAAGCATTAGATTAAAAATACCAAGACAAACCCAGCACTTTATCTAATGTGTAACCATTAAGTAGAAAATCTAAAATTTTTAGATATCCATATGTCTTCCAATAACTAAGTTCAGATACACCATATATTAATAGTTTTAGCAATATAAAATCGCCAAAGCCTTTGTAAATATGAGCTTATTAAATTAGGTCATGTGATATCTGACTTGATTTATTTTGTAATTATCTATATATATTAAAAACCGCCTAACATTATTCTAGCAATTATAAATAAAATAAAACTCATATAATACTACAATACTAGCCAAATAAAATTTTACTAAAATTCATTCACAACCAGACCATTTCAAGTGAAATTCAACAAAACACACAACATATATATACAAAATAAAATAGCCTTTCCATCATTCACTTTAAAAACCAACTTCCTTTAACATCAAAGAATGTCTTCATGAGATTGATGATCTCAGATTCAAAAAATTTTATCATCAGTTTCTTTTACTCTTTTTTTATCTATTTATTTACCATATAAGTCATCAATTTATAAATTGACTTATAGGAATAGTTTTTTATTGGGTGGTATGAAAGTGGTCTGGAAGAAAAGCCTGAATTTAAACTCATTATTAAATGGTTCAAAACAGTCAATTGATAGCAGATCTATTCCTGGGATAGTTTATAAGATTTCTTGCAGTGGTCATAAAATTTATATAGGTCAAAGTAAATTAAGTCTTTATAAAAGAATTAACATTCATAAGAGTAGAATTAAAAATTAATATTATAACTCAGCTTTGTATATTCATGAACTGAATACAGGTCGTAAAATATTATTTGACAATGCAGAGATTATCTTTTATGAAAAAGGTAATTCAAAAAAATTAAAAGAAACTCTGATGATAATTTTTTTTTGAATCTGAGGCCATCAGTCTCATGAATGCATACTTTGATGTTAAAGGAAATTGTTTTTTAAGTAAATGATAGGAAGGTTATTTTGTTTTGTATATTTATGTTGTATGGTCACTTGAAAAGGTCCATTTGGTAGTAAATGAAACCATGTTTGGGGAAGAATTTTAGTAAAATTTTGTTTTTTGACTAGTAATATAGTATTATATGAATTTCTACTATATATATTGAAACATATATGTTTCCTCATATAAATATTCATAAGATTTCCCCCCATTCAATAATGTCTAGCGTGATTCAGTCTAATTGGAAACGCAATAAAGTTGTGATTCGTTAAAAATGAAAAATAAAATCATATTTTTGATTTTTAGTATTGATGGATTTAAATAAAATGTTATATCGTCTTATTTTATTTTTTTTTTATCTGTCTCAATAAAAAAAACAAAGAAATTAATTATCCAATCATTAAAAAGAAAGAAAAAAGACACTTGAGTTAAACTGAGGCAGTATTCAAATTAGACACTTCGTTAAAAAAAAAAGAACTTTTTTTTTCTCTCTCTCGTCTTACACAGAGAGCTTTAACAAAACGTGAAAATGAAAAAAGAAACCTTTGCTAGAGGAATTATGATAATAATGGAATAAATTAGAAGCTCCACTCTCTCCACACTATGCCATGACTTTCCATCGATGAAATAACCCGCCTTCTTTTGAATAAAATGGACTGTAAAACTGGAAGGTAATTTTTATAAAGTACTAAAACATAATTATCATACGTTACAAAGTGAAGTTTTGAAATAATTGCATAGAATTTGTTCAATAAATATTAAGACACCTTTATTATACTTTTATGTTTGACTAAATTATAAATGCTCTACAAGCCAAACAGAATTTATGTATATGAATATAGCTTTATATTTGACTAAATTATAAATGCTTTAATTACTAAATGATAAGTGTTCCACAAGCCAAACAGAATTTATGTATATGAATATAGCTTTATATTTGACTAAATTATAAATGCTTTAATTACTAAATGATAAGTGCTCCACAAGCCAAACAGAATTTATGTAGATGAATATACCTTTATATTTGACTAAATTATAAATGCCTCAATTATCAAGTGATAAATGCCCTACAAACCAAGAATTGTTGAATTTAAATGTCTACCAATCGGTAATAATTCATAAAATGATGAAATGCTGTATAAATCATAAATACTTGACTACTTCTAAGCTTCTTATAATGTAACAGAGTTTATGTGTAAGAATATACTTTTACATTTGGCTAAATTATAAATGCCTCAATTATCAAATGATAAATGCTCTACAAACCAAGAATTGTTGAATTCAAATATTTACCAATCAGTAATGACTCATAAAATAATGAAATGTTATATGAATCATAAATGCTTAACTGCTACCAAGCTCCTTCTCACAAAGGGATACAAAAATAAATTATTGTTGAATTGGAATACTTCTAAGCTTCTACACATAAATGAATTCAAAATGAATTATTGGATAAACCATAAATGCTCGACTGCTTCTAAGATTCTTCTCTTAAGTGAATTCAAAATGAACTATTAAATGAATTCGGAATGAACTATTGTTGAATCAGAATAATCCCAAGCTTCTTCTCATAAAAGAATTAATGAACTATCGTTGAATTAGAATATTCACAAGCTTATTCTCATAAATGAATTCAAAATGAACTATTATTGAATTAGAATGTTTCCAAGCTTATTCTCATAGAGGAATTAATGAACTATTGTTGAAATTGCAAATTAATTGTTATTTAATAAATTTTTTTTGTTACTAAAAATTAAATTGGTTGTCCAGTTATCCAATTCTGTTTTGTTTTAATGCATCACTCATCAGTTATAGCACTGGTTCATGAGAATCTCATGTTCTCTGAGCTACGTCTGACATAACTTGACCTAGGCCAGTCAGGTTGTAGTGAGATGGAACTCTAATGGCGCTTTTTGTGAAACCAAATATAGAAATATTTAGATGTTTCCAGTCTCTATAAAACTACATCCTCTGATGAGCAGGAAATATTGTTGTAGGAGGCATTAACATCTGCATTAGGAATGTCAATTGATAGTTCTTTCCTACAGCATGCTCATCAGAAAATTGTTACAACTAACATAATAAAAGGGTTGTATGGCGGTCCGGTTACAATATATATATAATCAAAATTACCCCAAATTCACAACTCAACCAGACTAGCCAAGAAAATAAACTCTAAAACACTACCACTGGTTTCACTGCTACAAGCAAACTTCTCAAGGGTAAAGAAACTACAAAATAACATATTTAAACTAAACATTATCCACAATTCCACTTACTTCCCATATACCCTTAATGTTAAAAAAACTTTTAAATAACTTAATTGCTTCAGAAACATAAATTTTTAATAATAAAGATTCTTTAATTCTTTTTTTTTATTCTTTTAATGTTTACATATATATATATTAGTACATGTGCCTTCAGAACTCAATTTTTATAATATGAGAGACCTCACCAAATCTTAACATAAGATTCGACTTTATAAAGATAAGAGGGACCTAAGGTTATAGCCTTATATAAGTATTATGTGCTGACATTGTGCTTAATAAATTAAGAATTAATATATATAAAAATACATACTCTTAAACAGTTTTTTATATTCCATAGCATTTCTTTTTAGCTCATATCTGGATCATATATACATATAGTTTTCATATATATGTATAGTTTTATCAAGCTTATTAACTTCCTGTTCCAATATAAAATTTCAAAGCAGCTTAACTTTTTCTAATAACTTCAATATACAGAAATTAATTCAAGTACTATAGATTCTCAATTTTGACACTTTACATTCAAATAAATATATCTTGTATTGCATTCTTAGCTGTTATAGTTAAAAGATAAGGAGAGTATCAATATTGAAAATATATTACCAATTTACTAATTCTAAAAATAATTTAGAAAATGGCAAACTTTGTCTTGGTCTCCCATATTTATATATGTAGCAGTGTTGATAAAACTTAAATCAGAAACATATTGCTTACCACGTACTTTCTTATTAAACTTGATTCAATTCACACAATTATAAAATAAAGTTCCAGCCAATATTTTCTTTAAAAAAAACCTTCGTACATTGCTTATAAAATCAAAAAAATAATTATGAAAATTAAAACATCACAATTCTTTTCATCAACAATTTATTATGATCTCTTTTAAAGGGTTTAAACATTACTACAAATATTTGAAAAAAAATAGTGAATAAATTTAGATATATTGTCAACATGTCAAAAAATATAAATGATATAACAAAAATCCCTTTTTAAAACAAAAATGATAAAAAAAGTTTTTGATATGTTAGTTGTCAATTTTTTTGTCATGCAATTAATATATAATATTAAAGGTTTTTAAATAATATTTGTAATAATATTTTGTATTTTTTTTAAATCCTTGAAAAAGATCATGATAAGTGATTGAAACAGTGGGAAGAAAAATTTTGTAATTTAATTTTTATAATTTTTTGATTCATAAATAATAAATGAAGATTTTTTTTAAAAAAATGATGGCTAAAACTTTATTTTTCAATTACAGTAATGATAATAATATTGATTTGATAAATTTTAATATTTATTTCTATTTAATCTAATTGATTTATTCTGTTGTGATTTTTTTATGTTTTATTATAGTACAGCACAAGAATACTTCCATCCTCAGTAAAAATTGTTGAAGTTGGTCCTAGAGATGGATTGCAGAATGAAAAGGTAAGTTAGAATCAGTTTTGTTTATATTAATATCCATTGGAAAAGATGTGGAAAAAATTGGAATTAAGAAAAAGGCTTTTTTTAACATATTTTATTTGGAAAGAGAGTTTAAATGGAGTAGCATCTTGGGCTTTGAGGGAAAACATCGCTTGACTCATTGTTTATATTTAGGATTTTTTTCCTGCTTATAATTTTCATCTATAAAGATTTTCTTGGGAGAGATATGTGCACTGGGCTGTATTTCTATCTTCAGAAATTTGACATAAAATCATGCAAGATCCTTATTGAGCTTAGTAAGTGCAGCAGAATATCTCAAGATTTTATACAATGGCTTAGCTTGAGATTGATTTATCATAAATCATATTGGATTATCAAGTAATGTAATGATGTATTAAGGTTTATTAAAAGAAAAGTAGAGAATGTTTTTCAGAATAACTACAGTTATTTTTAGAGTCTCACTATTTACTTTGTTAAACAGACTGAATGAGAATTAACGTTTTTCAGTCACAATTTCTATATTTATACTTCTGAATAACTAGCTTTGTTTTTAGAACACAACACTAGATTTTTGATAATCTTATAATCACACATACATAATGCTTGAAAATAAAAAATTGATATTAATTAACTCAAAATTATTTTAAAATTTTAATTCAACAAAATTAGCAATAGGAATATTGACAATATGGCAGATTAATAATATGTGAGATATAAAAATTGCAGAACACACATTCTCATGATGATATATCTGTATTCATAATGTTTATTTTTTATTCTATGGATTTACTATTACTATTACTAAGTTAATCTAATGGAAGCTATGTTCATGTATAAGTTTAATACATATTGTTTCATTGCAGAATTATAATATTTCTTGACCAGTAAAAAAATAAAAAAACTACATGAATAAAATACAAATGTTAGAATAAAATACGAATATTCAAAAGTACAAAATAGTTTTAATTGTTATAATTATATTATAATGATTAATTTAGACCTGTTAAATAGGAATAATCTTTTTAAAGGTAAAAAACTCAACTAAAATTTTCTAAGGGCAAAGACTTAGTGCTTATTTATTGGTTATACAGTGTACATTTTTAATAGTGCAAGTTTTTCATCATAAATTAAGTCTATTATTCTTAATTTTGCTTTTATCATTTCAAAGTCTTTTTAGCAAATTTAATTATGTGATACTTCCAAACTATCTTCAATGGTACATGTCACTATATCAGATTACTTATTTCTTCTTTTCCAGGCCTCACTTATGTTTAAATTATAACTACACACAGGCAAAACTCTCCATATAGTAGCACCACTCAAATGCAAACCTCCATTGATTATTCTGGTTTGCACTGAATGGCTCTATTATATGGAGAGTTTTTCCTAAGTGTAAACAACTTGTGTAAGCATAAAGAATGGGATTCATGTGATGTTTGATAGTTAAATTATAACTAACCGTATACTACTTACTTTTGATATGAATGTGATTTGTAATAATTAACTTTTATTTGTAATTTAAAATTGGAAATTCTATTTTACTATTACATAATTGTAATTATATATTTTATATAATTATTATTATGTAAAATTATTCTGAAAAATATGCTGTGACAGTTGAAGAACTTCATATTTGACTATTACTGAAGCTGACCAAAAGCATGAATTCTAAAGCTAAGCAACTGCAAAGAGTAGGATTCATAGTCCAATTTCAATAGCCAATTTGATCTTGAAGTTGTGGACAGCCATTGATCTGAAAAAAATTAATGAACATAAACTTTCGAATAAAGTGTTTGTAATATTTAATTATCCAGCCAAGCTAAAGAAGTAATAAATTAAAATAGTGAAATTCAGGAATGTAAACAAGGTAAATTGCATATAAGATTTAAATTTTTATTTCACTAATGCATTTGTAAACAAAAACAAATAAAAAAAATCATTCAATAAATACTTACAAACTATTAGGTTTAATTACTGTGAAATTGTTTGTTTACATTATTGGGTTTATTAGTCAAGATAGAAGTTACACTTTTATTATATGTATGAACACATGATAATGTGGTTTGGTGCAGTAATAGAATAGCAGTTTGGAACTAAAAACCATGGAGTGTGATCTAGTTTTGCTACTTCTAGTGTGAACATCTTACGAAATCCCAACAATAAACCATTTAATTATTTTTTTAACTGATTGAAATGTCAGATGCTATATATAAAATATATATTTATGCGAATATTTATAAATATGCAGTTCAACATGTTTAGAAAACTTCTATTTTTTAGTGTTCTATGTCTTTTATTAGTATCTTTTTATTAGATTACAATAGTAAATACTGCCAGAATTAGTTTAAAATATAGAAACCATAAAAAAAAGCAAATGAAAAGTTGTATTCAATAAATTACTAAATGTAAACAAATTCTTATTCACTATTTACATTGAAAAGAAGCTGACTTTCTTTGGAGGAGATGTACAAAATTTGAAGTTATTAAATCTTTTAAAAACTTTTTGAAACGATAAAAAATGTTGTTTTAATTTTATTATGTAACAATAACTTATTTTCAATATAGTGCGCATATTAATAATTGCAATTTAATTTTAATGTTTTGTTTTGTTTATTTTTTTAATGTATTTTATCATATTTATGGGACTTTGCCTGGATATATACATATGATTGGTTATAACTTATTTTGACTAGTAGCAGTCGTCTGTATTTAAATCTTTGTGAAAGTAATATTAGTCTGTTCTATTTCTTCGTAATATAATTCAAAATCAATTAAAGACTTTTCCATTTAAATACTTAGCATAATTCACTGAAATATTTTTTAATAGAAGTTTATCACTGATATTTCAGTAAGATTGCAACATTCTTTCTTCTGGTCTTACACTTTCTTAACATTGTATCTATATATTGAATTATTTCCATCATCTAATATAAGTATTGAATGTCTTTAGAAAAATTTAACTTTATTTAAATATTCCAACTTTCAACTATCAAATCCCACCAAATATCATCCTCAGATAATTTTATATTTCTGATAAGCTTTAGTGCAAACAATACTATTAAGATTTTGAAAATCTGCAGCTGTGAATTTCGTTATGTGTATAATAGAACATTATTGGTATATAAAAAAAATATTGGAAACAATAATATAATATATACATCAAATAAGAAACCACATTTATGGGAGAGATATGTTGATGTCATTTTTTGTTGTTTCATCTCAAGTTAAGATCACTTTTCATTATCTTTTTCAATTTTTGAACACTTTACACAGTAATATCAAATTTATTATGGAAGAAATAATATATTAATAAAAAGAAATAAAAATGTTTCACACCCAACATATACAAACACACATTGAAAGATATCTGCATTTTTCTTCTCTTTATCATTCACTTCAAATATTTTGTATGGTTAGAATCCTATAAGCCAAAATTAAAAGATTCTTTGATGATAGTCACATCTATGGGAACTTATCACTGCTAAAAAAAATAATCCTTGGTAATGATTATGGCTACATTAGTCTGATAATTTGGGAATTAATATGGTCCTGTTTTGAATAATTAAAGGGTCATGATGGAATTGTTGTTTATAGAAAGTATAAACATCACATGCCCATCACCTCTTATGCTTGTGTATAACTGTTGTTAAAACAGGCAAAACTCACCATACGTATTGACACACACAGCAAGCTAGAGTAATAAATGGATGTCAGAAGGCTTGTGCATAAAATCCCCATCTAGTGCCTACTCATCCAATATCCCCAGACTAGTTTCTGGCTTGTGACCTTCATCAGTGAGGAGCCTTGGATCTGAGAGCACTGCACCTAGATCTTAGGATCTAATGCAACCCTCCAGCAACTACCTTTTATCTCTATTTAACTACAAAACTATGAGTCTTAAACATGAAAATACCTTAATGTTTTCAATCCAAGCCCATTAGTTATATAGTCATATGGGTCTGTACCCAGTTCAGTACCCATACATTTTGGTATCTTTGGTTTTTAAATAACCATAGCACCACTATCTTATTAGGCAGAATTGGGGGAAATATTATATAATTAGAGAAGAATTTAATTAAACTCTTTTAACTATAATTAATTATCCCCTCCCCCATAATTAAAATTACTACTCAGAACAAATAATAAATAATATTTAGAAGTAATATATAGGAGAGCAAATCGGAGATTCCAATTCTTTTTAAGCATTGTTCTTCTGCTACTAACTTGCAAAGAACTGTTTTGGACTTTTGTATTTATATTCATGACAAATCAATGCAAGAAGAAAGATACATCTCTGAAGGTATCATAACATATCTAGGATTATTTAATGGCCTCATCAGTCTTATTATTTGTATATGCCTTTGGGTGAATAATTGTAAATATTTTTTTGTTAAATTTAAATTGTCATATCATATTAATTTTCTGTATATGTTTTTTTATTAATAATTATTGTTATACTTTTATATATATTGTAATGGTAACTTCCTTTTTTACAATTGGTTATGAATCCAATTAACCATAAAATAAAATAAAATATATACACTATTCGGAAAATTAATTTTTGTCTAGGAGAATTTAAAATAACTATTGGGCAACCGTGTACATGGTGGAGTGACAACATCCAAATTATTTTTAATTCACAAATCAGTGCTAGTCACAAGCAACGATCAAATTGAACCCACATAAAAACAAGTTTTCATATACATTCAATTATTTTTCCTGATTGTTACCCCTCCACCTAATAATTTATTATATCAACAAAATAAATAATCAGCTTGGTTTGTATGAGAAATGATAAACAAAATTATTAACAACAATAATAACTTTAATCAAAGAATATAATTATATGATGATAATAAAATGTATTTACATATTTACAATTAAGAAAATTATATGGCAAGCACATGCGATAGGGAAAAAAATCTTTGTAGCTTGCAATAACTCTTTGAAGATGGCTATAGAAAGTTCAATTAATTTACTTTAACATCTTTCTGAGCTCACATATATATTTTGTATCTGTAAATGTGGGAACATGGCCATTAATCATTAAATTTTAATGCCTGCTGGCAATGTAATATTTTGCTAGGAGTGCTTTGCAATTTTCTCCTGAGTATTTAAAATAGATAGATTCATGGGTTAATTTATAGAAGTACATTTCTATGGGATAATCACATTAGTTGACTATTTTCTTTTTTTTTTAACAAGTTCAAATATTTTTTCAGCATTCAATAGTGATGAATAGTTTAGCAGAATGAAGGTTAAAATTAATATTTTCTTGTCTACAGCCCCATACTCAGCTACAATTCTGAAAATATCAGGGAAAGCATCCTGGAGGGTTTTCTACTCCATAAAATGCATGATATTAACTTAAAAATCCTTACAAAATTTTTGACTTCTTTACAGTAAAAGACATGATGGCAAAGTGTTACAATTCTTCCCACTATTTTTTGGAAAGCAGATGATTTAAAAAGCTTCCCATAGCAATATTTTTATTTTAAAAAAATATTTTTTTATTTTAAAAAAATAAAATAATAACACATTTTATCTTTATACTTATTTTTTTAACATTTTAAAACATATATAAAATTTATGCTACATATTTGACCTTTAGTATTTTGTTATACATAATAATAAAAATATTCACATTATAGCAATGCCTGTAAACTCAGTTGTGAGGGTTACAATATATATTTTATTAAATACCTAATTGTTTATTAAATTTATCGAAGTATTTGTCTGACCTGAATTTCATGGTAATTACCACTTGGATAGATAAACTATTTTCAAATACTCACCTCTTCTTCAAATTTAATCTTTTTTGATGTTTACATTTTTTATAATACTTATTTTTTTTTCCTCATTCTCTGTTGATCATTATCAATTTTTCTTTTTTTTTTTACTTCATCGTCATCTTTGTATTGGCTTTTTCCACAGCCAACTGTAAATATGCATATTATGGAATGATGAGGGCAAACCTATCTACAAGGCTGGACCAACACAATTACTTATATAATATGGCCAAAAGAAGTAATGAATACTCATCTATATTCTTAGAATATGAGCAATAATAAGGCCATAAATTTATTTTCTCCAAAGCGGATGTCATTTTCACTAAAAAGGAGAATTAAAAAAAGGAAAGATCAAGGAGGCTTGGATAATAGCCAAGGATGATTTTGCTATAAATAAAAAAAGAAACCACTATCTCTCTGTCAGAAAAGTGGGCTATCTGAAGAACTTTACATTCATTTGAATGAAAACAGTAAATTTAAATTAATTTAAATAAAAAGAAATAGCTAGCAAATACATATAAAAACAATCTATAATAAACCTAAAAGGGCTATGATTAAGCTACTTAATATTGTATTGAAAATATGCTTAGCATGAATAAAAGCTAAAATTTATAAATGTGTCTACTTTTTCTGGATTAAATGTCATGACATTTATATATTTAACAAATCACTCTTGTAAATATATGCTAACTTCTTTTGATAATGGACGAGATGTGATATTAATTCATTCAAATATATCTTTTTCTCATCTTATTGCCTTTTATTTGCTCTTCATTTTTTCTCATCTATTCTCTTCTTTTTTTTTTAAGATTATTTAGTTTTTTTGCTTTTTAATCTTTGAAGTTTTCTCTAATATTGTCCATTTTTCCTTTAACTTTGCTTTGGCAACATGAATAAAAGATATCATCATTGCTTAAAAGAGAAATGACATCATGAAGCATGCAGAAGAATTAATTATTTAAAGAACTATATAATAATAAAGAGCAAGGAAACCAGGTAATCTCATCAATTATGGTACAATCTTTTGAAATTCCAAATATTTTAAATAAAAAGATAAGACCTGTAATTAAATCTGTAAAAAGAAAGTGGAAAAAGTCCCAAAAGTATTGGAATTGTTGTAGAATTTTTTTAAAAAAAACAGCAGAAGAAATGGTGAAATTGTTGGCAAAACAATATAATAAATGTCTAAATAAAAATAATAAAATAGATAATTGGTTAAATGCAACAGGGATATTGATATTTTAAAAAAATGAAAAAAAAGATACTAGAAATTACAAACATTTCAATCTTCCATTAATTCTATACAAGGTCTTTACTAAGACCACTATAACTCATCTACAGAGAACTTTAAATTCTAACTAAGTAAAGAAATAAACTGTTTTTAAAAGTGATTTTAATATAGTGGATCACATGCAAGTATTAAGAGAAATGACAGAAAGGACCAATGAGTGTGAGTTGTCATTTTGTATTGGATTTAAAAATTATAACGCATTTGATTCTATAAGATTTCAATTTGGATTAAAGCATTCTAATATCAAAATATAAACTCAATATTGTGACAGGCACAATTTGTATGGCTAAGAACAAGATGGTATTAAAAGAGCTATGGCTTAAAATATATAATAAAGCCATTAAAGGGAGAGTGTATACTATCTACATAACTTGAAAATTAGACATGTAAAATAAGTAAGAGGGGTCTGTGGATATATCATATACTCGCACACACAAGAATAAAGCCAATAGTTAAGGCTACAGATTAGAATTCGATGTATAGGCATATTAGCTATATGCTTATGATAATTTTGTTCTACCTTTATTTCATTTTGTTTTTAGAAATAAATGCAAAAATGTTTATTTGTAATTTTTATTTATATTTTTTTTGTGTGTAAAAAAAATGATTACTTAATGAGATTGTAAAAAAAAAAAAGAAAAATGGAAATGACTTAATGCTCCAACATGTTTCTAATTTTGAAGTTGAAATGTTATTAGTTATTTTTCTCTACAAGCGCATTAAGCGGGGGGGGGGGGGGTCATTGTTCTACTAGATTTTAAGAAAAGCCCAAAGGCATTTATTTTTCTTTTTAGTAAATAAGCAATTTTGTTTTCTTTGAAATTCTAAATTATTTCAGATAGATAAAAGAATTAATTGAAACTTATGCTAATGCAGGTAGAGAGAAATATCTAGATTAATTAACAAAATGTATTTTTAAGTTCAATTTGGTATAATCGGATTGTAAAAAAATGTCATACATTATTTTTTTCTTTTTGTGTTGAATCAGATAGTGGTGTGAATGGATACAGAAATTTAATTAAAAATTCTTGACAAATTAATGAGGCAATAGCACAGGAATGTTTCATGCATTGTCTGAATCAATTAAGAAAAAATGCAAAAGAGAGGGGTACCTGTATTGGGAATGTAATGAGTGGGCTATATAAGCTATTCACCAGGTGATTGTGGCACTTGAACTTACAGAATGAAAAAAGGAGAGAAATGGAGATGGAGAAACAAACAGCCATTCAGTGTTATGTATATATATTTTTTACACTTGTGATGAGCAAGTTTCCAGGTGATATTGGACTAGAAAATTATTACAGGTGCTATGCAGAACTGTTCTTACTGGAGAGTTTGTGGTATTTAAAAAGAAAAAGAAAAGAGAATCATTACTAATGCTGTATAATCATTTCATACCTGGGAGTTCATAAATCAAAAAGAAAATCACACTATTAGTGTAGGGACCAGGATGAAAGAAACTATGTGGCAGAAAGTTAACAACGCCATAGTCAACTCATGGTAAATAGTGGATGATCGCCAACCACCTGAGAATAAATTATAAGCTTGAAGATGCAACACATTTATATTCCTGTCTGTGAAATGATCATGGGGTAAAAACCCTATTCAGCATGCCTGCCCAGCTCCACTCCTGCCATCAAAATGTAGCCTCCCAAATCCAACCACCAAATGATGATGAAGACTGCTAAATGAGTGCTGTGTTTAAGTAAAGTCCTCACCACCCTGGATGAATGGCCTACTCAGAAAACCCAGAGACATATGAAGCTTAAAGACTTTATAGGATACACTATTTTTATTAATTTATTATCGATATTATTATGTAATGTATATCTTTTACATTTAGATATTTCTTTACGTAAATATAAATCATATTCAATGTATTATTTATTGTTTATGTAGTGCATTCATGTGCAGGGTTATAAGTTCTTTGACTACTCTCTCTCATTAATTTATTCTTATTTCGGTTTTGAAATGATATCGCTTTTATCGAAATGATTTTAAAATATGATAATGTTTCTTTTGCATTGAGGGTTATTATTATTATTATTTTTGTATTTATCTTTGATTGTAAGTGATGAAGGGATATGTGGTTTAATAAATATTTATTTAATGATTTTTAGAATTGCCTTACTGCTTTGATATTTCATTTGTTTGCTTTCTCTAACAACATAATAATTAAGTAATTAAACAAGTATTTTGATCCACATTTCTTTAACTGGGATAAAGAGAATGCTGAGCTAGCATATGGAATACCAATTTATCAGGATTTAAATATTTGGTCATTAAGATATTTATTTTTATTAGATTTTTTTTTTGTTTTTCTCTATTTCACATTATTATTGACCTTGCTTATCCTTTCAGGAGGGGAATTATTTTTTTCTCTTTCTGGGAGTGGCATGAGGAGTTATATTTAAAGTGAATCCTTCAAAGGTATGTAAGAGTCAATACTTTAATAACCGTCCTTAGGACTGTATGAGTGGGGTTGTAAAAGGGTTTAAAATTGCACCTTATCCTGGGGTGTTACCATAGTTTTTTTCATGATCAGTATGTGCACATGCTCATCTCGACAGGGTTTGGGTAAACTGGTACAGAAGAAAAATTTTGGAGCCCAACATGGGGCTGATAGTGGAGAGTTCTATTTGACCGACCATTATAATATATTGTCATATCCTGAAGTATACTTATCAAAAAGCAATAGTAAAAATTAGATTACAGAGAAGCACTGAGAAAATTAATGTCAGTTAAGGTGTTTAACAGGGTTATTTTATTTCTGTAAAACTTTTTACAACCTTTTACAGAAAGTATTTTGTAGATTAGAAAAGACATAAAAAATATATAAAAATTACTTAAGTCATTTAGAGGTTGAAGTTAAGATAAAAAATAAATAATCAGTATGTTTATTGCTCAAGAGTTCATACCTCGAGAGTGACATTCTACCACTTCATTAAACTGCATAGGGCTTTTTTTTTGCAATTGATATAATTGTTTTTGAAAATAATGCTTTTTAGCTTCAAGAAATTTTATGAGCTATTAAATGTGAGAAAATAGGACTTAAGATAAATGCTAAAAAGGCCAGATAAACTTCCTGTCAAAAAAATAAAAGATGATAGTAATGAATTAAAAGAAATTAATAACTACTGATACCTAAGTCAGAATCTTAATATGGATAAAAGTATAATGGATGAAATTAATCATAGAATTAAATTTGAATGGAATGTTTTTGATAAAAATAACATGATATTTAAAAAAAACATTGATTGGTATTTGAAAAGGGAGGTTTTTAATAGCTGTATTTTATCAATGCTTACTTATGGCTCTTAAACTTGAACATTTAACACAAGAGAAATACGAAGAATTCAGATCACTTAGTGAAGTATTATACATTTGAGTCAAGGAGGGAGATTGAAAGTGAAATACATAGATGAGGAAACAATTAGTCATTGCTGACATTGTTGGAAAAATTAGAGGGCTGAAATGGGTTGAATTGAATATGATGCTAGAAGATATGACAATAGATGGGCAAGTAGTCAAACTGGAGATATTGTAAAAGATTTAGAAATGGGTTACATGTGAGATGGATTGACAAGATAAATTTGCTATGGATTGGAAAAATTGGAAAATCTGCACTTGCAATGGATTGATTATGTGTGAAAATGATGATGATGAAATAATTCTGCTAATTCTATGTCCTGTTCTTCTTTGGTTTTTTAGGAATTATCCTTTTATTACAAACTTTATTTAGTACTTCAATAAATAAAATATAAAAATAATTGAATGGGTTTATTGCTCAAGAATTTGTTAAGAAATTTGAGTACTGAAAATGACAAAGCTGGGCCATAGTCCTGCATCTTAAGTTTTGGGATCAGTTATTTTGCCATTACATCAAACCTTAATATTTTTAACTTATTAATTGAAATAATCTTATTCATTTTGCTCTAAAATCACATCTCAAAAGCTTTTATCCATTCCTTTTTTTTCTTCTTAATACTCTACAGATTGAAGTTAAACCTATTATTTCCTGTACTTTAAATTAAACATAGTAATCACTTTTCCTCAGGCTATGACATGAAAGCACTAAATGTTGAACAAAGGAATCAAGTATAGAATGAATTAAATATTTACTCCCTTTGTTTACATACATTGAGCTATTAAATCCTGTTTGATTATTACAACCAAGGTATTAAAAGTGAGATTGTCTTTAGTCTTGTATAATTAATTATGAGTTTAATAACTCTTAAGTGCCATATTACATCTGGTTGATAAATTAATTTCAGTCTGAATTAGCAACAGTGTTGACAAAGATATGCTTATAAATATCAGAGCAACTAATAAGAGGTGATTCATTCTATTTTTTATTCCTTTGTTCAACATTTAGTGCTTTCATGTCATAGCATGAGGAAAAGTGATTACTCCCTTTATTTACTTCCTGTACTCAAATTTCCCATGACTTTCTGAGCAACTAAACATTCAATTATTTTTTATTATCTTTTAATTGTATTAGTCTATAAAAAAAAAATTTTATTTCTTTATAAAGACCTTTTAACTCATTACCATTCTAATTTAAGTTTTTTCCAACTCTGTTTTTTAATGTATGTATCAGGCTTCCTAAATATTTAAGAGCACTAACTTCTATAATTCTTCTTAACTAAGACATGATATCCCTTTTCTATCAAAAATGGCCCATTGATTCCCGGATTTATAAAGAATAAATAGTGGATTATATATATAAATAAATTTTTATTTTAAGTTATCTATTTCAGTTTTGTTTAAGATTGATTATTATTTTGAATATACATATATTTAATTTTTGTCTATCATTTGCCATTACAGCTCTTATTTTATCCTGTAAATCTCAGGCTGTATGAATTGCTCACTTTTTCATCATTTAAATAAATCTATTAATATTACTTAATTTTATTTTTCAGTTCATTATTTATTATAATCACGTTTTGTTTTATTTCCATAAATGTTATTCAGTCAAAGAAGGCATTGCACTTTTGATAAATTATATGCCTGGAAACAGACTGAAATAGTTCAACAATAGGCTGCTATGACCTATTATTTTCAAAATTAATATGCAAGCAAATAGGCCTACAGAAGTATATTAAATGAACACTATTGGTATTTTAAATATTTTAAACAATTTTTTGAACTATTAATCTCTTAAGTGCATACATTTTTGTAAGAACAGATAATTTTTATTTATTCTAGAAAACAAACTGAATATGAATAATATAAAGATGGTAGTAATGAATATTTTGATTTAAAATGCTCTATTTATAGTATAACCAATTACATAATTAATTCATTTCAGAGCAATAGCTTATTTATATAAATGCCCTACATGTTTTTGGGTGATCAACAGTTTCTGTTCTATTGCTTCCAATATTCACATGATTTAACATCGCATCAGCATATTTTCAAATTTCTCAAAGTACTTCATCAAGACTTACAGCCTTTTTATTTTTAAGACTACAAAATTATCTAAAAAATTAATTATCAGAATTTTTATATTACTATTATTCAAAAGATAATCAAAATACACTCGGGATTCCAATTACATTGTACTTCAGGTTGATATATTATTTTTACTGTGTTCAAATCTAAATCAATTAGTCATTGAAAAACCTATATCATTATTCAAATCATTATGCAAATACTTCATATGTTCAGAATATTGTTATCATGTAGAAGAGTGCTGTCTGCTGATTTAATAGTATTTTAATATTGTTTTCAAGTTCATATGTGTTTTAAAAAAATCACCTATTTATTTTAACATAGTTCGGTCTCCTTATGTGAGCTTGAGTAATGAATAGTTTCTAATTTGTAGTGCTTAATAAATCTCTATCCAGTGATGTTATTTCCAGGCTAATTTCTAGCTTATAGCTTTCATCAGTGAAAAATCATGGAAAGTATAAGTTAGAAACTGGGATTTGAATAAGACAAAGAGCGCTGGATAGGAATTTATTAAGTACTACTATCTGGCATATAGTGATTACTCAAGTTTGCATTAGGTAGTAGAACTTCAATATTGAGAAATAGATTTGCTATTTAAATGTATTGTGTAGGCAGGAGTCATGTGGTCTTAAGGGGGAGGTGTGTGGGATGATTGTGATCACTAAATGATTGTCTTTTTTGCAATTTGAATCTGCTTATCAAAGTATTTTTTGTCCTGTCATTGAATTTTTGTCTTTAAATAAAGTTTTTATTTTATTATTCTGCCAAAAAGAGAATGTCACATGTCTCTTTTAATCAAGTCATTAGTAATACAGCCATTGTCAAAGAATCTTATTTTCTTTTTTAATGAATTCAAGAACAGACATATTTGCATCTACAATCTATTGAATGCCTCAGTAATATAACAAATTTGAAAATTTTTAGCAGCCATTGAATTTTTTAAAGCAAGCAACAATTACTTATAAAAAAACAAAGACCAAATTTTCAAGGAATATTTTTGGAAACCAAATTTATTTTTAATATGATAATTATTTTATCTTGAAGTGTACTGATTAGAATTATTCAATAATTTGCCTCTTTATGCATTTATGTTAATTTCTTTCATATTCAGACCTCTAACTAAAATAGTCCATAAGGTGCCATTGAGAATGCTTTTAAACTCTTTTACAATGATTCTTTTCCATCTCAATAATTCTTCGTGTTAGCCAACCCATATTACATGAGTAACCTGGAGAGACTACTTTTAAATATGATTAATCAATGTAACTTTCATAAAATCATATACAAAGTAGATAATAATGGAGATGATTGAAGGCTAAAATATGTTATATTTCCCAATCCCTCCCCAAAATCAATCCTAGTAATTTGAAATAATTTTACCACTCAGAAATAATTTAATTTAAATAAAAAGGCATGCATTTTCGGTCTTTATTAGGACACCATGCTGAATGGACCAAGTTCAAATACTATAATCCTTCACTTCATGGTGACATTCAGCATTTATTCAGTGGATAAACATTCTCCCTTGTTACTTTTTTTTTCTCTTGATAAACATGGAACTGACAAGTGCTAATGTAAACATTTTGAAATGAGAGCTGCTATATAAAATGGCATAGACAATTTGAATTTTGACATCTAATAATTTATTTTAACAGTTAGAATTAACTAATATATTTATATATATACACGCACACAAAGTTAAAAATAATTATTTTAGAATACATTCATACACTAGCTAAGCATATAAAAAAAACGAATAGATATTACATATGAAATACATTCTAATAAAGCAATCAGATTACACTGACTAATATATTAAGGCCTTTTCTATATATTGTTTTTTAAAGTTTCAAAACAAATAGTCTTACCATGTTGTTTTTTTTTATTCTTATAACTTCCATTACTGATTAGTATGGGGTGAGGATTTGTGCTGTTTTTTTTTTCCAGTTTATTCAAGTGAAATGTTCTGTTTTTAAAAAAAAATGGGTACTTTGGTATTATTCCTGATATGATGTATTACTCTGGTGATGTATTATTCTAAGGTGGTTATATGTTTAAAATAACGCCTTCAAGAAATGTGTGGACAAACTTAATCGATCAAATTTGGCAGCAGATCCCATGTAGGGTGTTATTTTAAACATATCACAAACTTAGAATAATATGTCACCAGGAATAATACATATACCACGTGTAATATTAAAATTCAAATCTAAAAAAATAATGGAGACATATTCATTATGGATAAATGAAAAAAGCTATTATGATGCTAAATAAAACAGGTACTTATGAGTTGTGCCTTTTTAAACGATATGTGCCATCAAAGCCAACCTTTCCTCCCAGCATACTACAGCACTTTGTACCATCATAAAGACCCAGCATCTGTAATACCAAATTTCAAATCTGAAAAAAAAAAAAACTTATTTCCAATGATGGAGAGATAATATTCATTATGGCAAAAGGAGAAATATGAAAAGATCTCTGAAATATTTTTTAGATGGTGAGCAGTAACAAAGTTTTAGTTATAAGTTTAATGTGCTATATTTTAAATACTTTTTTTTAAAAAAAACGTATATAAAATTTTAGCCCCCCAAAAAAACAAAATACAAGTTTTAGTTGTAAATATATTTTTAAATATAAAACCATATTACTTACAAATGATGTGAGAGATGTATTATATTGTGGGGGTGGACTATAACAAAGTTTTAGTTTTATTTAAAAATGTCGAACTGTAAGTTTAAGGTTTTATTTTTTAAAAAAAAACATATATGAAATTTTAGCACAAAAACAAAACAAAACACAAATATATAAATATATAAACTTTTAGTTGTAAATGATTTTTTAAATATAGAACCATATTACTTACAAATGATGAGAGATATGTATTATATTATAGAGGGAGGGGAGTCACTGTGGCAGATTGAAAATGGAAAGGAAAGGATCAGTTTATTTGACATAGATTAATCATGCCAGAATTCTTAGTTGCCATGATGTCATAAATGGAAACTTTGAATAAATATTAGTGGACACAAATATCACCTGAGTAATACATCATAGCAGGATTAATACCAAAGTACCAAAAAATAATAGGGGCACACACATTTTTCAAAAGCATTTTAGTTGATCCAGGTTATGGCATTAAATTCAAACTCAGGCAAGTTTCAGAAGATGGCTACATGATTTATGACAAGCCGGTGCATTTTAAGTTAATTAGCAAAGCACATTTTCTGGTTGTATTATCAAATAATACTTAGAATCCATAAAACAAAATGTTCTATTTCTAGCAAGGACAATTAATATCTCATAAATCCCTGCAAGATATTTTTTCAATCAGCAATATATTTTTTAGCCATGTTATAATTTAATAAATTAAAAAAAAAAAAAGATTTTATTGCTCTTTCTAAAAATCAGATCTACACTGATTTTTTTTTAATCCCCAGTCCAGAATGTAGCACCACCTTCTTTTAATCCCTCTTTTATGAATTCTTTTACTTTTTTTTAAATTAAAATACACAATACATTAGCAATTAAAAACTACAGAATAAATTGAAGACTTTTTCTTATCATTTAATTATTAATATAATTAGATTTGTTTTTTTATTATCAGTATATCTAATCAAATTAACTTTTTTCACAAAAGTATAATTATTTCAAACTTTTTTTTTTATTTAAGCAATCTTATGTGGATCATGTTCTTTTATTAAAATTTATTTTAATAAATGTTATATATGTTTTTATTTATCTTTATTTTTTATTGAATCCAAGTAAGATGCTTTTATAATTTTATTTATATATATATACATGTGCATTCAAAAAATAATAATAATTTAAATTTAAAAGAATTTTAATTACCCAATATGTGCTTACTATATCAGCTATGTTTGCTGGGCAATCATTATAATATGTTGCACAAAAATTTAATAATTATCATTTTAATTCACAGTAAGTCGTAGCTTATTGTTTTGTTTTTTTTTTTAAGTGTCATAGCATCGGCCGGGACGCGAACCTGCAACCCGGGCAACTGCCTGCAAGTGTTTCTACTAGAATGTGTATTAAAATCTCCAAGAAAAGAAATTTCAGTTTTTAATGCAGGGGTTCCCAACACTATGCCCACGGGTACCATGGTGCCCGCAGACCATTTTACGTGTGCCCGCCGCTATCCGAACACGATAAAAAATTATTTATCTGATACAAATAAATTTAATTTTTTAAATTTCTTATAAATTATTGCATTATATTGTAATCAAATTGTAGGGCACACTATGCTTTTACAGTGTAAAAATATAAACGTTAATTATATGTTAAAATTTTAATTTAGAAATAAATATTTTTTTGTACATTATGTGTATTATTAACAATATCCAACTATAAATTTACAATGAAAAAATAAATGGTGCCTGCAATCTGGTTGAAAAAAATAAATGGTGCCCGCCACCTGGCCGGTATTATAGAATGTGCTCTTAAGTGCAAAAAGGTTGGGGACCCCTGTTTTAATGTATTAATGCAATTATATTATCCAATAAAGGATAAAAGCTTTTATCTTTGAACTTTCTGCATGTAACATTAAAAGGAAGCCCTGATAAAATAATTATTGATAAAATAAGGTAAAACAGCTTTTTTAATAAAATTATTACTGAAATGGGCAAAACTTTCCTGACAGTATTGCCACTCAGTGCAAGCTAGAGTAATCAATAGATGTCATTCAACCCATTGATTACTCTGACTTGCACTGAGTGGCAATACTGTATGAAGAGTTTTGCCTGAATCAATAACAATTATAAGCAAGCATACGAAATTGTGATCATGTGATGTTTATTGGCTTTTTTAATAAACAGACAAAGGCAAAGACTTCAATGGCCTTTCATGGGGAAACAGTGAAGAAGAAGTCATGTGAATGCAGGTTTGAATAGCTTTTCATTCTTGTTTTATCTTCTGGCTAAGTATTATTCATCCATATCCCATCATTAGTTTGGTTGCCTACCTAAGAGAAAAGTTCTAAACCTGTTAAAAACAGTTTCACTTCACCTGGATTTCTTCCTTAAGTCATAGATATAACAGGCAAATATACTACCTCTGCACCATAAAGCTCTTCATTAATATTAGTATCATTGCATAAAAGTTTTCAGCATCATTATTCTTTCTTTGATCTAGAAATTTTCAGGAATACTAGAACAAATCAAATCCACGTAATGTCATATTGCCCAGTTTTTTTTTCCAAAACAAAAAAACTTTTAAGTATCTACTTGTTCAATTAAGCAGATCTATTTCACCAAGAGCAGTCTTATTACTTCACAATTTCTTGTTGGCAAATAAGATTCATTCAGTATATAAAGAGTTAACCATCAACCAGAATTCATGCATTTCATATATCTTTTTATAATAAAAAAGAAATTAAAATACCTTTTGCCACCATTGTTGTGAATGATATTACATTTATGTCTATGGCTAAAATGAACAATTTGCTACCCAGTAACCTAACTATATTTTGAAAGACAAATTATTTTTACAATACTTTGTTTAGATCATCGCATATTTCTCAAGGACAGAAGTATCCCTAAGTAGGACTGCCTCAACACAATTATTTATCAAATAAAGGGATTTGAACTTAGGATTTTAGTCTATATTCATCCTCCAATCCATTTCAAACAACCAATATACATGATCATGCATATGTGAAAAAGATAAATGATCCCCCATATATATATATTGGGCAGAACCAGCACTCATCAGTTGGGCTGGATCATAATCTCCCACACATATATACAATCAATGCTCTGCTTATATTAAAATAGCAATTCCTTAAACTTCAATAGATAAAGCTTCAATCTTCTCACCCTTCCAACAATTCAATTGTCCATTTCATTGAAAAACCAACAATGGAATGCTCATTGCCAAGTTCAAGTCCTACTATTTACTATAATAAACATTTAGTATACTGAATGAATAGATTAATTATTATCAGGAAATCTCTTTCACCAATTCAATTTCAAAGGTGACTTGTTAATTATATTTCCTTATGTGATAAGTAAGAATTTTCAGTCAATTAAACTGTTCCTTCCTTTCTCAACCCAAAAATTCTTGAATATTTACATTTTTATACATTATTGCTTAAAGGGAAAAAATATTGGAGTCCAAATTGCTGAGCAATGTAATTAAAGAATGAAAATACCATTATATAAGCATTAAGCCTACTGACAATTCATTGCAGGGAGATATCCATTAGCATGAGGGATTCATATGACAAGACTCCATACTAATATTAAATGACTGAATATAGAAATAAAAAAAATAGAAAGAATCATTAAAAAAGCACAGAGAAAAATAGAACAGATTTTGTAGCAGACCAGTTTCTAATCTTCAACGATTCTTTGATTCTTTTCGTTAGACATTTGCTATTTGTAATTAACCTTTATATTTGAAAGTCATCCATCCACTATTCATTCTACCTCCTATATAATTTATAACTTTTTTAAAAAAAAAAAACTCTATTTATTTTTACTGATCTAACATTAAACAATTACTAAATGCCTATGGATTATTAGAATTAGAAGTTGTAGCAACCTTCCCCAACCAAACTACAAATTTACTTTTATACAAAGATACATTTATATTACTGAACCAATGTGAGATAAACGCTTGCATAATTGCATGTTTACAACGTGCCTATTCAGGATAATTTACCAGGAAGTTAAACACCTGCTGGCCTAATTCACAAATTCTGTAACAAATATAGATAATATATAAAATTATGTAGAAATGTATTTACATGTTTGTAGTATATACGTGTTTGTGTCACAATTGTTTTAAAAATGTCTAATGTTTTCATATTTACGTATGATGTTTATATTATACATTGAAAATTATGGTATACATATATATTACTGCATAATGTATTCTTATTTATGTTAAAGGAAATTATTTCTACGGATGTAAAAGTTGAACTAATTAACCAGTTATCAGAAACAGGACTTCCTGTTATAGAGGCTACTAGTTTTGTGTCACCTAAGTGGATCCCTCAGGTAAACTTCAGTAACAGTAACCAAATTCGAAAAATATTTGACATTTTAAATTCCTCATATTTCAAGATATAAAAAATTTTAAGTCACACCTGAATTTTAAAACTTCTATCAAGTAATTATAGTTGTATATAAATTGTGTTTCTATTTAATTTATATTTCTTTGATGAGTCGGAGTTGTTAACTTTTTTTTTTTTAGTTACATTTAATAATTCATTTTAATTGCAGCCTGTATTTAACCATCTTTTAAATGCAAAAATGATCTTGCATAAATATTTAATTATTAGATTAATTAATTAAATATCTATCAATTTATTAGTCACGTAAATTGTTTCAAGTTCAGCTCCTTATTTTTAATATCCACTACAATTTATTGCTGTATTTTTTTTAATCAAACACACATTCATATAAACAAATTAAATTAAAATTTATAATTCAGTAAAAATTGAAATGTTAAAATATATATACACATAAAATCAGAATTTTAGAAGTCCATCAATTTGTCCATCCAAATTACTAACTGATGTGAAGATGCGACCTTTTAAACTATCCCCAGCAATCTCTTGTCTTCCTTTAATTTATCTCTTGTTTACTTCATTAGCACTTTGATTAAAGTTACAGTAAAAGTGGTATAAATGATAATTATGAATTAAATATTTAGTTCATTAACGGTCTTCAGAATCACTGGGAAAAGGCAGCAGTAATAATATTTCAATTAAAACAGAAAATATTAGTCAATTACTTACGATTATTCTTTTTTGTTTTCTGGTAAAAGACCTAGTTATTGCCCAAAACATGATTTTATTTATTATTTTACATTTATTTAAATAGCTATGGTTATAGTGTATTAAATGGTTATGTCATCTATAGGTAAGGTAAGATGACTTTTCAATAGCACAGTGCAGGGCAAAGACCTTCCCGGCAGGGCTTCATAAAGAATCCATAAAAAAGGATGATACTTATCTAATTTGCAGTTGCCAGGTCTGAATGTTTATGCAGTTTTTATTTGTGCCTTAGCCTCTAATATAATTATATATGTATGCCATTTACTGACAAATTTAGATGGTCTAGCTAGGTGGAATGGAGGCTGGCTTTCTGAAAGAAAAATTCTAAATCTGTCAAAAAAAATTTCATGTTTACTTAGCCTAGATTCAAACTCAATCCATGAGCATGACAGGAAAATGAATTACACTATCCTAAGAGGCGATTTCCTATCTGCTATGAATATAAAAGTTCAACTTCATATGTTATAGTTTAAAATAAATATTTTAAATTTATTATTCAAAATCTTTACTACCATCATAAACATCTTTATTTTAGATCACTGAATTGTTGTGATCACTATTAATGTACGGTTAGCAAGGAATATTAAATAATCATTGATGATGATCAGGTTTTATCATATGATTATAATATGCTTTTAACTATTAACTATTGATTTCCAGGCTCATAGGGTATACAAAAGAGTGATCTACAAGTTGTAAGTGGATAAAATTGTTACATGACAATCAATAGTTTATAAACAACAACAACAAAAAAAGCTAATTGTATTTGAATTGATTATGCAGTAATGGAAAATATTTTGTATGACTATAGAACAATATTTTTATTAAAGTTTAGAAGTTGTGCCAGCATTTTACATGGTGTTTATTTAAAAAAATTTAAATTAATAATTATAAATTGTAATGAACCTATTTAAAAGTGAATTGCTGTTAATCAGAGAATAGCTAATGACAAGAATATGATTGTACAAGTCTTAGTGAGTATTTATTAATAAACTCACCATTATATAACTATAAATGAAAGCATCAGTGCAGCAGTGGTGCACCTGCTTGCCACAATCATGACCTGGGTTTGAATTTGCGTTCATTTGAAAAAATTTTAACCGATTTAGGATCCCCCCCCCCAAGATAGTAGTTCACAATTAAATCAATTTACCATCTAATAGTGGTCAGTAAATGAGTATTTAGCTATTCTTAGCTAGAAGTAAAATGAAGATGAACAACTATGGCTGTGGAAGAACCTTTGTTTAGAGTGGGTTATTTAAAGACTGCTTTATCATTTATCATATAAATATAAAACAAACTGCCATATTTGTACCTTCGTTAACAATAAACTTTTTATTATTTAAAAATACAGATTGCCATCCCTTCCTTTTTAAATATATCTATTTTACCAGCAACATGACTTCAGTAGTTTTAAATAAAATGTACAGCCAGAAACAATCTATAATTACAGTTATTATAAGTAATCGTAGACATTAATGTGTGCTTTACAAGCACGAATGTTACATTAATATTATAAACACAACAGTCATTCTCATAATAGATGCTAAATGAACAAATAATGAACACAGTTTATGTTTTTAACAAATTATATCTATCTGAAGTGGGGTGAGAGGTGCTTGAATTTATACAAAACAAATGGCTTATTACAGTCCCAAGTATTTTTGTTTACTTAAAGATACTGCTGTTGGATTATTTGTATATTTCTGCTTATATATGAGGAATGTGCCTACGTGATGTTTATAACCTCAAGCAAACAAAGTATCATATGATTTTTTCTCATCACTTTTAACATTTGCATAATGAGTAATAGTAGTTGATAATTTAATTCAAGCCATCTATTGAATTCTGAATAATCAGTAAATTTTGTATGATATAGTTATAACTATATTGCCAGATTAGTTTCTGTCTATTAGCCACTTTCAGGTTTAGTCCCAGATTTGCATGATTATACAATGACTTGTTTTCTAAACCTTAGACTGTTTTTAAATTCTTGGTTATTTAGTTGGAAAATGTAAAAAAAAATAAAGGTAGCTGTTGGATTCATAGGTCGAAAATTCTCTTCACTGAAGGTGATCACTTAATCAGAAACTATCATGGGAATATGAATATCTTGTAGCTATCTAGTATCCATTGATAAACATATGGATTTAGATAAATTATTGACAAAATATCACAAAGGAATGTAGAGATTTCAACTAGAAGATAGATTCATTAATGGTCTTATTAGGTACTTCACTTCTGCCACTGTAGCCATAATTTGATTGTCCCTAGCTACATGATTTATGGTTTATGTGTGCTTACATCTATATAGATCATTGGCTTTTGAATTCCATTCATAAAGCAGATGAGTTCCATCTTCATGGAATGTCCTGGATTTGTTGCTGAGATTTCAATTGCAGTTAAAAATCTGGAAAAAAATATTTATTTAAAATCTCATAAGAATTCCAATTTTTATAACATAATTTTTCACTCATAAAAGAAAATCTTGATTTGGTATGGATCTTAGAAGATTAAACTATAGTTTATTATTGGCAAGTTTTATCCGATTAACTAGGTTTTAGACATTTTCTTTGAAGCAACTTCTGATATCTGATGGAGGAATATATGAAAGAACAAAAAGCCACTATAAAAGAACATACTTGAGTATTACAGCAATATTTCTCATGATAATATTTAATTGAATATTCAGAAATTTAGTGTGGGGACTTTTCCTTCATCAAAGGTTGAGTATTTTCCAGCAGAATATGCTAGTTCTAAGGAAGCTCTTTATAAAGTATTTGCATCACAACTCCAGTTAATACCAGCCAACTTTTCATGGAGGTTATTCCAAGAAAATAATTTAGACTATTATCTAATATTACTTCTAAATCTGTTTCAGCATTATTGCAAAAAATTATATTCAGATTACATTTCCCTTATATTTAGATAAAAATTGAATTTATTGTCTTCATTGGGATTAAAACAAAATCCCAATCTTTGAAAAAGATTTTCAATATTTTTGTATCCTTATTGAGTGCTATTTCAGTAAAGACTCTAACATTCTGTTACTGAGAGATCACTGATGAATATGAAAATTAATGTGAGAACTGAAGCCTAAGCTAGGCAGTTCTATAAAACTTTGTATCTGCAACAAGTCATTTAAATTTTTCTGTTGGAGAGTGTTTTATCAAGTAAATTATTGTTTTTTTCTGCATTTAGATTTGTACAAACTTTTATAGGTTAGGTCAGTGAAGGCAACATCAGTTTTTTTTTTTTTTTCAAAGCCTTTTCATTATGAATGATTAAAAATATAACTTGTTTGTAATAGCGTTTTCCTACC
The DNA here is from genome assembly GCA_028023455.1 of Epiperipatus broadwayi. Lineage (NCBI taxonomy): Eukaryota > Metazoa > Onychophora > Udeonychophora > Euonychophora > Peripatidae > Epiperipatus > Epiperipatus broadwayi. The sequence goes on along the minus strand of JAQFVV010012395.1, from coordinate 26,953,534 downwards.
TAAATTCAGTCTGCTCTGCAGATAGATAGCATTGAACAATTGTGAAAATACTTGTTAACACAATTCTTTCAAAAAGCTTGTAGGGAACATATAATATAATACTAGGCAATAATTATTTGGATCCTTAATGGGTTTATTTGGTTTAGGTCTGCTATAGTTTTTCTTTTATGCCAAACTTTTGGGAATAGTTTTTATATGAATAGTGTTACTGAATAGTTTTGCCAACCATACTTTGATGTTAGGTCTTTAGGAAATTCTGGGGCTATGCTCTTAGGGTCTTTCCTTGTTTAAGATAAGGACAGGTTTAAATTCATTAACATCTATGAGCTTTGTTAGATTAATATTAGAAGAACAATGTGAAAGAATAGCTTGCATTTCTGCTTTGATGATACTTTTTCTCATTCTATTAATTTTGGGTTTAGAAGTTTGACATATAAGATTGATAACCTGATTTGTTTTTTTACAGATACTTTTACATTCTCTGAGCTTATATAAAAGTTCAAACTTTTCAACTAAATTTTGTAAAGTTTTGTTTATCAATGATTTCCCTTTACTTCTTTTTCTGATATCATCCAGTAATTTTATTTCTATATCTTTTGTAGAATAAAATTTAGCTTGAAAATATCAATTTTAGTTTTGTTCCTACCTGAAATGAATGAGTTAGTAAAGCTTATCATAGCAAGAGGGAATTAAAGAGGTAATGATGAATTATTTTTTCTGGACATAAAATGTCAGTCAGGAGTTGTTTCTGTTTCCCAATTGTCTGAATGGAATGTTTTTCTTGTTTGCTTTCATGGAGTAAGTTTTTGTTATTTAAGTACCTCCACTTCTAAATTTAGCAATATCTTTACAAATTTTTTATAAATGCAGAAGGTATAGGAAGACCCTAAAGAATAAATTAAAGCCAATTTGTATTAGGAGGTTTGTACATATTGTGTACATGAAAATTATTTATCCGAATGATGATTTCAAAGTCATTTGAACTATCACCAATAGAAACTATTTGCTTTACAAAATGATTTAAAACAAATGTGGCCATACTATGTTTGGACTGCATTTTATCAAGAACTAAAATAAAATCAAGGAATTTTAAGATATATATATATATAATTAGAAGAATGATGAGTTTCCTGAAATGCAGTTATGTCCATGTACTGATCAATTAATTTGTTCAGGATCTCCATTTTTGATTCTGATATTCTTTCAGTGTCAAGATGAAATAAAGTTATTGTGAGTTCTGAGTGAAGGAAACATCATTCTATAGAGGGTATACCTGGCTTTGAAAATGTTCCATTATTGTCAACATTATGTAGTCACTTTTTTTTTTCAAGAGCTTAGGATCCTCACCTCTGTAATCCTGGCTTGGCTATCCCTTATAATACTAACAGAGTCTACTTTTGTAGCTTTATTATGTATTTTCATGTAAAGACATTCACTTTACAAACCAATGCTTGCTATTTGCAATTTTTGAGATTGCATTTTGCTTTTTAACATAATGTATTTATTGGATCTGTCTTTTTCCACCATAAATGCAGAAAATATAAATATTGGGTAAAAATCAATTGTAGCTATTTAGCTTTTATCTAATAAAAGGGACTTTATCCATCTGTTGAATAATAGTTATTATTATTATTATTATTTCTCATCTCTCATCATCTCCGTCTTTTCTTCTTATTATTGGATAGTATCAAAACTGAACCCCACTGCTTGATGGCATTGTTTTTCAAGCCATCAATATCTGTTTTAGCGCCTAACTTACGGCTGACATTACAATAGGGGTTTTTGAGTTATAACAGGCCGTGTGAGAGTGAATATTCTACAATTCCATATATCGCCCATTGCTTTGTGACATTATTCATCAAGTGAGCTCTCTTGAACTCTTGCTATGGTCTGATTTGATGGTGGCCATATTCGAAAGAGACGAAACTCTGCAAAAATTTGTCGGAAATTTTTTAGAAAGCGTAGTGGAATTAGTATTCCATATTAAGAATTGTCATGTTGTCACACATTCTTCCCTATGCTTTTGAACTGCACACAACTCGGAAAGGTTCTTTTCAGCAAAGTTGTTTCCGATTTCACACGCAAACACCCGTTTATGCATGAATCCGTGCGAGGACTGTAAGGGAAGTTGGTTCGAGAGCTCCAAAATCCCATTACTTACAGCTTTGAGGCTTCCCTGTTATTTTATTTGTATGTTACTTTTGGATTTTTTTTTATGCCCCGAAAATAGTGTTTTTTTTGTTACTTGTTTTGGTTCACAACTTGTCCAAAGTTTTGTTTATTTTTCATTCAATAAATTATCTTATGCAAAACTATTGTTTTTTGTTGTAGTTCACATGATTATAAAGTAGGTAGGTAATATTTGATAAGTTTCATTAACAGTTAATTAAAGTAGGTAATATTTTATTATACCAAAAAAAAAAAAAAAAAGAAGTGTTTAAGAGTTTATTCAAAAGGACCCACCCAAAAAAAAAATGTATAAAATAATAATAAAGAACTGTGCAGTAACATAATAAAATGTTCAAAAAGAAAATCCAAAAAGAAGTCGATAATAAAAATCAAAACAAACTTTCCCCGCCACCCGACCCCACCTCCCCCAGTTTAAAAAAAAAGTGTTCTTTAAAAATGAACTGTTTATGTCTTTTTTAAAATTAAAGACCCAAAAATTAAGAACTTTTTGCTGTCATATAATATAGCTTCTGTAGCATAAAGATTTGAAACCAAAAAATGGAAAAGCCTCATAATAAATTAACAAAAAAAAAAGATGACAATTCAAAATCAAAACCAACCCCTACACCCTCTAAGAAACCAAGTGTTGGTTTATTCAAAAGTACCAAATTGTTGAAGTCTTTCAGAAAATCAAAACATCAAACAAAAACAAAAGAAAATAAGTTCAAAGTAAACAACCAACCCCCCCTCCACCATCTAAAAACAAAGTGTTTATTCCTGTATTTTTGTGTAAACAAACTGACGGAGCATTAATTGATAATTTAAAAGCAAACCAACATCCCTAGCACCATCTAAAAACAATGTGTTTGTTTCTTAAAAAAACAAACTCAAAAAAAAATTAAAAAACCAGATGAAAAAAAAACTTTGGTTTACCGTAAGTAATATTATGTAAAGAAACTGACAGTTAGTTGGTCGATAATTTAAAAACAAACCAACACCCTAGACCATCTAAAAACAAAGTATTTGTTTATTAAAAAACAAAACAAAAAAAAAAAAAACCCAGGTGGATTAAAAAAAAAACTTTGGTGATTTACCATAATATTATGTAAACCAAACAAATGGGCCGATGACGAAAAAAACTTAAAAAACGGTTGAAAAAATAACAAAAAAATAAATTTTTATTGTAATATTATTTAAACAAACAGATGGCCCATGAATCGGTATATTTATGTGCATTGGGTGAAAAAGAGGCCATCAAATGGTAGGGTTCAGTATTCTTACTATTACCTATTATTATTATTCTTCCTTTTTCTTATTCTTATATTTCTTATTATTATTACTTATTATTATTTTTTATTATTATTAGTCTTTTTCTTGTTATTTTTTGTTTATTCTTTTTATTTTTCTTATTCTTATTATTATTATACTTTTTATTATTCTTGTTCTTATTCTTTTTGTTCTTATTTTTTCTTATTATTATTATACTTTTTATTATTATTCTTTTTCTTATTCTTTGTATTCTTATTTTTTTTATTTTAATTTTATTATTATTATTATTTGTATTATTTTTACTGAACTGGGTCGGAGAAAATTGCTCTGATTATTTTTCTTAAATCTTAATTTTAACTTGGGCTGCACTTTTTACTACAGCAAGCAGAGTAGTAGAATATCACAAGATAGATAAAACATCAACGGTACTTATAACCAGACCGAGGCTATACAAAATATAATCTTTGATCACATTTCCAGGCTGTATCACTTCTTGACTGCTAGATTCAAATGCCTGCCATCCAAAGCACTTTATTTGTTTTGAGAATTAACTTCAGGTGCCAGCTAACTACATGTTCTATATTCAGCATGCTCCAGATGACAGATACACAATCCAGCACTTGACATATCTCAAGTTAGCTCCTTTTCTCAATTTGTGATGGGGAATCTTTGGCACACTTGTCCAATACTTTTAGTTATTTATAAATTAATCTATTAGTGATGCAGTTCTAAGAGAAAGAATCAACCAAATAATAATTAAGCAAACAAATATTTATTTTTATGCACCCACATAATTATAACACAATATAAAAATTTACATATACAATATTAAAGATTATGTTGGCTATAACTATGAGAGTTCATTAAATTTCCTTTCATTCATATATATGTGTAGGTAATTATAATGGGAGAAAAATAATTATATTTATCTAGGATTTTGAACAGTGCACCACACTTTCATGGATTCAGCTCCTTGCTTGTTTTATTACTTGTCAACTACCAACCAGTCGGCCTTTGATTTCCATCGATGGTTTCTGGCTTCTTTTTGATTCTTCAAGTTTACGATGAAGGAGATAGAGAGATTATTGGCAGTTCACAGATTATGAGGCAAGCATTGATTCCAGGTGGAAACATCTGATGGTACTGAGGACTCGGGATCAAAGGGTAACCAAACACTTCTAGTGTTCTTTAGCACTGTATGATGAAGATAGGTCAATGAACACATACTGTAAGCATCATTAATTTTTCTGCCCATTTTCTCTTAATTTTTTTAATAGTAATAATATAGCAGTGTTGAACTATAATTTGACTGTGTCTGAATAACAATCTGGCTGGGAATTATCTAAATTTCTTGTCTCTTCTGTCTTTCTATATTTCTTCCTCTTGTTTTCTCTTTATCATCCTCAGATCAAGTTTAATTAATTTTATATTTCTTATCTTAATCTATTTTCCAGATTCATCTACTGTTTCATTGGGATTATTTTTTGCATTCTTTGGTTATCTAATCTCATTTTGAGATTAATCTATTTTTCTTGATAAGAGTGTATACATGAGTTTTTTTTTTCTTTAATTAGTTCAGTTGGAAGTTATCTTTTCTTTTATCAGCCAAGCAATCTTTAATGAATTACAATTTTAAAAGTTTTCTTTTTTTTACAAATTATATTTTTAGTCTGATTTTATTTTTACATTTATTCATTATTATTTTCTTTTTCTTTTTTTTATTCATACTTTTTTTTAAAAAAATTTATAAAAAGGGAGAGCTAGTTTTAATTTTTACTTAAGAATTATCCCCCCCCCTCCTAATTGCTCTTTAATATTAAAAATTTCTTTTATTTTTTAAAAAAAAAAGTTGACACAATACTTTCATTTTTGCAAGTTTGTATTTAAAAAAAAAAAACTCTTTAAAAATCTTATTTTTCTTTCTATTTTATTATTCACTTTTTTTTTTAAAATCAATTTGACCATTTATTTTTAAATGATTATATATGTAATGCAGAATATATGTTTTTTTAATATATATATTTGCCAACAGTACATTATACTTCTCCTTTATTATTATTATTATTATTATTATTATTATTATTATTATTATTATTATTATTATTATTATTATTATTATTATTATTATTATTATTATTATTATTATTATTATTATTATGATGATGATGATGATAATGTTTTTTTTATTATTCTGCTGTCTCTTGTAGAAGAAAGACCTGTTTTTTTCCCTCTTAAAACTATTGGAATTTTTACTTTTGTTAAGAAGTCTCTCGTTGTTATTTTTTTTTATCAGATTTGTTGGATATTCTACCTGTTTCCTCTATGTTATTATATGGACAGAGGGCTTATTTCAATATTATGTTTATGTTAGACATAATTTAATTTGGTACTATGTTTATAAGACATACATTTTATAAACCTTTAATCAAGGATTAATATGAGCATATTTTCTGTAAAATTGTTTGGATCAAAATGTGTTTTTTTAACGATTTTTAGCATTTCTATTGTTCTAATATAATTCATCATTGAAAACTGCTTTAACCTTAAAATTATTTACTGGAATAGCTTCTTTTAATAGATTGTTTACTGGGATCTAATTACGCCTTGGGAATTTTAGAAGTAAATGGATTTTTTAGTGTTTTTTTTTAAGTGACCTGCATTTAGAACTAATACACCTGGAGAATTTTATTACTGAAGCTTATATTTTATTTTTGGAAACTATAATCATGGTTTAATTTATATGACTCAAGTTTTTTTTAACATGGTTTTTTTTAATATATATGTGTTTTTATTTGAAACATAATCAATGGAATTTTTAATGTCTACTATGGTACTATGTTTATAAGACATACATTTTATAAACCTTTAATCAAGGATAAATATGAGCATATTTTCTGTAAAATTGGTTGGATCAAAATGTGTTTTTTAACGATTTTTAGCATTTCTATTGTTCTAATATAATTCATCATTGAAAACTGCTTTAACCTTAAAATTACTTAATGGAATAGCTTCTTTTAATAGATTGTTTACTGGGATCTAATTACGCCTTGGGAATTTTAGAAGTAAATGGATTTTTTAGTGTTTTTTTTTTAAGTGATCTGCATTTAGAACTAATACGCCTGGAGAATTTTATTACTGAAGCTTATATTTTATTTTTGGAAACTATTATCATGGTTTAATTTATATGACTGAAGTTTTTTTTTTTTTTTAAACATGGTTTTTTTTAATATGTATGTGTTTTTATTTGAAACATAATCAATGGAATTTCTAATGTCTACTATTTTATTTTCAAATAAAGGAAACATAAAATTTCATTTTGTTAATAATTAAGTATATAGTGACTTTGATATATTCAATAATTTTATTTTGGACATTGTTTATATATATTGGAGAATCTGAGAATAGTAAGGGAGGGAAAAGAAGTTACTCTCTTTAAGATATTACAGATTTATATATGTTGTATGTGAATTTTTTTTTTTTTAACGTTTTGTGTATATATGATTTGTATATGTTAATGGAAGATTTGTATATTTTATAGTTATATTTTTTTATTTTTGTATTATAATTAATGGCACCTTTTGCTTTTAAATGTCCTCTCTGCTTATGTAATTTTTATGGCAGACAAAAATATTTAAAGTGTGCTGGTTTTTGTGGGCTAAAGTATCATTTGGATTGTTATAAATTAAGTGATTTTAAAATCTTTAATGATAATGATCCGGAATTCATATGTGAATTTTGTAATCATTATTATAATACTGAGCACGAAATAGATAATTCAGATAATCTTACTACACCATTTGCTGATATTAATATTGGTAATGATCCTGATGTTTTAGTCATGGATTCTTCTACATATGGTTTGGGTTTAAATGTAGTTGGGGTTAAATGTACTTATTGTAATGTAGAATTGTCAGATGCGGATAATGGAATTAAGTGCTCTGGTTTTTGTCAAGGGTATTTTCATATATCTTGTTTGAATTTGTCCAGGTCTGATGCAAAAATTTTTGATTCTGTTGGTTTGGGTTTTTTCCATTGTATAGAATGTAATCAATTGTCTGTGGATAAAATGAGGAATATTGGGAATGTTAGGTCAACAGATAATAATGATCTTATAGATGTGGAATCGGATATACATATTGAAAATATTTCTGAAAGGGATAATTATAATAGAGATAGTGTTAAAGATAATAGTGATAATAATTTAGGTATTGATAGGAGTTTAAATTCTAATTCTAATGTGGATATAATTAATTTGCTTCAAGGTAAGGAAAGTAGAAAAGTAGACTTGGCTGGTTTTACTTTTGAATTATTAAAATCTATGTCTCTTCAGGAAGTTTATAGTATGATTATGAATATGGCAAAATTTGGTGTGAAGGAATCTAAAGCTATTGATGATGGGGTTATTTCTGGTGATGTAGGTATACAATGTGATTTATTGGAAACACAAGTTTTTGGGGATATTGCTGAGGTTGATTTTGCTGGTGATGTTAATTCATCTTTTAAGGGTAATAATACCTTAGAAAAGTTGCCCAAGGACTCATTCTTTATTAGAGATAAAGGTAAAAACAATTTTGGGAAAAAAGATAAAAATAATAGCATTTATAATGGTGATTATAAAGGTAATAATAAGATATTAGATCAGGATTTTTATTCATGTGATGAATATATTGGATGTGGAATTGATAATAGTACAAGATACAATAAAGGAAAAGTTTATAAAACTAAAATTTATAGGCAGTCTGATAAATATCAAAAACAATTTTCTAGACTTGATGATGAAAAATTTACCAAGTTTTCTGGCTTTTCTGTTAATAATTCATCGCTGGGATATTATTATGATAATTTTCCTGATAAAAAGTATATATTGAAGGATGGATATTCACATTCTGTTCCAAAAAAATATAGTTGTAATTTTTCTAGTGACTTTTCTAAATCAAATTTCAGAAGAACAAATTGTCTAGCAAATGCTGATAGAGGTTTTTTTACTCATAGAGCAAATTATTCGCATTTCTCTAAATATAACAATTATATTGATAATGAGGTTAATGTGGGAAATGGTTTTGGATGCTCTTTTTCAACTTCTGGTAAAAAAGATAGACTACCTGTGGAAAAGGGGGTTTGGTATTTCTAAAATTCATAATAATATTATTAACAATATTAATACAAAATGTAATAGATATTTTGTTTCTAATATGCCAGTGAGTCTTAATTCATATAATATTAAGGTATTTCTTTAAAAACGTTTAAGAACTAGGATCATGTGTCATGAAATTAATATGTATAACTCGAAATCTTCTTGCTTTTATATATCTGCTCCTGCTCATAAACATAATGATTTAATCTCTTCCAATTTATGGCCTCGTGGTGCTTCCATTCGTTTTTTTTATGGAACTTTGGCTAATTCTTTAAAACTTTAGTGGTATTTATTTATTTTCTTTGATTTCTTATTTTCTTTATTTTCTTTTATTTCTTGTTTTCTTTATTCACTATACTTACTTACATTTTTCTTTACTTGATTTCATTTATTTACTTGTTTTGATTTATTTTTAATTTAATATGGTAGGGCTTTCTTGTTTTTATATGAATGTTAGAGGGATGAGAACTAAGTGTGTGGAAATTAAACAATTCTTTGAAACAGAGTATTTTGATTTGATATTTTTAACAGAGACTTGGTTAAATCAACAATTTTCCGATTGTTCTTTCCTTGATAATAGGTATAATATTTTACGTACGGATAGATCTTTAGAATATGCAGCTAGAGGAGGTGGTACTCTTATTGCTATCAACAAAAATGTTTTATATAGAGATCTATGTTTTACTTTTTCTGTATGTGAATCTACATGGTGTGAAGTTTATATGGATCATAATTTTAAATGTATATTGGGAAATATTTGTTTTAAACCTAATATATCACTTTTAGAGCTTGATTACTTCTTGATAGCACTTGAAGATTTTTTGATTAGATATAATAATATTATCATTGTTGGTGATTTGAATATGCCTGATTTATTTAAGGGTAAGAATATTCCGCATTATTCTTTATTATCTCAGAAAGCTTTAAGAATTCTTAGATTTTGCAAATTTTTTGGGCTTCAACAATATAATCCTGTTGTTAATAATTTTCAGCATACTTTAGATTGTGTTCTTTGTAATGTACCAATAGTCAGTAATTTTCACTTTGTTTCTATTTCTTTTCCAATTAATGTTCATCATCCACCTATCGTATTTTATATTAAGATGTGTTATTCTAAAATTACTTGTTCTAATGTTGTGAAAAGGGATTATGGGAGGGGTAATTATGTGGATCTTTGTAGAAAATTTTCGGAAGTTGATTGGGATAATATGTACTCAATTAATGATGTGAATTTTTGCTTGGATTATTTTTTGAAAATTTTTAATGGTTTTATTGATGTATATATTCCTAATAAATTGTCGTTTAACAAAGGTTATCCTCCTTGGTTTTCATATACTCTTATTAAGATTATTAAAAGGAAATCTTACCATCATAGACTCTATTTTAAGACACAGAATATAATTTATTATAATAACTTTATCAATTTTAGAAGATTGGCTAAATATATCTATAAACGAGATTTACAAGAGTATATAAAAAAATTTAAAATTAATATTTCTTCTAATCCTAGAGAATTCTGGCATTTTGTTAATAATTCAGGCTTGGGTAAAAAAAAGGTTCAAATGACTCATGGTTCTGCATTAAATGCAGATGATTTTTCTAAACATTTTGCAGAGTTATACTTTTCACAACATGGGATTGATTCTAAAATCACATTTCCTGGCAATTTGTCTAGTGCTAAATGTACAATTGATCATATCTCTAGGGAAGATGTTATTGTAGCTATTAGGAGGCTTAAGACTCACTCTAGTTTAGGATGTGATAATATTCCTTCTTTTATTTATAAGGGGCTAGCTGAATTTATTGCAGTACCTCTTGCCTTTATTTTTAATCTGTCTCTTAATTTTTGTACTTTTCCTAGTGTTTTGAAATGTGCTAAAATGGTTCCAATCTTCAAAAATGGTGATCGAGATTGTGTTTCTAATTATAGAGCGATTTCTGTTCTGCATACCATTGCATGAATTTTTGAGAGATGTATTTATAATAAAATTATTTCAGATGTGGGTAAGATAATTTCTTCTTCTCAACATGGTTTTAGTCCTAATAGATCAATTGATAGTAATCTACTGACAATTTATGATCATATAGCTCATGCTATTGAAGATCGTCAAAGACTAGATGTTATTTATTTTGATTTGTCAAAAGCCTTTGATAAAGTTGATCACAGTGTCTTACTTCATAAATTACATAAAATAGGTTTCTCTAATAAACTTGTATATTGGTTTCAATCATTTCTGTGTAGTCGTACAGCATATATTAAATTCAATAATAAAGTTTCATTTAATTTTGAATGCAATTTAGGTGTTCTGCAGGGTAGTATTTTAGCACCCATGCTGTTTAATGTTTATGTTAATGATCTTAAGGATTGCTTGAGATATTCTTTTCTGTTAAGCTATGCTGATGACTGTAAGATTTTTAGAAGAATTATATCAGTGAACGATTGTGTTCTCCTTCAGAAGGATATTGATAACTTTAGTGCTTGGTGTGAGTCAAATAATATGACAGTTAATTTTGATAAATGTTCCTTTATTTCTTATTCCAAAAAATCTGAAGTTTTACAATTTTGTTATTATATCAATTCTCATAAAATTATTTCAGTTAAATGCCAAAAAGATCTTGGAATTATGTTTTCTTGTAATGGATCTTTTATTCCTCATCTTGAAATGATTGTTGGTAAGGCTTTTAAGGTTTTGGGTGCCATTCTTAGACATGGTTATCAGTTCAGTAATGATACTAAACGGAAATTGTTTTTTTCATTGGTTCTTCCTATTATTGAATATGGTTCAATAATCTGGAACCCTAGTTCTTTGCAAGGATGTAACTTGTTGCAGTCTATTTCAAAGAAGTTTTTCAAATATGTTTCTTGGGAGGGTAAAATGATTAATCTTTCATCTAGACGAAAGTATAGGGATTTGAAATATTTTTATAAAATTGTTAATAAACAGGTTATTTTATCAGATATAGTTTCAACTATCTCAATTAGGTCTTTGAGTTATGATACTAGGTCTACTTGTGTATATCGGATTCAAACATGTTGTTCTGATATTCTTAAATTTTCTCCTTTATTTAGGTTACCCTCTTTATATAATCAAATTGGGAGTAACCTTAATCTGTGTGACATTGATTATAAGAAATTTTGTAATCTTGTTAAACTGAAATGTTATGTTTGATTTTGTCTTTTAAATTTTACTTTATTATGTATACATTTATATTTTCATTTTATGTTATATGTTTTATTTTCACTTTTATTGTATGTGCAAACTGTAATTGGCTTTATGCTGTTGTTTAGCACTTAAATAAATGAATTGAATTGAATTATTATTATTATTATTATTATTATTATTATTATTATTATTATTATTATTATTATTATTATTATTATTATTATTATTATTATTATTATTATTATTATTATTATTATTATTATTATTATTATTATTATTATTATTATTATTATTATTATTATTATTATATATTATTATTATTATTATTATTATTATTATTATTATTATTATTATTATTATTATTATTATTATTATTATTATTATTATTATTATTATTATTATTATTATTATTATTATTATTATTATTATTATTATTATTATTATTATTATTATTATTATTATTATTATTATAATAATAATAATAATAATAATAATAATAATAATAATAATAATAATAATAATAAGTATTCTTTTTCTTCTTATAATTCTTTTTTTATTATTATTATTTTTATTCTTCTTATTCTTATTTTTTTTATTATTCATTTTCTTCTTTTTATTATTATTATTATTAATTCTTATTACTATTACTCTTATTATTATTATTATGTTATTTCTTTTTTCTTATTATTATTATTCTTTTTCTTTTGCTATCTAAGTCATTGGCTTGAAAAGTTTTAAAAATTCTATGCTTTAAATCTAAGACCAACTTTATTTTAAACTGACATGAAATCATTAAAAGTATAAAATAGAAGGTTAGATGTATACCACTTTGATCTACCAAAGTTTCAACATTGTGATATTTTTATTAATATGATACAGGGCCAAAAAATTTATTAGTAATCACTTTTATTTGTATAACTTTTGAACAATGTCTAGAAAAATATTACATTATTCCTCATGCAGAAAACCTTTGGATTGTCTGAGATGTATTGTTGGAAAATGTCTTCTCACTCATTCAAGTATAACTGACAGATTTGTTAATACCAACAATGTGATATTGTACCCTTCTCTAGATTGTTCTACTGTAAATTTAAACAATTTGTGAATATAGAGTTATAATATCCCCCATATTAAACTTGTTTATGGCTTTTGCCTTCATTGATGATGACAAGAATTCAAAGCTGAAACTAATGCATTAATTATCTAGCAGCCATATTTTATTATTCAAGTTAATTTAATTTTAAAAAAACCTTAAAGTTGTGAAAGCAAAGTGACCATATTGTATAATTATATGATCTGAAATATAATGGGTATGCTAATAGCTCTGGTCCCAAGTCAGTTTCTAAATATTTTATTAATCTCAAGTTAATGCCAATTGTAAGCTTTTTTTTAAATCTTTGACTTGGAAGTTTAATACCAGCCACAATATCACATGACCTCATGTGCTTAATCATATGCTTTCAGTAGGTGGTTTTAGAATAGGATGAAATAAATAAGTAAGCTTATGAGAACAATATCACAAAACAGTATGTGATATTGTTTATCTTTGTCAATTTAATATATATATGTGTATATATTAGAGAGAGCAAAAACCATGGGAGGGAAATAGTTAAACAAGCATATAAAATATTTTGATTAAATGGAAATTAACATTAAATATAATAAATAGATTAATGTCTATGGTATAATTTCAGTTGGCTGATGGTAAAGATGTTTTCCAAAAAATTGCAAAGAAGCCAAATATATCTTATCCAGTTCTTGTTCCTAATCTTAAAGGATATCATGCTGCGGTAAGTTTATTTCCATTTAGAATTATTTGATCATCAATATGGTATTTGTATGCTCTATCCATAGGATGAGACCAACATCCATATACCAATAGCAAAAAATAATAAAAAAACTAATCAATGAATTTCTTATTTTGTAGGAAAAAAGCAAAAGCAAAACATGAAAATAATATGATATACATTTAGAAAACAGGCCTAAAAATAATATATTTAATAATTAATCCAAGACATAATGATTACAAAACTAAAAACAGTGAAGTATATTATGTCAGTATATGCTAATTCAGTTATATGCTATCCAAAAAAAATACATATTGAAACAATAAAAAATATTAAAAAAAACATTAAAATTTGTAAATTAAATAAATTTTACAATATGTCAGCAGCCATTTTTTTGTCTTGAGACTCTTCACACAATCACATTTATTAATAATATTTCTTTAATTAAGTTATATTGAAAGGACATATATCTTATTCTTCACTTTGATATTGTATAATAAAATGTTTTTTTTTTAAATATGAAAATTTAAGAAAATTAATAAAAAAAAATTTCTTAAGCAATGAAATGAAAGTTATCCCTTTATTAGTGGCAGAAAAAAAGAACTCAAATATTTTTATATTGCATCAAAAGGCTTAAAGTTTAAAAAGTTTATCTGATAAAAACAAGTAGGGATAACTATATAAATCTAAAGTCATATCCAAAAACATCAAACAATTAGGCATGGTTGGGACTCCTATCCACATTTCGATAGAGAAAAAAATAGGGATAATTGTATAGATCTAAAGTTAAACCAAACAGACAGACCATGATCTGTTAATAATGAGATTGCTATCATAGTTTCAAAGAGGAAAGATAGTTAATGAAGAAAAAGAATTTTGTCCAGAACATGTTTAATTGTAATAAAGATCTGACATTTCAGTTTTTATATTAGTTTAAAAAAAGATAATACAATAAGTTATTTTATTATTATTATTTTTAAATGAATGTGAATGAGTAAACAAACACACAGTAAATATGTATTGTACGTTTAATGTACTCTCAAATTATTAATAACTACATTTTCTTTTACTTTTGGTTTATACTTTAATCTTAATTTATTTGTATATTATACACATAAAAATGTATATATGCATGTTGAAATATATATATATATAATTCAGTAGACAACACTGTTTCATTGTAATGAAACGTTAACAACAAAATGTGAGTTATTAGACACACAAGAGAAACTTGGGACAAATAATAACAGATATCACAACTCAGTGTTATATAAAAAAAGAGATCAAACAATTTATGTGAAATTAAAGTAGAGATGAGGTAAAATATAATTCCCTAAAAATTAAAAAAATTCATCTATGGATGGAATTTCAATGTTAAGCAAACACAACAGCATAAAAGTTAAACTTGGCAATCTATAAGAAAGTAATCAACATATAATTATTTATATATATATATCTTAATTAGCTAAGGTAAGTAAAGTTTATAACTTTAATTTAGTAGTGATAACAATAATAATTTATTTACATCAAATAATAATAACTCATAAATGACTCAATGAAGAATCAGTGAATAAAACTAATACTTATCTAATGGACATAACTCATTGTGATGTTAAATGATAAATATAGATTGAGAATCAGAGGAAAATCTGTGTTTACTTTCATATGTTAAATATACAAAATTTACAAAATCTTGGAATTTATTCAGATTTGAAATCATAATAATAATATGAAACCTAATTATGTTATCTTGAATATAAAATTATTGGTTAATGGTAATTGATTAATTATCATGTTTTTTCTTTGATTGTATGTACATCTAAAACATTTATTCATAATTAAACACAAATATATTAGATAATAAATAAATAATAGAGCTTGAAATGGTGATGAGATACACAATGCTCTTACGTTACATGAACATTTTGAAATCCAAAGCATATCCTACATTCATGAAAGATTAAAATCCATATAGTGTTCAGAATTTCTTTCTAATAAATCACTATATAATTTTGTTTATCAGCATTGTCATTTTAATCCTATTTATCTAGTTTTCATAACTCAATGTTGTATAACTGAAGTTTACCAAATTCTTCATAAAGTAGTGCCACCAAGTGCAAGCCTTCACAATCATTGGATGTAGATAGGTTTCTGAATAAAATCCCTATCTAGTGCATACTCATTCAACATCTCCAGATGAGTTTCTAGCTTGTGGCTTTTATCAGTGAGAAATCATGGATTTGAGAGCACTGCACTTAGATCTTAGGACCAAATGCAACCCTCCAGAAGCCATCTTTTACCTATTTGCATTTTGTGGCACTACTGTATTGAGACTTTGATACTCTTATTAACAGCATGTGTACGCATATGAAATGGTGGTTATTGATGTTTTGATGATTTTAACTTAAGTTTCTTAGCAACATATATGAATATAGGATATGAGGACCTATTAAACATTTCTTCTGAGACATTTGTTCAATTTCGTCATTATATATTATTCCTGGGATAATAGTAATAATGTGTTTCACTATAGTGCCATAGAATCTATAGATCTTGAGTTGTGCATAAACATTACACAAATTTATTGAAGATTTTGATATCAATAAGGAGACGATTCTAATATACATATATATCCTCTATGTGTAGTAATGAATGTTTGAGAAATTAAAAATTGATTTTTCTACAACATGAAATATATCTAATTTTATCGCTAATGTTGTTTTGGTTTCTTTGATGATTTTATCATCATTATACATGGGGCTTGCATTCTATTTATGATAAATGTGCATATAAACATAAATACTATTCTAATTTATAAAAACTTTAATATTGGTGTTAATATTAAGAATACACACGCATATATAATTCCACTATTACAAATATATTCTAACACATGGTTGAACGTTATATATTCTAATTTAATTGGATGTATTTGTAATCCTCATTAGAAGAAAGTGGATCCTTTAGAGTATGGTATGAATTGCATTTAGGTTGTTACTGAATCTTAATTTGAATTTAAACTTGCTCTTTGAAGAAGTTGTTAACTTTCTTTTAGCTGTTCGTTTTAGGCTTCTCTTTAAGATGTTTTTTTTTCTGAGTGAGTACATCTTTCCATTGTTCTTTATAATATGAAAATCTTTATCATTACAAAACTTTTTCTTTTGAAATAAGCAATTATTGTTGTAATCAAATTCATTTTAATATCATTTATAAGTACACACATACAAAAACAAATTTATATATATATTGAAACAGAAACTTTGTTTCACATATGTATTCTAAGATTTATTTTACCCTTCCACCTAAAAAAAAAGGCAGATGTATATGAAAGAAGTTGATCTTATTTTTTTTAAAAAAAAAATAAAGCAAAAAGTTTAAATTTAAAAGAAAATCATTATTTTATATAATTGAAAAAAAAAAAGAATGGCCAATGAGCTGGGGGAAATGGCACAAACATGGATGAAAACACACACCAACACCAATTAAAGTAAGAGTCATGTAAAGTGAATCCGTTCTGATGGGCAGAGAAAATATAAATAAGCTGGAAAATTCGAATTATTAGAGAGTAGTTTTTTTATAAGTTTTATTAAGTAAAACAAGAGAGAAAGATTAAGCAGATCCATGAAGAATCAATATAGTATGGGCGGTTAAAACCTACCCTTCCTCTGTCCATGATCATGAAGTAAGCTCTAGTCCCGGTCTAACCCATTGTTATTGCAAGAAAACAACAGTAAATGAAGGCCTGAGTTAAAAGATAATGATTAATAATAATAATAATTCAATTATTAATTCTATAATAAAGTTATAATAAAAAATTAATGGAGTAATATGAAAATATTAATTGTGTTCTATATTCAAAATTATAAACACTACCAATACAGAAATGCTGATAACAAACTTATATGTCTATATTAACTGAAAAATAAATATCTGAGCTATATATTAGAATAATTAAAATTAAGATTATAAATGAAACTGCTGATAAACTTATTTGTAAAAATATATGCCTGTGGCTGACCAAATAACAAATATTCATGCTATATACTACAATAATTAAATTAAGATTATAAATGAAACTGCTGATAAATTTATGTGTAAAAATATATGTCTGTGACTGACCAAATAACAAATATTCATGCTAGAATAATTAAATGATTATAAATGCTTACTGAGTAAAATAATGAAACTTACGCATATAAATGCACATCTATACTTGACTGGATTATAAATAGTCCACAAATCTGGAATTGCTTATATTACCTGTTTGCCTACCTGTGATAAATTTAAAAATAATGAAATGCTATATGAATCTCAAATGCTTACATGCATATTGTTTGTGTCTGAATAAAATAATGAAACGTGTACAAATACACATCTATACTTGACTGAATTATAAAAGCTTCACAAATCTGGAATTGCTTATATTACCTGTTTGCCTATCCATGATGGATATTGAAATAATGAAATGCTATATGAATTACAAATGCTTACATGCATATTGGTTGTGTCTGAATAAAATAATGAAACTTACACATATAAATGCACATCTATACTTGACTGGATTATAAATAGTCATAAATCTGGAATTGCTTATATTACCTGTTTACTTACCTGTGATAAATTTAAAAATAATGAAATGCTATATGAATCACAAATGCTTACATACATATTGGTTCTATCTGAGTAAAATAATGAAACTTCTGTGTATAAACACACATCTATACTTGACTGAATGATAAAAGCTTCACAAATCTGGAATTGCTCATCTTACCTGTTTACCTACCTAAAAGGGATATACAGATATGGAACAAATAGTTAAAAAATATTTATGCAGTAATGGTAGATGTATACTTGATATAACCAAAATAACTGTGGAGGACTGATGATCCAAACATTGTTATAGAAATAAATATTGTTAAATAAATTTATTGTTATATAAAACCAATCCAGTTGTTCATGTTGCATCACTTGTCATTCATTGCACTTGTTCATGAGAATTTCATGCCTCCTGAGTTATGTCTGGCATAATTAGACCTAGGTAAGTCAGGTTGTAGTGAGATCGAACTCTAGTGGCGCCATTTGGGAAACCAAACCCAGAAATTTCTAGGTGTTTCCAGTTTCTATGGTCTACATCCTCTGATGAGCAGGAAATATTGTTGTAGGTGGGGTGACATCTGTGTTGGGGAAAGCCAATCGATGGTTCCTTCCTACAATATGCTCATCAGGAAATTGTTACAACCGAGGTAATAATGGGGTTGTACGGTAGTCTGGTTACAATATATAAGTGTAATGTTTATCTATTTCTTAAGTCCTATGAAATACACATGCACAAAAGAAGTGTTTTATGAAATAAATTTGAATTATAATTCAACTCTTGAGATTAAAATGTTATTTTAACTTCTATTGCAGAGAAACGTGTATTTTAAAATTGAATGTTTTGAAAATGAAATATTAAATAAACAGCCTGTATTCATTATTATTCTTTTCATTTATGCATACAACTATTAAAGAAAAATGTAACATTGTCATATGGTGGGATGGAGATTATAGAACACATCGACTAAGCACTTCAATAATTAAAATTTCATATAAAAAAACAATCTATAACATATATACCTAGGATGTAATGTGGTGGCATCAGGAGTTTATAAGAGTTTGTTGTTCTGGATATACTAGAACTAGAATAAATCCAATGACTTTATGCTTCAGAATCTGTCACTGCACTACAACCACATAGGGCACATATCCATCAAGAATAGATATTCTGAATATTTTGCTAGGAGGAAAAAGAAAAATGGAAAAATCTCCAGCAGTCAGTAAATCTTATCTTTCTTCTGTAGATAGATACTGAAGTGGTCATATCTGTAGTGAGTTATTTATAGCTGTACTATTTTTAATATATATACTCTGTTTACTGAGTTCATAAATAAAATGCATCTAAAAAATATATAACATTGAAAATATAAACTTATTTATGGAGCAACTAAATCTGAATACATTAATAAAATAATTCATAAGTCAATTTCCCCAAAAATCACTTTGTGATAATCTTGCAAACAACATCATACCACTGCCAGGTTATGGGTCAGAGAAAAAATGGCCACTTTTTATCTAATCTCTCATTATTTTATAGTAAATTTGGCACTTTTGGTGATGATTTTTACTAATTATTTCTCTTTGCCATTTTATGCTGTTTCAAATAAATTGAAAATTCTAATAAATATATATGTAAATTATTGTAATTACTTTGTAAAAAAGTTTATATATATCCATGTGATATGCATTTAATGATGAATATTTGTTGTCTGTATATATATATTTATATGTGTCATGCTCTACCAAAGATAGGTTTTTTCACTCAGAATCTTTAATCTGAGTGGGTAGCAAAAGCATTTACCTTCATCATTGTAATACAGAATATTTTGGCAGCTCATGCTTTCAGTTTATCAGACCATTTTTATATGCCTGTTTTTTTTTAGATTCAGGCTGGAGCCAAAGAAGTTGCGATTTTTACAGCAGCATCAGAAAGTTTTAATAAGTAAGTTTTATTGATTTATTTTTCAATGCTATTACAACCTTATGAATAATTTAATTTTTTTATATTAAAAATCTATCAAATACTTCACTTTTTTTTTTAATAATTTTTAGTCAGCCTTGGAATGGATAAAAATGAAAATTTATTGGCACTATTTTTCTTTTCTTAATAAAAACTTTAAAAATACAGTAAGATTTCTCATTAAACTACTAAACATTATATGATCACCATTCTTTATGCTTACACAGCTGTTTACACAGAGGCAAAACTCTCCATACAATAACACCTTGCAGTGCAAGCCAGAGTAAATGGATGCAGTATAAATAAAATCCGTATCTAGTGTCTATTCATCCAATATTCCCAGACTAGTTTCTAGCTTGTGGCTTTCATCAGTGAGGAGCCTTCAATCTGAGAGCAGTGCATTTAGATCTTAGGATCTAATGCAGCTTTCCAGCAGCCACCTTTTACCTTATTAGCTACCTATAAAGTTTTGAGTCCAAAATGAAAATACAATAATGTTTTAAAATCAAAGCTTTATAGGTAGCTAATAAGGTAAAAGGTGGTGGAGGGTTGCATTAGATCCTAAGATCTAAGTGCAGTGCTCTCAGATCCAGGGTTCCTCATTGATGAGAGCCACAAGATAGAAATTACTCTGGGGATATTGGATGAGTAGGCACTAGATAGGGATTCTGTCGTCCATTGATTACTCTGGCTTGCACTGAGTGGTTTCTGTATGGAGAGTTTTGCCTCTGTGTAAAGTTTCTAATTCTGTGATGCATCACCATTTTCTGAATATAACAAAAAAAAATTATCATTTCATAAACTTTATTATATAAAATATTCAATTAAAATAATTGTAAAAAGATGAGTTGTTTTCAATTTCAAAGCTTTTCATGACCTTTGTATCATCTGTTTATAAAAGCTTTGTTTTCTGTTTCATTTTTATATTGCAATCAATTTCAACCAGAATCAAAGTTGCCACTATCTGAGGTGGTTACATACTTTTCATGTTCAATCTGTAAGTGTTCATCTCATTTTATAATGGGTGACTGGTACTTCTTCTCAAATTGGAGTGAGTGAATTTCATTTTTTTCTCTTGATTTGCAGTGAAAAATTTATGACAGTCAGTCATACATTCAGATCACCAACCTAATATCCCTTGATTCTTCAGTTTTATACAATGTAATATAAACAAGGGCAGCTATCATTTCTAACACTATATGGAGTGGGCTTACATAATCTGTAGTTACAAGATGGTAGTGCCTTTAAATTTTCATTCCCAATCCAATTTTGGCTTCCTTTTATCACTGAGGATTTAAGATTAAAATTTGGAACTATTGCAGTTAAACAAATTGATTTGGGTTCAGAAGCTTAGACTTTTTTTTTAATGCCAGGCTTTTAGCTTGATAGTAAATAAGTACTTAAAGGCAGTTTCCAGATCTGTAACTGCATTGATTCTAGTTTTGAATTGTAAGATTTCATTGATGAAGAAAAAAATTAGAAACTGGTTTAAGGATGGAGACTGAAATGCATTTCCATCTAGTAATCACCAATGGCTCAATTTGTTTAAAATGGCAGTAGCAAAATTTTTGAATCTCATGCTAGAGGTCAGAGTTTTTTGTTTATACAGAAGTTACGATTGAGTTGTTGTTGTTTTTTTTTTTTTTTTTTTTGGGGGGGGGTCATTTCCTATACTTGATAAATTGTAACCTTGGGAGGCCTGGGTTTGATAGTCAGAAATTCTGTTTGGTCTTTTTAGACAATCAAAATTAACATTATTGATAGAAAAGCATTCTAAAATTAAAATGCTATTTTTGGCTGTGAAGAAAACTGATAGACAGTTGAAATAGCAAAGAATAACAGCATCAATAATAAAAATGCTAATCAGCAAAAAAAGAAATGTGATACTTCACTATACTTGTGAAAAAGTGAATACTAAATCAAATATCATAGAAAGGTTGTAAATTTTTATATCACTAGATGAAACAAATGATGTCTCATTTTTGTAATTTCAAAAAGTACAGTTGTATTTATTTAAACAAAAACAAAATTGAAGTGAGATTAAAAAAAAAATTCTGCTATCAATTATCTTAATTTTTGTAGAAATTCATCAAAAAATTGGGAGTAGGTGCAGTAGGAATTAGAAGATGTCATGAAATAAAAGGTAATCATGAAGTCTGTATGAGAACAAATGTGAAACATTCGCACTTCTCTCTCATTGTGGGTTTAAGCTGACATTTGATCATTAAATTATGATGAAAAGACTAGTTTTATTACAATTAAAAGAATTATAATTTAATATTATTAATTCTAAATTGAATTTTGAACTGTGCATGAAATTTATGTTCATCCTGACACAGTGCAAAGATTTGATAATGACTACAGTGTTATAAACTAAAAGTTGATTAATGGAAAAATGAAGTGTAAAAGAAAGTCAAGTTCTAAAGCTCATAACATACCTGACTAATAAACGATATTATTATTTTTTTATCAATCTACCTTCTAGTTATTCATTCTTTTTTCTTCTTATTTTTGTCTTAATATATGCCTCATTCTATTCCATATTACTTTTTTAATATATTAATAAACTTTTTTACTTGTTGTATTTTGTAAAAATATATTTAGATTAGTATAAGTTGGTGCATTCCAGAAAAAGTAGAAAATATTAAGAGAAATATGTTTAGATCGTGACTTAATAAGCGGTAAATTTAATTAAATAATTTACATTAATTGCGATCGATAAATTCCAAGAAATCTTTGCTGATTACAAGTATTTTTTGATAAGAGACTAAATTAACTTATATGGAAAGTAATTTCTAAGACACCAATTAATTAGTTATAGACCTAAAAACATTACTGTATATGGAGAAATTAATTAATTGTATGAGTAATTAAGCACTATAAATAGTATAAGTAGCAAGGTGTGTCATTCATTTCCAATTCTTTTTACAGAGAGATGTAAGTGGCAGCAGCTTTAGTTAATGTGCAGTGCTCTCAGTGAAGATGTGTTCATGGGCAACAGCGGAATAGGCCCAAAGAGTTTAGGAAACGGGCTGGAGGAAATTATCTGGATAGCAACTAGATGCGAAGAGTTGATTTTCCCAGGATTTCAAGTGAACTTACCAAGCAGACTGTTGCTGAGAGATGAAGTAATTGCAGCTAAAAGAAGCTCATAGTGACAGTCGCAGCTGTTCTATAATAAAGCCAGATGTGTTGCATGCAGCTGAACTGGACCGAGGCCAAAATGTTTGGGAAAATGAGACCAAAGCAGCCAGTCTTAAAGTGCATTGGGGGGAACTGAACCATAGGGAACTATAGAAATATTTGTGTTGCGAATGTAGCAAACTGTTTGCTATTCTTGTGTATTATTTTGTTTGTTGGTATTCGGAATTATTGCATTTTGAATAATAATTAAGAATAAAATAGTTTCAATCCCACATTTTATAGGTTCAATCCCCTATTTTATTCTTGATTATTTAGCCTGGAGATACTGAACCATTTTACATACATATGGTTCAAATATATGGCATTTGGTAATATTTAAAAAAAAAGTAAAATTTAAAGACCATTTTGTAATTTAGTTTTTTTAGTTAGTATGATTTACTTTTTTAGATAATATACAAAAAGAAAGAAATTTCAAACGTAAAAGATTATGATCAGAAAAAAACTTTTAACTATAATTAAAGATGGCCAAAATAATTTATAAAAAAGGAACTTTGTAGTTAAAAATACAAAATAAATGTGCAAGATTACTATCTTGTATTCTGGTAAAAAAAAATAATAATATATGCGCAGAGGTCTAAAAACTGATCGCAAGTATAAAAGGAAGAAAATAATGGCAATCAGCATCTTGTATCTTTTTCTTAGCTACCAGTTTAGCATGATGTGTATTTGAAATGCAATCATTCCTACTACCAACAATCAAAATAGTACACAATAAGCATAGTGAACAGTCTGCTACACTCACAACACAAATATCTCTATAGTTCCCTATGGTTCAGTTTCCCCAATGCACTTTAAGATTGGCTGCTTTCAAAATGGTTTCCATTGGCCTTGGTTTCCCAAACACTTTGGCCCCAATCCAGTTCAGATGCATGTGAACACATCTGGTCTCATTGTAGAGCACTGTGACTGTCACTATGAGCTTTTTTTTAGTTGCATTACTTCTGCCTCTTAGCAACAATCCATTTGGTACCTTCACTTGAAATCTGCTGGAAAATCAACTCTTCGCATCTAGCTGCTATCCAGACAGTTTCCTCCAGCCCAGGTTTCCCAAACTCTTTGGGCCTATTCTGCTGCTTCCCATGAACACATTTTCACTGAGAGCACTGCATATTAACTGAAGCTACTGCCATTTACATTTCTCTGCAAAACGAACTGGAAATGAACGACACACCTTGTTGCTTACACTATTTATAGTTTTTAATTACTCACACAATTAATTACTTTCTCCATATACAGTAATGTTTTTAGGTCTATAACTAATTAATTGGTGCTTTAGGAATTTCTTTCCATATAAGGTAATTTAGTTTCTTATCAAGAAATATTTGTAATCAGCAAATATTTCTTGGAATTTATCAATCACAATTAACATAAATTATTTAATTAAATTTACCACATCAATTTGCAATATAAATATATTTCTCTAATATTTTCTACTTTTTCTGGAGTGCACCAACTTATATTAACGTAAATATATTTTTACAAAATACAACATAAGTCCTTGATAAAGGTGAAAAACAGAAACTGGTCGGAGATAGGCATTTAAGTGCACCACTATCTGGTATTCATTGATTACTCAATTCTTATTATAAAAGGTCTAGAATATAATACAATTTTTTTGTTTTATCACATAATTCTTGTGGAGGTTTTTTGTATTAAATAAAGTTTTACTATTTTATTTAACATAGCTAGAATGCCAAGTCAATATTTCATCATCACATGTTTATGTACCAGAAATAGTAGATATTGAGTGTGTGTAAGTAACAAACAGGATATTTTGTAACTATAATACAAGCCATATAGCATTTATATTTTTAAAGTAAATTAATGCCTATAATACAGTGTGAAATTTAGTGTAATGATGGAATCGAGATATTTCACAATTCAAATCTATTATTTCTAGTGCTTAAAACATCTCATGATTTGTCTGAGAACTATTAGATTACCTATAGTTAGATGAATGGGTGAAATAAATTAATTTGCTGGTATAATGTGGAGAAGATAGGCTGGGGGTCAGAGATATTGGATTAAGCTTGAGGTGATGATAATAAATGCAATCTAAAGATAAAATTGTCATATTATTTATTGATATTTTTTATTATAAAATATTTTACAGTAGGACAGATGGCCTCTCCAACAGATCCCCATACAAAGGAGTACTGAACAATCTGTTAGTGATCAAATTTGCAATTTTCAGGTTGCAAAGGGATTTAATCTTTGTTTTAATCTCTAGCTAATATTATTTAAATGCTCATTTGCTAACTAAAAATATTAAAATTGTATCCATCTGGAATTTGAACCCAAATCAGAATATATAGCAAGAGGATATACTATTTCTGCACTATAAGGTCCTTTATGGATATTTTTTATATTTCCTTAACATAATATAAGCACCTCAGATAAATTAAGGCATCAGTTACATAACAAACAAAGGGTAATATTACAAATTAAGATCATTAATCTCCTATTCCTGTTAATTGCCAAAGAATTAAAGTAAAACATTGATACACAGAATTACCCTCATCAGCACCTAAACCTCATCATTCAGTGTCTTCTTTACTTGTACAAGTAGAAACTGTCTGACATTTTAAAACAAAAAATTTGCAGTTCAGTAAATACTTTTACTGATAAATATCTACATTAAAAGAGATATTTCACTATTGCTGATTGAAGAAGTCGTGTGATGAACAAAGGATTTGATAAAAACTTTTCTAGAAATGAAGATATCAGAAGAAAAAAAGTTAACTGTTTATCAACTGATTGTATTATGCTGCCGCCCTCCCGCCCCCATAGTTAGGATATCTGTATTTTGTTGATCACTTTTGGATGTCCTAGAATTTTCTTCAGTCTCCAGTCATTAATAGTTTCATATTTATTTATTGATCAACCATAGATGTCTAGCTAAGTTGACTATTGCCAAAATATTTTAAAATGTCTCCACTATTTGAAACAACTCCCCTAGTAGTAATATAAGTTTAAATGTTGAGTCATGGAAATAGTTTGTTAACCATATCATAGTAATTTTTTATAATCAAGACTATTCTTAAGTGGTGTCTAATAATTAAGTTTGCAATCCAGTCTTGTTTCAAGGAAAAGTGAATTGATTGTAATATGATAAATTATTGTGTGTGTGTCAGATTTTATTGTAATTTGATTGAAATTTTTACTTTGATATATGAATATCATATCTTTCTTTCTTTTTTTTTAGAAAAAATATAGACTGCAGTATAGAAGAAAGTTTTCAGAGATTTGAAGATGTGATGTTAGAAGCAAAAAAAGCAAATATTCCTGTTCGAGGGTATGTGATATATGTATCTTTTTAATATTGTGTGTGTGCATTGGCATATATACTATAGGATTGTTCAGCCGGTCAATCGCAGTATGTATTTAGATAGTTCATTCTTTTTCTCTCATTCATGTGAAACATTTTAAATGTTACGGAAACTTCAAGTCAAATCTCAACAATGTTTAACCTGAATCAGATGGATCCAGAGGTAGAATAAATAAAGTCCAAATGATTTGAAATTGAAAGAATGCATTTGGATATAAACCTCAGATAAATATGTAATCGTGATAAATATTGACATAAAATAATTTCTTGCTCATCCTGTATATATTGTAAAATCATTTTTAGATATGAATATTATAAAAATCAAAAAATCGTGAATCTTTTAATAACTGAATGTCTTGGTTAATGTTTACAATTATCCATTTTCTTTTACAATCCTAATATCTCAATTGCAGTATTTTTTAATTTTGTTTATATTTTACTATATGTATTCCCATTTTATTGTGCTTATCAACTAAATATATTTTACCATAGATTAGAACTATGTTACAAAATTAAAGTAACTCACACATATAAAAAGATTGAGCAGTACAGATATTTTCAATATGCAATCATTGTTAATTATTAACTATAGTTAATAGTGCCATATCTATAGTTAAAAAAATTTAAGTTAAAGATATTGTACTTATTTCGTTAAAATATGGTATTTAATACTGTTTTTAGAATCGTAAAATATTCATTGTGAGAGGACTGGTAATATGTAATGTTATTTTTAAAATGTACTTGTATTCTAGTAATGTAAACCAAAAATATTGCACTGACTAATAAATTAATAAATTTTATCTGTTTTTATTAATCAATCTGTTGTTTTTTTAATGATAGGTGTATTTTTTTTTATTGCATCCATTGATTACTCTGGCTTGCACTGAGTGGCGCTATAGTATGGAGAGTTTAGTCTCTCTGTAAACAGATTGTGTAAGCATAAAGAATGGTGATCATGTGATGTTTAGTGGCATAAATAAATGTATTTTTATAAAAAATATATTTATTGTTACTTCCAAAAATTTGCATATGGAAATTATATATAATATAGTAATATCCTTAGTTTGGTGCAGTGGTAAAATGGCAGCATAAAAAGCTCAAGTTCCATTGATTTTGTCTTTATGTTTTTAAAAATTAGAACAATAGAAGAATCCTAAAGATGAGGCAACATATCTTCATGGGCCCATATTTTCCTAAAAAATTCCAATATTTTTGAAGCTAACATATCTCCAGGTATTTCATCAGGACCTGATAGCCTTTCCGTTTTTAAGATTACAAGTAGGTTTTTTGACTTCATTAAGCTGGATGTCTTTGTCCAAATCTACATAAATAGGTGAATTGGTTATATTATTAAAAATCATCATCCTCAATTCTTGTATTATTATGATGATCAAAATACTCCTTCCATCTGTTTAAAATATTACCATTATATAAGAGAATGTCATGGCTGGATTTAATAGGATTGGGATACCATTTCTCTGATTTATATGTTGCTTTCATTGGATCAAAAAATGATCTAAAGTAACCATGATTAGTGGATGTCTGTATCTTCTTTGCAGTTTTAATTCACCAATCATTTTTAAGTCTTCTAGTCAGTCATTGAATTTTTGCCTTTAAATCTTTTATATTTATTATGAAGTTCCACATTTAACCTATTATTTTACCAAGCAGAAGATGTCATATGTTTTCTTTTAATCAAATTATTAATAATATCATTTTTTAAAAACCAGTCATGATTCTTGTTTTTAATGAACCCAAGAATAAATTTATCGTTTCCATAATACACTCATTAAGAACAATTTTGAACATCCTAATTACTCATATTAGTATAGAGTAGCTATTGAATTTTAGTACATATAACAGCTATTTTTAAGGAATAAACATTAATTTTCTTATGAATATGATTGGAATGAAATTACTTTTTAATGCATCTATTATTTTAATCTTGGAGCATACTAATCTATAATCCATTCAACAATCTGTGCTTGTAGGTGCTCACATAATATGAACATCTATATGTTCACTTCTAAGTATAATGTAATCTATTAAATCCCATTGTTTTGAGCATGGATGCATCCATGTTTTTTATAGCACTTTTTCTGACTAAACAAAATGTTTGTGATAATGAATACATTTGTCATGCAAAAACTCAATAATAACAAACCATTTGAATTTATAGCATCGTGACTATTATTTCCAACAACTTTCGGCAAGGTCTCTTATTTGCATCAACACATGCTTAAAGTCTCTAAGAAAAATTTTTTCTCTTAATAATATCACATAACTGTGAAAGATCAATAAATAAGGGTTAAATTATGAGTAAAATGTCTGATGCAGTAAAAGAGACAACAAAGATCAATCTAACCACAATGATTAAATTCATTCACTTACAATTCTAAAGTACTCAACATAAAACACTTAAGATAATGAAGACAAGGTGTGACATTTTAATGCATAGTAGTCAACATAGGATGAAATGTATAATGTAATTTAAAAATGTAATTATTCCATTTTAGAAAATAATGTTGTCTCAATGAAAAGTTGGACAGCAGTAAACCATTCTTTATGTGTTTTAGCACCTAAACAATGCCATCAAGTGTCGCTGCATGTCTAATCAACCAGTACCCAATTATTTTTAAATTCAGTTTATATTTTTTTATTTAATAAAATGACATTATTGATATGGAGAATAAGTATGGGTGTGCAGTATCTATATATTTGTGTGCATATATGTTTGTTCTTTATGTAATTATTTTTCGATATTGGTATCTAAATTTATTGAGGATGTGCTACCCTCTAATATGAACTTATCTGTAATACCTCTCCCTGTTGCTGTGTGTAGATTTATTTATTTTTTTGTAAATAAGTTTTTTTTTAATAAAATATAAAAGAAAATTAGACCCATGACTCAATAAAACTAAATAGCAAATTTATTATTACAATTTATAAAATTTATAATTTAATTAAGTTACATTTTTTAGTTATATTAAGGTAAAAAGAAACTTCAAAAGTAAACATTTACTGTTTTTAATCTTTTTTTTTTTTTTAAAACAAAAAAAAACTTTTTCCTGAAATGAAGTTCTAAAACTTAAAATAGTTGATTATCATTTTTTGTTTGCATTCGAACTTTTCATTTTATGTTCTAATAAATATCTTTGCCATAATAGGTTACTAGCAGGCTGTTAGATACCAAAATAAAGTGCAATATATATATATTTTAATTAGGATCTATAAATTTGTTTGTATGATATATAAATTTTACATTTTATTTTCTTAATATCAACAGTTTTTTAATTACGAATATGGAATTGTACTAACTTTCACTTAACCTAATAGTCTGTTGTGTGTGCGCGCGCTAAAGTATTTCACAAAGGAAAGTTTTCTGCTGAAGAAATTAAACGACAACATCATAAGATATCAACAAAACAGGATTATTGACTAGCATGTTCTATACATGCAGGTATTTGTGTTCCATAAATTGATTTGTATAATAGACTCATTTCTAGGTAAATTTTTCTCTCTCTTTTTTTTTAAATGAGAATGGTCATATTCTTTTATGAATGGCTGTTTTTTGTTATTATTGTGTGTATATATATATATTAAGGCAGGCATGCCAATAGCTACTAAACTGGTTTGGATGCAGAGCCTACGAGTAGCTTCCCACTATAATGTAGAATGATCTGTCTTTATAACTACTTAAGATCATTTAGATTTTAAAACATGTAATAATCCTATCAGAGTCTTAAAATATTAAGCGTTTAAACATTGTAAGGTTGAAAGTTTTTACAAATTATCACTTAACCATTAGTTAATATTAATAATTGTTTATATAATAAACCAAATGTAATAATATATAAATTAACTACTTCTCATCAAAGTTTAAAGATACCAGCAAAAAAATTCATCAGTAACAAACTCTTACTGAGTTTGATTGATGTGACACTTCTTTTTTTTAAAAAAAATTTATTTTGGAATTCTATATATATATGCAAATTTTATATTTTTTTATGAGACCTTCTTTTAGTCATTTTTGGTAGGGTGTTGAATATAGTGATTTCTGTCCAATTTTGTTCTTGTAAGGTTTCCCTTAGGTTTAGAAGTTGCTTTTGTTGGTAGAGGGGGGGGGTTGTTTGTGGTTATTCTCCACTAGCTATTTTGTATCTATCAGCTCAGTTGTTCACAGCTTATAACAATGTTCTTCAACTGGCTTGCAGAGCCCTCTGGCTCCATCCCAATGCAACTTAAATAACACCTTTCCTTACAAATATTTAAGAAAGATTGGATTTTAAAGTATGACAATGCCACAACACAGTCTTCTTAAAGATGAAGTATTTAAAATTATATTAAGTAAATCTAAGGCAGGATTGAAAATTAAACTACGAATCATCATTTTAAATGTATGTTTGCACTTGCTTCATATATTGTTTCAGAAAATGTATTTAGCTTAATTTTAAGAAGTTAGTAATTAAGATTGTATCAAGTCAACTGAAATGTACTTTTTTTTTTAGATATGTTTCATGTGCCTTAGGATGTCCCTATGAAGGATATATTCATCCTAAAGCTGTAACTGAGGTAAAAATGTATGACACTTGTAAATATTTCTTCATTTTTTATATTTAGATAAATTTTTCAAAAATTTTGACTTTAATATATATATAATATAAAGATGACTGGTGATTCTCACTCAAAACTGCCTGAAAAATCCTAGCCTCATAGTTCAGCTATTTACCACAATAATGTTATGGTGCTATCGTGTCTGGATTGCAAGTTATGACATGAAATGTTATATGTTTTATACCTTAATTAATATTAGAACAACATGTTATCACTAAATTTTGTTTTAAATTATGCAAAATTGTTGCTGAAATGTTTGAAATGAGTCAAACTCTGTATGACAGTGAAGCCATGAGTTTCAAAAGTGTTTTTTTAAGTAGTTTTCAAGATATCTTGGTGACAGCAAGAGCATTGAACATATCATGACATAACTTATGATTCACATATGCAAGCATCTTAAAATTTTTGTGGTGAATAACTAAAATATGTTATTACATAACACATGTTAATTCAGAGATGGAAGAAGGGAACCAGTAACCTTTTCACTTGAATGCATTATGTTTTACTTCAGTCAACAATGTATAGAAAAATATATTGCTGGGAGTAAAAAGATATCAAAAATAGAATACTTGGATACTTGGAAAAGAGAATAAACAGTTATCATTGAAAGAATTAAAAGACTGAACTATATATATATCATCTTTTTCAACCATTATCAGTCCACTGCAGGAGGAAGATCTTTCCAAGTTCAATCCATCTCCAATCTCTAGCCTTTCTTCTCCACTTCATCCCAGCTTATTTCATGCAACCATCTCACATATGGTCTCTTTCTAGGTTTTTTACAATCTCTTGTAATATATTTTAAAATGTCAAATGTCCATCTATTATCACCTCTTCTAGAAATATGTTCAGCTTAATTCCACATCAGTCTCTTAATTCTTTCAATGATGTCAGTAACACATGTTTGTTCTCTCATCCTTGTTTTTCATTTTCAATCACTTCTTGTTACTCCTAATGTGCATTTCCTAGGAGTTATATATATATATAATGTTAAAAGAGATGCTAATAGATGAACAATTGTAGTCTTAAATTGGGTTATTATTTGTGAGATGGATCGATGAAAAAAAAGATTATGAATTAGAAAATCTTTATACTGTAGTAATGATTTTATGAAATTATATAGAGAGAATATTTAGGAAGATTGTCATGAAATGCAGTTCAAATTTAAATATTTTTTTTTAAGAAAATAAAGATTTTTAAGAGAACTTAGTAATTTTTTCAGTAGTTGATCCATAGCCCAACTCAGCTAACCATCTGATTGTTGATCATCAAATGGGTATTTAACTATTCATAATTAAAAAGTAAAAATCCTCATTAAATGGAAAATGGTATCATGGATAATATGTTCTCCTTTATTCTTTTTTATTAAGGTTTATTTGAAGTTGTTTTCCTTACATGTAACACTACATCATATATATATATTCTAAGTTAGATAATTAGTTTTTAAATTAATATACTATATATACTATACAGGCTTAAACCTGCATATATATATATAATCTATGTGGGATTCAAACTCAGACTCTTTATGCCATCTTATATTGCTGACCCACCTGATCACACACATGTAGAAAAGATAAATAATCACCAATATACACATTTCATACTAAACCAGCAATCATCAGTTGGTTCAGTTGTTTTCCTTACATGTAACACTACATCATATATATATATTCTAAGTTAGATAATTAGTTTTTAAATTAATATACTATATATACTATACAGGCTTAAACCTGCATATATATATATATATAATCTATGTGGGATTCAAACTCAGACTCTTTATGCCATCTTATATTGCTGACCCACCTGATCACACACATGTAGAAAAGATAAATAATCACCAATATACACATTTCATACTAAACCAGCAATCATCAGTTGGTTCAGATTACTATCTCCACACATATATACAATCAGTGCTCAGTTTTATATTAAGATAGCCAATCTTCATATTTTAATGGACAGGCTTCAAACTACTCCAACCCACAACTCTAAGTTCAAAATAATAACCAGTATGGATCAAAACTGCAGTCTAGGTTTAAAACACCTGCAATAACACAGTTAGAAATGGCAGATTGAGAGTCAATCCAGGAGTTCCTATCATCTTTTCATCCATCACTATTTCAATGCTAGATTGCCCAAGGTAAAAGTAATCAAATGATTAATTTCTCAAAAAGCCATGCAATTTGACTACCAGAAATGACCGGTTAAGCTCCGATTTGGGAAACTTCATAATTGTTTTACTTTATCTTTGCCAAATCACATGGCAGTTTTTTTTTTCCAAAACTCATGACAATTCTGTATTTGCCAGGATATAATAATTCAAACTATGTGTTTTTTGTTAATATAATTTTAAAGAGTCTTAGCTATAGGTCTGTCTCATGCAGTAGTATAATTTTAATAATTTTTATTAAATGTTTTCCTCAAATTGATTTACATTGTTATTTTTTCTCCCCAGGTAGCAGTCAAATTGTTTAAGATGGGCTGCTATGAAATCTCTCTCGGTGATACAATCGGTATTGGTACACCTGGTAGTATGCGGATATTATTAGAAGATATTTTAAATCATTTGCCTTCTCAGAATGTCGCTGTACACTGCCATGATACTTATGGCCAAGCATTGGCAAACATCCTGACTGCAGTAGAGGTGAGTTCCACAGCAACTAATCCTATGATTAATCTGGGTAATTTGTAGTAGACAAAGTTTAATGTGCACATAAATACATATATTTATACTGTAACGAGCACAGACGTTCGTTACATTGTTTTTTTTTATATATTTATTAAACATGAAAGTAAATTAAAAAGTTCGCATTTAAAAAGTTTCTTTAAGAATTAAAAATTGAAACTAAATATCATCTTAAACTCATATATATTAAATCGCACAGATTAAAAAAATTATTAAAATAAAACTGTATTAAAAATAGAAAAGGTATTTAAAAAACAAAAACTTAAAAAGATTTAGTAATAAAAATATATATTTGATTTGGAAAACAGGTTAATTAATCAGAAATGGAAATGATAAATTTAATTAGTCAAATGTAAACCAGCCTTGGGCATTTAAATGTAAAAACATCGGTTAGATAGGAAAACAATAGAAACTTTTAGCAAATGAAATAAATCCATTGGAAAATCGGACCTCAACGAAAAGGATCATCGCATCGATGACGTAATGTAAATTTAATCCTTCACATTAATATAAAAAGGACAAATTTGGAAATTATTAATTAGTGAATTATTGATTATTACGATGTGACTATATGTATTAGTACGGAGTTGAGGTGAAGGAATTGACAGACGCACGGTCAATTCTTTCAGCTGTTAAAGAAAAGAGAAATGAACTATCGTTTCCTACATTGAGGACCAATTGAACTAAAAAACCTCCGAATGAATAAATAAAACAACGGCTAAATGGATACCAATCTTTTGAGGACGGCGTGGGAATTCCCGTTCAAACTTACAAACGACTGATAAAGATGAACTGTTTAAAACCGTAAGAACTTTACAATTAATGAACATTAAATTAAAAACTTTTCGTATTTAAAATAATTGCATTAGTTTCCTATCTGACTAAAGTAGTTAAAATGTTATTTGATGTATTTTTTATTTATTTGTGTAAAATCATTTCCATTTATTTAATTTTGTTCTTTAAGTTTATTTATGATTTCTGTTTTCCGATAAATTAAAATATATCAATGTTAAACTTAAGTCGGGCGTGAATGGCTGTATAGATTTGTAAAGTTATATTAGGGAAGGGTAATCTTAGGTTATTTGTGTCGTTGTTAGATTGGGTCAATGGATTGGATATATTGGTGTGATTAGTAGATGTAATATTGATTCGCTACGGGCAGAATCGCTTCATACGCCGCACACTTCCGTTTGCCTATGGAAGGAATTATAAGACGGAGAACGCAGTTCCTTTCTATGGAGTTTTTTTTTTATTGTTCTTCTCGTTAGATAGATGTAATATTCCTATCTGATTGAGAGTCAATGTCTTTTCTTAATCTTTTTGTGCTGCCGTATTTTATTACATTGAATACATCGATAT
Organism: Epiperipatus broadwayi; assembly: GCA_028023455.1. Classification (NCBI taxonomy): domain Eukaryota; kingdom Metazoa; phylum Onychophora; class Udeonychophora; order Euonychophora; family Peripatidae; genus Epiperipatus; species Epiperipatus broadwayi. The sequence continues at coordinate 26,918,258 of JAQFVV010012395.1, read as the reverse complement.
ATCAGATGAATTGATGCCGGTTTGACTACGAATTTTAACCTAAGGTTAAATAGGGATAGAATGTTTATTTTCAAAAGCAAATCTATGTGGTCTATTCATACTTGACCCTAAATAAAAATGCATTAAATTTAAGTTGTTTATAGACGCTTGCATGGATTGGTTATCGGTTAAGTATGTTTTGGGTTTTCATATTTGATCAAAATATATAGACATTCGATAAATAATGATACCTTACGGTGAGTATCTAAAATGTATTTATTCGGATGTCTTTTAAGTTATTGGTGACAATGCAAGTATCTTATGGTGAATACTATTGGGTTACATATAAATTTCCCTCCGCAATTGTCAGTAGTCAATAATTTTGTATTTTGATCGTTTATGTTTCTTTTGAAATGTTTTTAACCGTGTAATCTATGTAACCGATCTATAGCAACATCTTAAAACAAGCTTTTATAATCCCATCTGTGCGAACTTAATTAAAATGTAAAATTAGAATATAATAGTAATTAAATGTAAATTAAAGTCAAAAATCAAAGTTAAAAATAATGTTAAATGTTAAAATGTAAAACTAATACTAAAATAATTTTAAATCTTATATATATGTGCATAAATAAATAATTGTATGTTAATTACTGGCAGTGGCTTATTTTATTCTTTTTTATATATACTCTTAGATTATATTATTAAATCTCTGCTATTCCACTGAGCTAGTGACATGGGCTAACGACCGGAATCAAAATATAAAAAAAAAAATTTTTTTTTTCTTTACTTACGTATCTGCCTACTCTATAAATTTTTCTAGGTTCAAATGCCTAGATGGCGCCCTGTAGTGCAGTTTACGTTAAGTCTCTTTCTCCGGATCGTTACAATGGCGCCCAACGTGGTGCTGATCTTTAATAAACCACAAATACCCTGAGCAAATTTTGTCAAAATGAAATATTTTTATCTGTTTACATAAAGTCGTATACTTTAAATCTGATAAAAGCACTGCCAGAAAGAAATAGCACATATATTAAAAACCAATGGAAAGATATAAAAAATTTTAAAACTAATTTTTGTTAAAAAAAAAAAAAAAGTCAAAAGGTTGCAATAAATATGTTTTTTTTTTTTTGTTGATATATATTATGCTTTAACGTGTATAGGCGCGCACAGCCACGTGAGTTGATGATCAAAATGTGGTACCTTACGATGAGTACCGTTGGAAATTTGCTTCAGTGTGGTCCTATTTAAGCATTTTAATCAGTTATAAATAAGTTGGTGGTATGTATAATTGTGCTGCAAATATACACGTATGAATCCATTGTCTTTCGAAATATATTTGCTTCAATGCAACCTTCTTAAATGGGTGGTTTAAAAAATAACTTGCTTGTCATGCCGTGTGTAAAAAAATAAAATGTGTAAAATAAAATAGAACTCTTGTGGGGAGGGGTGTAAACGTGGGTGGTCCTTAGTAGGCGATAGTAAACATTTTTCTTTTTGTATATAGTCTTTTTGTAAAATTATTAACCAGATGTTTTGTAAATGTCTTTGTCAATCGTGTACCGTAATTACTAACCCTAAGTAAAAAAATTTTTTTTTTGATCATTTTTTTTTTAAGCAACTTTACTGATATGTAACGAGCACAGACGTTCGTTACATTGTTTTTTTTTATATATTTATTAAACATGAAAGTAAATTAAAAAGTTCGCATTTAAAAAGTTTCTTTAAGAATTAAAAATTGAAACTAAATATCATCTTAAACTCATATATATTAAATCGCACAGATTAAAAAAATTATTAAAATAAAACTGTATTAAAAATAGAAAAGGTATTTTAAAAAACAAAAACTTAAAAAGATTTAGTGATAAAAATATATATTTGATTTGGAAAACAGGTTAATTAATCAGAAATGGAAATGATAAATTTAATTAGTCAAATGTAAACCAGCCTTGGGCATTTAAATGTAAAAACATTGGTTAGATAGGAAAACAATAGAAACTTTTAGCAAATGAAATAAATCCATTGGAAAATCGGACCTCAACGAAAAGGATCATCGCATCGATGACGTAATGTAAATTTAATCCTTCACATTAATATAAAAAGGACAAATTTGGAAATTATTAATTAGTGAATTATTGATTATTACGATGTGACTATATGTATTAGTACGGAGTTGAGGTGAAGGAATTGAAAGACGCACGGTCAATTCTTTCAGCTGTTAAAGAAAAGAGAAATGAACTATCATTTCCTACATTGAGGACTAATTGAACTAAAAAACCTCCGAATGAATAAATAAAACAACGGCTAAATGGATACCAATCTTTTGAGGACGGCGTGGGAATTCCCATTCAAACTTACAAACGACTGATAAAGATGAACTGTTTAAAACCGTAAGAACTTTACAATTAATGAACATTAAATTAAAAACTTTTCGTATTTAAAATAATTGCATTAGTTTCCTATCTGACTAAAGTAGTTAAAATGTTATTTGATGTATTTTTTATTTATTTGTGTAAAATCATTTCCATTTATTTAATTTTGTTCTTTAAGTTTATTTATGATTTCTGTTTTCTGATAAATTAAAATATATCAATGTTAAACTTAAGTCGGGCGTGAATGGCTGTATAGATTTGTAAAGTTATATTTGGGAAGGGTAATCTTACGTTATTTGTGTCGTTGTTAGATTGGGTCAATGGATTGGATATATTGGTGTGATTAGTAGATGTAATATTGATTCGCTACGGGCAGAATCGCTTCATACGCCGCACACTTCCGTTTGCCTATGGAAGGAATTATAAGACGGAGAACGCAGTTCCTTTCTATGGAGTTTTTTTTTTATTGTTCTTCTCGTTAGATAGATGTAATATTACTATCTGATTGAAAGTCAATGTCTTTTCTTAATCTTTTTGTGCTGCCGTATTTTATTACATTGAATACCTCGATATATCAGATGAATTGATGCCGGTTTGACTACGAATTTTAACCTAAGGTTAAATAGGGATAGAATGTTTATTTTCAAAAGCAAATCTATGTGGTCTATTCATACTTGACCCTAAATAAAAATGCATTAAATTTAAGTTGTTTATAGACGCTTGCATGGATTGGTTATCGGTTAAGTATGTTTTGGGTTTTCATATTTGATCAAAATATATAGACATTCGATAAATAATGATACCTTACGGTGAGTATCTAAAATGTATTTATTCGGATGTCTTTTAAGTTATTGGTGACAATGCAAGTATCTTATGGTGAATACTATTGGGTTACATATAAATTTCCCTCCGCAATTGTCAGTAGTCAATAATTTTGTATTTTGATCGTTTATGTTTCTTTTGAAATGTTTTTAACCGTGTAATCTATGTAACCGATCTATAGCAACATCTTAAAACAAGCTTTTATAATCCCATCTGTGCGAACTTAATTAAAATGTAAAATTAGAATATAATAGTAATTAAATGTAAATTAAAGTCAAAAATCAAAGTTAAAAATAATGTTAAATGTTAAAATGTAAAACTAATACTAAAATAATTTTAAATCTTATATATATGTGCATAAATAAATAATTGTATGTTAATTACTGGCAGTGGCTTATTTTATTCTTTTTTATATATACTCTTAGATTATATTATTAAATCTCTGCTATTCCACTGAGCTAGTGACATGGGCTAACGACTGGAACCAAAATATAAAAAAAAAAAAATTTTTTTTTTTTTTCCTTACGTATCTGCCTACTCTATAAATTTTTCTAGGTTCAAATGCCTAGATGGCGCCCTGTAGTGCAGTTTACGTTAAGTCTCTTTCTCCGGATCGTTACAATACATATCATTGGCAAATTCCTCTTCTAATAATAATGCATTTAATGTTTTACTTGTATATATCCATTAAAGATTTTAATGAATTTAAGGTGTAAATATTACATTATTCTGTACAATAAAGTAGATAAAATCTCATCTAGGCTGTAATTAGGCAACTACAAATTAAAACAGCTTATGCATGCAAAAATCATTAGTGCTACTATTATTTTCTAGATCATGAGGTTTCAGTTTTCACTACCTGTTTTAATTGGTAGTTCCTGGTTACATCATAATTGAGATTTGATTTAATTAAGTATTAATCTCTTCCTTTACAGCAACACCATAATGGATTTTTTATATAGCGGTTGAAGATGCAATTCTCACAATAATTTAATAATACTTCTAATATATCCAGGGTCATGCAGCCAGTTGGCAGCTGGATAATTATATTATAAATAATAATAAAAAAAGACTTCAAGAAATTTATTTATTTTGAATAATAATAATGGTATTGATAAGATATTAGTCATTTGAATATTCTAGTTGAGAATAAGGTCATTTAGCTCTTTTTAAAGTTCATCTCTTTTTAAAGATTAACATCTATAAAGTCTCTTTATTCTGTAACTTGTAACTCTATAATTCTGTAAGCAGAATGTGCTCACACATATAATTAAGAGATAATCCAATTAGATTCTTGATTAAAGCTCTTATTTATTTATTTTTCAGAGCACTTTATCTTCACTGGTTTGTCTTTCCCCTAGTTTAATTTTATTAAAACACACAAAACTCTCCATACAGCCACTCAGTGCAAGCCTGAGTAATCAATGGAAGCCAGAAGGCTTGTACGTAAAATCCCTATCTAGTGCCTACTCATCCACTATCCCCAGACTAGTTTCTAGCTTGTGGCTTTGGATCTGAGAGCACTGAATCTAGATCTTAAGATCTAATGCAACCCTCCAGCAGCCAGCTTTTATCTCTACTTAACTTCAAAACTATGAGTCTAAAATTGAAACACAATTATTTTCAATCCAAGCTCATTGGCTTGTATAGTCATATAGATCTGAACTCAGTTCATTACCCATACATTTTGGTATCTTTGGTTTTTTAATAATCATAGTCACCACTATCCTATATGCAGGATTGGTATTAAACCACTAAACATCACATGATCACCATTTTTTATGCTTGATCTAGGTGCAGTATTTTCAGATCCAAAGCTCCTCACTGACAAAAGCCACAGTCTAGAAACTAGTCTGGGGATATTGGATGAGTAGGCACTAAATAGGAATTTTATGCACAAGCCTTCTGGCATCTGTTGATTTCTCTGGCGTGCACTGAGTGGCACTACTGTCTGGAGTGTTTTGCCTGTTTTAATAACAGCATAAGAAATGGTGATCATGTGATGTTTAGTAGTTTAATTTTATTTTTCTCTCAATTAATTCTTCTGCAGACTTTTCTATAAGCTTTACTAATTTGCATAAAATAACTATTCTTTACATGTTAATTAGACTGTTTTTATTTTCAGTAAGTTTTCTCTTTCTGCATAATTAATTATTAATTTTATTTTATTTCTTTTCTAAAGCATTCTAGAATATCAGATTTCTAAATCTACACACATAGCTTTTATTTATACTTTAAATAAAATATATATGTGTAGTTACAGCAACTTTATAATAAATTTGCTTATTAAATGCTATAAAAACAGAATGCATAATGCTATATAAAGCTAACATACTATAGAAAACAATAAAACTAATAAAATATAATAATTATCAAAAAATTAAAAAAAGTAATGAATTTAAATATTTTTAAGATAATTAATTCTAAATTTATTCATAAAATATATATTTTGGAATGTTAATTTTAAATTTAGATATAAAAAAATAAAGTATTGAAATACTTATTAGTTTTTTTTTTTCTTTTAATGAAAATCAGAGTCTTTCAAATAACAGCCGAATCCAATATCTAGATAGAGGAAGAGTGTTTTTTAAATCTAACACAATAAAAATATTTTTGATATTTATTTTCAAATATTTCTTTTAATGATGATATTGATAAAAAAAAAGATAACCAAAATAAGATAATACTTGAATTTGGGTCATTTTATACACCCATACATACAAATATATGTATGTGTGTGTAAGTATGTTTAGATTTTAGATCAGAGTGAAAGATGGAATCCTTTTATTTATAGAAGTTGCCTTGACACCAAATTAAAGATTTATGATATAAATAAGCTTAAGCGGTTATCATGTGATTTATATTTGGGTATTATAGAATTTTGTGCAAATCAGGTTTATTATCTAGATAGATAGATATACATTGAAATTAAATATAAATAATAGGAGGGATTCAAAAATAAGTGTTTTCTGGTTTGCGCACCTATTGTAATATATGCTTGTGCTGTTATATACTTCTTACAGGAACTCTTCTGCATCAATCTACCAAATGTCATCACCATATGAAATCATGGTGTCACATAACACATTTTTTGTAAAGTATGTTTTGCGGGATTTGTCAATTTTTATAATGACTGAAAAGTTCAAACACTGTGAAATTCTGTTTTCATTTACAGAAAACAGCAGGAAAACAGTTGTATTGTTGTCAGAAAAATACAAGTTTATGAGTGGTTTAATAGAAATATTAAATTCACCATATCCCTAAAAAGTGTAGTGGATGACGTCCAAAGTCAAAACAATGCTTTTTTTTTTTATGCAAACGCCATTTTTCTTTCAAATTTAATTCATAATTGCCAGGTTTTTTATCTGCAAGTTCTGATACATTTGCTTGTTGTGATCAAATGTAAACATCCCATTTTGTGAAAGAGCTTCACACTGATAAAGTGTCATCTTTCAAAGCCTTGAGTGTGAAACACTTTTAATTAAATTCAGCATGACCCAGCTTATCTATCAGCAACTTACATATCAGCTATATTCACTTGAATTTGCTTTGTGTGATTTTTTGTATTCTCTTGAATCAAAAAATGTCTCTTTTTTTTTTTTTACTGACTTAGAAGTGGTAAAAAAAAAAACACAGGGATTAAAAAGCATCACTTTGCAAGTATTTCCAGACTACTTTGAAAAATGAAAAACACATTTAGATTGGTGTGTTGTATCAAATGCATAGTAATTTGAAGGAGATTGAATTTATAACATTTAAAAATAAATAAATATTTTTTTATTATAAAATTCTGGTTACTTTTGGGTACCCCCTTGTATCATGTTCATATTATTATTTACCAATTCTTTTTACAAATTAGTATTTAAAAATTTAACTAATAAAATTAATGATTAAATTTAAGTATGTATATTTCAGATTTTATATTTACTTTATTTTTTAACAGTCTAATTATACAACTATTGTTATGCAAAAATAAATAAATAATTAAAAATATTTTTGCATAACAGTACTTGTATAATTAGATTGTTAAAAATAAATATAAAAATTGAAATATATATACTTAAATTCAACAATTAATTTTATTGTAAGAGTCTTCTATATTAATGGATTTTTTTTTCAATATAAAAACTTTTTTTAAAGAAAAATATCTTTCACTGAAGCCACTGTTAAAAAAACTATCTTTATTCTACTACCATGTTTTTTCTGTTTGTTAAAATTTGCACTTAATTATCTATTCTGACATAAAACATCCATGCATAATGTGGATTTTTTTTTAGATTTTTGCAAACATAATTGAATAGAAAATTGATGATCTACATTGTTCAAATGTTATGCAGAAGAAAGAAGTTAAGCAAGAAGCAGTCCATGTTTTAGCTAAACATAGATCAGACAAATGCTATGATTAATACTTATACATTATAATAATTGAAGATAATGAGAAAATCAGGGTTATCTTTACATTATAATTGATATATCACTATATTTATAGGTACATAAAAGCATTAGTGATTGTGCATATTATTCTTGTATTGTCTCATAACTTTCCCTCTCAGTACATGTATAGCCAATATGTAGTTGAGTTATTTCTCATTAGAAATGCACAACCTTCTCTTTATATTTTGGCTAACCAAATATGCACATCCACCAAATCATTTAGGATGTTTAAATCAAAAATGTTTTATATTTTGTTCTATATAAGAATGTAAAGGTCAGAACAACTGCACATCACATAGATATCCTGTACTGGGGAAGATATCACACATAAATCAAATAAAAAAAAGAACTATATATATATACAAGGTATGAGGAGGTAGGCAATAATTATAGAGCAATTAAAATACACCTGGGTCTCATTTTATGTGGTAGATAGGTTTCTCAGAAAACGCGCACAAAAATAGACTTAACTTACCTTGAAAAATGGGGATATGTTCCAGTAATTTTCAGAAATCCCATAAAAGCAAAGCAACAAAGAAATATACTTTAAAATACGCATTTAAGAAATAAAGTATGACTAATAAAAAATTTCAAATATTTGAAAAAAATTAATACAAGACAACCTTTTTTACTTTTTTTATTAACTACAGTATTTAATTTTTACATTTTTTCATACATATTTTAATCATTACCACTATTTGACAATACGCGTTCGTTTCTGAACTGATAAGAAATCGGATTCGTGATGTGGTGTACAACTAGCGCCAGTATCAGTCTTGTGCTGTGTTAATGGTTTTCTGATTTTATATTAAAAAAATGAGATTGCAATTAAAACAAAAAGATTATATATTATCATTAGAAAGATTATTTTCAGTTTAAAAAAATCAATAGTCTTCATTATTTATTTTAACAATCTCAAATTTTTTTTATTTCTGTTATATCTAACAAAATACGTTTTAAAAGTTTAAAATATTTGAATATTTATTGCGATATTTTTATACATAAGTATAAATCTATTATTATTATTTACTCATTAGTATAAATTGGTTATTTACATAGAAGCTAAGATTTTAAATACAGCTTCAGGCCATATTCATGTTAGCTGCTAATATAATGTTATATTTTTGAAAAAAAAAGTATCTCAAGTCAAAATAAGTTATTAATAATTTAAATTTCTTGATATCTAATAAATATAGTGAAATATGAAAGATATTAGGAAGAAATATGGATCACATAACTTCAAAATTGCATTAAAATAATCCGCATAAAATGAGACCCAGGTGTAATTATAAGATGATTTAATTAATGTAGAGCTGTATGACTAAAATTGAATAAAGGGGGGGGGGGCATAATAGCCATCAAATATGCAAAAGAGGATTGAATGGTGGAGACCATAAGCAGTTTCACAATTCAATGAAATAAAAAGAAAAGAATCATAAGGAAGAGCAAAGATGAAACAACCATTTATAAAAGAAGAAAAATCTGAAGGCATAATGCTAGAACCCAAATATTCCAACAACTCTTCAAATTTTCTAATAAAATTAATAAAACCTTTGAAAAATTAGGCTAGAAATTAGATCAATCTCATAATAAAATCCAAACTAATGAAATTTTGATGTTTTAGACAATGATGATTAGAAATTTTAGAAACAATGGTGGAGTAACTTGAAATTGATTAATGTTGAAGAAAAGTCAAGGCAAGAATGCTTGAATGGGAAAACTATCACTCCAAAAGTTAATTCAAGTACTATGGCAGAAATTGAAGCTCAAATTCAAGAGAAAGAAGACATGACCCCTAGGCAGCATTGTTTGATTTTTAATAACAAACAACTGGAAGATGATATAAACTTGTCATAATATAATATTCACAATGGAATCAGTGGTCTACAGCTCAATGGGAATAATGCTGCTAAATTTAGCATTAGCCAAATTAAAAAGTTTAAAATTAATGCCAAGTGTAGATGTCAAAGAAGGGCATTGTAAGATTGATTGTAATGAATAGGAGTTAATAAGCTAGATTATTATTGTGATGGATGTTAATGATTTGCATTGCTTATAGTGAGTACAGATTTTGTATACAACATTATAAAATTGCTGATATCTTGTATTTATCGTCCAAGGCAGAAAAATATAGGTAATAGATAAGAAAATAACATCCAGCATCAACAATAATTCAGTTGGTGATTCTTGTAAATAAAATTGTTGAATCATTAAATGGTGTAACAATTGTTGTTCCAACAAAAATATAACCTATCATTTCATAAATCAACTAAACTAAAGCAAATGAATAAACTTAATGTAGATGGTTTCTCTGCTCATTTATATTGATTTATTTCATTTTTCTCCATATCTCATTCACTTCCTAATTCTTATTTATTCTATTATATAATTGGAAAATAAAATGTTAAAATCAGAAATGGACTTAATAATAGAATTAAACCTATTTTTAAAATATTAATAATACTTTCTAAATATTTTTTACAACCAATATGGTAGTCATTGTAATAAGCATATCCTCAAACGTCAATTTCTAGTATTAATTTTAATCCTAAGAATCAAGGATTATCTTGATTATATGTATTAATAATTATAAAATTAGGGGAATTAAATTAATCATAAAATTAAACTTGGAGTACTTTTATAAAAATAACAATATTAGCATAAATATGCCTATGTGTTTACAAGTTTTTACATTTGAATAAAGTTAGCTCCTTGATAGCAATACGGAGATCTCGGATATTTGTTGGGAATAACAGATTAAGATTGAAAACAAAATATATGGGGGTGAGATATCATTGTTATCATTAGAAGAATTTAAATGATAGATTCTTTTACTGAATTCCAAGAGATTGTAAAGTCTTAAATTCGATGCAAGAGATTGTAAAAGACCTACAAAGAGATCATGTATAAGATAGTTGAATGATGTAAGGAAGCTTGGTTGGAGTTATATGAGGAAAGAAGTTGTGGGTTGGAAAAATTGGATACACTTAGAAAATCCTTCACCTTGCAGTCTATTAATAATGATGTCACGAGTTTGCATAAATCGGATTTAAACAAATAAGGCACTACTTGCATACAATTTATACATTGCTTTAGTAGGTTAATAAAACATATGCAGTTAATAAAAATTTGATACATATATATGGTGTCATCGCTTTATTGGAAATTGCCATTTCTTCGATTAAACAAAAACTGACTTAATTTATAAGTTAAATGCATTAATAGTTTTCTCGTTTATGTAGAAGAGGTGGAGCATAGCGTTCTCATTTTTATTTGCTTTGGTTTAATTTATTATTGCTTCTGTCAACCGTAGAATATTTTCATAAAAAAAGATTACCGCATAAATATAAAAATAGTTAAGACTTGTGTAACTTGCCCGTGGCAATAGATAATAAAATAAAAAAACTATTCTGATAAACAAGAAAATACGGTCAAAGAAAATATTATTTCTTATTTATTTATTTTTAGTGTCTTTTTTTATCTTTTTAGACGTCAAATATTAGTACAGTGTATATTTTTAATGTTACTTCATCATCTCAGTAATGAAGAGTTCATTAATTAAAGAATGTATATGTTGGATCTGCCCGAAGGTAAATAGAATAACTAAGTAATGATAATTCGTTTTATTGTTACTCCATAAATTATAATGAACTCTTTAATACCAAGATTCTGAATAAATTGAGTTACCGGCTCTCAAGTTATGCCTGATTTGTGAAGGATCGATTTTGCTCAAACTTGTAACAATAAATTATTCGAGTACTGTATTTATTTGTATTTAGCAGCGATAAAGTCACCACGATCATCATTATCGATACAATGATAATATTGGTATTCTTATTAATATTTTAGTTATTAATGGTGAGTCGCTGCTTTCTGTTAATCCTTGATGAAACTTGTTGTAATAAATTGGTGATAGAAAGTCAGTCTTAAGAGATAAAGATTTCTGGGTCATAGTTCAGTGTGTTACTTCTGATGTTCAGACATCACATGATCTTTCAAAGCTAATTATTTGAGCTTCATATGAAATGTCAGTAAATAGATTATTTGTAATAAAAGTCAAAGAGTAATTTATTGCTCATGAGTTGATAAGAAGTTTGAGCATGGAAGTGACAGGATTGATTCATGACCACAAGTTTGAGCATCAGAACCTGCCACTATATTTTACACTAAAACACAAAGGGGCAAAACACGACAAAGAAAATATGAATCTCCAAAAGTTCTTATTTCTAATTTATAAATAATATACTGATATTAAAATATAAATGTATATTTTTAATATTGTTTTATGACATTAAAAAGACTTGAAGCATAGATTATATGATTTGATTGATATCATCAACACTAGCTAATTGCAGTTTACACCAATCAGTCGCCCAGAATTATTCTATAAAGTATGGGGGAAATGCTTATGAAGTGTAAAACCATTAAAATATTAAGTTATAAAACATGTCTCCACTGATATTGTTCACTTGCTCCATCATTCTATCAGTACTTTCCTGAAAGCCAATCAGCAGGAGATTGATAGTCCAGCCACTTGCCTGCCTCTTTTCACATCTTCACTCTCCTGTAACAAGTACTTTAATATGTCAAATCTTTCTTGCCATTGTCGGAAATTTTTTTTATAATTAATATTTCCTTTTAGAAGATGCAAAAAAAATGTACACTGCTGTTCAGAAATTCGAGATCATTAATTAATTTCTGATACGATTCATTAGTACTGGATTTGATCTAAGTTTAAGCCTAACCCAGTTTTTTTAACATTCTTAGGATGGGGGGGGGGGGGGTATTTATTTTTAGTTAAAAGACTTGAATTCTAATCACCGACAATTGGTGAGCCTGCTGAGTAAGACGATATTCTTTGCCATTTCTGGAGAGGCTTTTGCCTTTTTATCTACTAGTCACTGATATGAATGACTGTTGCCTGGTCTGTATTCGTAGTGGACTACTCTACAATATATAAATAAAAGCATAAACAAAACCTGGTATGCCTATTACATCTTCTACACTTTGATTTTTCATTTATTTGCAATCTTTTTCATATATATGAAGCATTACGTAATAATGTTTTGATTATAAGGATTCATAAATTGACGTTACGATTATATATATCATAATGTTTATTGATTGCTAGAGAATGCTTATCATGTGTTTATGGTGTTTCTGAAAGTATATAGTAAAATATAATTATTCAGATCCTTAAATAGAATCTTAAACACTAATGTTGTCGTAAAGTCTTATTAGTTTCTCCTCTTGTCGATAATTTCAAATTGCTGAGTTTTTCGCAATAAATATCACTTTTTATTTCCTGCTAATATTACAAAATAGTTTTCAGGTCGCTTGTCTTATTATGATGTTTATATGTGCGTTAAATGTGCCTGTATATCTTCTCTTTATCGTAACCTAGTAATAATAGATTGATAAAACAGTCAGAAACTTTACATATATATATACTCACAAAAAACGATTATATATTCATGCAAGGGGAAATCAAAAGTTAACGGCAATTTATTTTTTGTTTATTATATCCAAATAAAAATTACATTTTAACAATATTTTTAAATAGAAGAATTTGAATTAGGATTTTCAGTCAATATTCATTCTCCATTCCATCTCAAACAAGCGATGCACATGCCCACACACATGTGAAAAATAGAAATGATTCCTAATGTATGTATTTTGCGCAGAATCAGCACTCATCAGTTGGGCCAGATCATAATATCCCACACATATATACCATCAGTGCTTGGCTTATATTAAGATGGCAATTCCTTAAACTTTAATGGACAGGCTTCAATCTTCTCACCCAACCATTTATTTCATTGAAAAATCAATGATGGAACAATCAAAGTGCTTGGTGGATTTGATATTGTAGTCATACCCATATAGACATCACATGAGGGGTTAGATTGACATGGTGTCTACATAAGTATGACTACAATATCAAATCTACCAAGAGCTTTGAGTGTTCCATCATTGGTTTTTGCAATGAAATGAATAGTTGGAAAGGTGAGAAGATTGAAGCCTGTCCATTAAAGTTTAAGGAATTGCTATCTTAATATAAGGTGAGCACTGGTGGTATATATGTGTGGGAGATTATCATCTGGCCCAACTGATATTGATTGTTTAAAATGGAATGGAAAATGAATATAGACTGAAAATCCTCTACTTACTATAGTAAACATTCAGTATACTGAATGAATCGGTTAACAATATTTGTAACATATTTTTATTATTTTGAATTTCCATTGTAAATATATATATATATATATGTTGTGCCATTACAATTTAGTCATTAGCTAAATTTATAGTAATGTGCATGTAAGAAAATGTTAAACCAAAATTCATCATCACATTTTTATATGACAATAAAGGAAGCTGTAAGGCATCCAAGTTTAAACCCTACAAGATCCAGTTCTAAAAGCTTTAGACAGAAAGAGAGTATATTCTTTATTTGTTTGTGTGTTGATAGAAAGGTAATACACACATTTAAACTATTCAATATTAAATTTTTCTGCTAAAAAGCAAAGTTACACATATCTAGGCAAAGCTATTTAATTGTTTTATATTTCAAATATTAAACATTTTAACTTTCTTTAAAACTAACCTATGCTTGATCAATTTTAATATCTTATTCTATACTTCTATTTTAATTTTCTATAATTGTAATTGGGATTTAAAAGTTACAGATTTAATTTTAAATATTGGTGTTATAATTACTAAACTGGCAATTAGATTATTGTAATGACAGTTTATAAATGATTTGAAATGATAAAGTATGTGTGTACATTACATACAGAAATTTACATTTATTATATATTGAAAGAAAAGAAGGGTTAAATCTGTCAAATTATTTTTTTTACAATTTTGTGTTAAATCAGATATCTATTTTTGTAGCAATTTTGTTTTTATAAATGATTGTTTGTCATTTTGGGAGCTTAAGCTTGGTGGGAACTCTAATTTTGAAATTGTCTCATCTTAAGATTAAATGAAAGAAACTCCAATTTTAGATATTACAGATATATGTGAAAAAGGAAAAAGGATTAAGTCTATTTTTTTCAAGACAAAAGTGTCTGAAAACCAGGTGTGTGATTTTTTGAGTTGGTCAAAAATAGCAATTCACACTATCACTCTAATTGGGTGAGTTGACTCAAAAATCGGATATAAAAGCAGTCTGGAAAATCAATTGAGTTATTAGATTATTGTTATTATAATATTTGTGATAGAGACTTTTTAAAAAATTATTGAAACTAAAGCAGACAAACATTTTTAATTCTGCTAGATAACCTTTTTCTTTTAAAAATCATTTTTTAATATCAAGTTTTGAATGTTGAAAATATAAGAATGGTGGGGTAGAAAAATTATATATATGTCTCATCTTTTACCTGACCGTTGCAGAGCCGCAGATCATATAGGAAGGAAAAGATGTCTTGTCTGAAAATAATATTCTACACCTTTCAACTGACCAGAGAAATAAGATGTTTTTAAATAGAAAGAAGAAAACATTCACCTGCATTTGAAGGAGATCAGAAGGATGAATTAATCTACTGATAAATATTAATCATCAAGTCCAATTAATTGTTCCAGTAACTGAGTTTAAAACCCAGGAAATTTATAAATGTGAAAACAACTGCTGTATTTCATCCACTAAAAGAATCATGCTTGACAGGAAGAGAGGAAAAATTAATATAATGATTTCCAAATTGTCCACTAAAGCAAATAACCTCAATAGGATCACCATCATCCAACAATTATACACCTCAAGAAAGAGATTGTTCCAACGTAAAATGGAAATGGTAGCTGCAGAAATATAGACATTATACAAGACAAGTTTGATCCCTTGGAAGTTCGCCACAAAACAAAGGATCGGTAATATGACTTTTTATATCTATTTTCTTTATGATATCAGAGTCTTAATAAAATTTTAGCTATAAAGTAGTATAGTTTATTTAAAGAACTTTTAAAGACAATTCAGATCGATTAAAACCAATAATTTCTTACCAATAATAACCTTGAGCTTCATAAATGATCTTGAATGTATCAAAATTATTTGTTTATTAATTTACAATTATGAAATATTAATGTGTAAAATAATTTTTTGTATTATTATTTTGGTTTTAAATAATATTTTGTTATTATGGGATAAAACACACACCTACATAATAATATTTTTACATGTGTATAATTGTGTGCGAGTGTGAAGTAATAAGCAGTGTTAAAATATTAAATTATTTTGTTTTAAGAAAGTATAGCATTTCAGAGGTAGAAGGGAGGGGGAGAAAATGATTTAAAACTTGTTCGGTAAAACTTGCTCTTTCAATTCTACTAACATTTTTTTTTTAACATTCTGCTTACATATTAGATTATAAGGTGTGTATGCCAATGAGTGAATATTTTTTTTTTTATGAAATACCTTTCTTGTGGATGGAACATTTTAACAAATCGGTTACCCAATTTAATACAATATACTTTTGAAATACATTTACAGGAAAGGGGGAAGAATTTAAAATTTAATGTTATGATTTTAAAACAGTCGATTATGATTATTGTTGTTATTGTTAATATAAATTTTCATGTAAATATAGAAATTTTTATGTATATGTTAGAAATGCAGTAATAAATATTAGTTTATGTTATTAAACGAGGCATATATAGTTCATTAAGAGTAGTCTTTATCAAGTGTGATCATTCATCATCAATGGTTGAATATTAGTTGTTTAAGATATAATTAAATATGCTAAGATTAACAATAATTATGAATTTCTTTATAAAAATTAGGTTTTATGTTTAGGCTTAGTCCTAAAACTGTGGTTGAAACCATTGTCATTATCGTTATCATTATTGTCATCATCATCATCAACGTTTTAATTAATGAGCTGTTTAAATGTTTAAAGGCCATAAATATTGATTTCATAGTATTTAGTGATTTCTTAGTATTATTAGGCTTAGTCCTAAAGCTGTGATTGAAACCATTGTCATTATCGTTATCATTATCATCATCATCATCATCAACATTTTAATTAATGAGCTGTTTAAATGTTTAAAGGCCATAAATATTGATTTCATAGTATTTAGTGATTTCTTAGTATTATTATAACCACCATCCCCTCATCTATTTCATGCAAGGATAAGCGAATTGCCATCTTAAATCAATAGTAATCTGAGGTAGTAAAACTTATAAAAAATATTGAAACACATTTGTTATGCTAAGGTCTAAGAAATGATTTATGTCTAGTGAATTCCACTTCAGTTTAAAGATGTTTTATGTTACCTAGGTGTTTACTTAAATATTAGTGCATACAGTGCTATGGGTCTAAAATCAAAATCATACATTTTGTAAGAAATAATAGGTACCAAAAGGGATTCAAACCCGGTACATGTGAAAGGTTATTAGATATAACTGTGTCAAGATTCAAATAATCTAGTGGTGCCCTGCTAGACCATATTCACTTGGTATTTGTTTGGATATGCACTTAACATCAAACCAAGAAATGAAAGTGGATAAAATCTACTGTCGGTTTACCTGAGCAGATATTTTATTGAGTTACTAGTGTACTCACCTCACATGATTTCCATATACCTGAGTTATAATAGTTGTTATTAATAATTTGTTTATAATTATTGATATTGTGATATCTTGAGAAATCTAATTATAGAAATATGTTTAATTTATTCCTACTCATCATTTTAATATTTATGACCTTGTGGCTATATAGCTACTATCCAGTAGTATGTTTTAATTAATCCAATGACCCTTAATATGACTGATAACTCAGTCTGATCTCTTTGTTTAAAAGCCACTACTCAGGTTAAATAATTCTTTTCTCTTTCATATAAAATAAAAGCTATAATTGTCTGTTTCGTTTATTAGTTACAATATTTATATTTGAATCTTAATTTCTTAATTGAAATAATATTTAATTATTATAATCCTTTTGATCATCTTTAAATTTAGTTACAAATAAAAATTAAGCTACATATCTTTTGAGCTAGTTTATTAATGTTACAATAGTGTGTGTGTGTATATATATGTGCAGGTACAATACCAATAATTCAAAATTGTTCTATGGTTTTTTTGAATTCATGATTTTTTTCAGACTTCATATATAGATTTTTTTAGCCCCTATTGTAAACCCAAACTCTGCTAATATGGAAAACAAAAGCAGATAGTTCACTCCAATTAGTCTGTTTCCAAACATTATGGTGATCATTCTTTAATTTAGTTCTTAAGAGAAAATAGAAAAATTAGGAGGGTCCCCATACGTAAGTATATAAATTTTTTTACTGGTGATTACTTTTTACAGAATAGCTTGGTTGGTTAGAGCATTACTTTAAATTTAGTATTCATGAATCTAAAGGTTATGGATTCAGTTGTTATAATGATATTGTTGCATACCTGAAGAAGGAAGGTGAAAACTAACACTTGAAATGTGTTATATACTAATCTAGAAACATTTTAATGGAAATAATCCAACATACAATTAATTGCAAGTCAAATGCCATCATCATAAACTTTCAGACAAACAGTCATAATTACTTTGTTGCTGGTGTCAAACCTTAAAAAGTAAATTAAATATTTTTAAGATAATTATACCTAAAATAAGTATTGGGTTTTGGGTAGTTATATGCCAGTACAGCAGAAACTTCCATTTACACCTCGAAGAATATGGGCAATCATAACAATAGATTGATAAACATTTCCATATATACTGACGGAGCTAAAAAAAAAAAAGGAATGATTTTGGAGTTCATATGCAGATCGAACACTGGAAATGACAGAGTTGAGCCTTAATCCATGGATCTCGAACTCTAGAACCAACCATCCATTCACTGCATTAAATCAAGAATTTAAATCTAAGTCAACTTTTATTAGGGCATTGTTCTTGAAGTGAAGAAATTTCAATGTTATTTATAAAAATAAAAAAGGAATTCTGTAAAAAATTAAAAAAAAATAATCAAATAGTTACATTCCAGTATTGAAAGTGACAGGTTTATCTTTGATTCAGAATCTTTTGACTCTCTCGTCCACCACTCTATCACTACTCCAATATGCACAGGTCATGACTTATATAATTTAGCAAGCAATAAGTAACCAAATAGTTAATTACTAGGGGGTTTCATTATATGGAAATGCCAGTAGTGACAGATTCAACTTCAATCCAGATATCATGTGACAAATGGGAGATTGAGATGAATGATTAAGCAAAGTGGAATGGTAATAACATCATTAATAATAAGAAACATGGAATGAGTACAAAAGAATGCTCAACTAGCAAATAAAAAAAAGCAACAAAATTTACAGTATTCATTGGCATGTTGTTTATAAAAGATCTGATTTTTGGGGGCAATGTTGCTTCATGATAAATTTTATTCTTACAAAGTATATGCTTAAAAGGAAAGTATAATCTGGAACTATGTTTATCATAGGATAATCCTGTTGAATATCTTACATAGCTATTAGAGAGAGTTTATCTGCCATTGCACACTTTAGTTTTAAGAGTTTGAAACAAGAAAAAACTGATTTATTAAAAAGATCTTGTAAAAATAACAAGAAAAAACTGATTTATTAAAAAGATCTTGTAAAAATAATAATAACTGTTAACTGGTTAGTATAGTATTTTATTCCCATGAATGATTATATTGAGTTCAGTCCAGAGTTGGTTTAACTCTTGAATCCATCACTCTGCTGCTGGAGTCAACCACATGGCAAAGATTTTTGGTAAATATGAATATACAAACTGTCAATTATTGTTTGCAACTTTGTTTGTAACATACATAATTCTGTAAATGAAAATTGTTAAGATTCAAGTTTGTTGATATTTTTAATTTGATTTTTGGATAACTAATGTTATGGAAATATAGCTTTCAGAAACAAACAGATTAATATTTCAGTAAAGTTAATCTCATTTTCATCTTCATCATCATCATCATCATTATTATTATTATTATTATTATTATTATTATTATTATTATTATTATTATTATTATTATTATTATTATTATTATTATTATTATATGTTTATTAAATTATTATTATTATTATTATTATCATTATCATTGGTGATTGTTCACGCAGCATTTTTCTAGAATGAACTGTTATCTCATGATTTTAAGATGCTTTGGTGACACATTGCTATATATGATTTAGCATAGGAGTACAGTGTTGAACTCTTAAGAAAAAATACATCAGTGAATTGAATGGAATTGATGTGCTTAATTTTCTATTGTGATGCCCAACTATCACATGATTTTTAGAACATCTAATCTGATCTATGCAGTTTGTTATAGTAGTTGAGTGATGGATTGAGAAGGATAAGTTTCCAGATCAAAGCTCAGCATATTACTTGTGGTGCATGAATATTACATGATCTTCTAGAGATTAACCATTTTTTCATGATACATTTTTGTAATGATGATTGGGGCTTATCTATTTCATTGCTGGTCTTGTGGTGTAAGTGTTAGGGCTAAGTCCAGGGCCTGAGATACAAAACTCTGGAATATAGCTTGGAATTGTTTTTCAAGCCTGGTCTCAGGATTTTTTTAGATAGCTGATTTATAGCCAATCCACCTAGCCATTTGATATTGCTTGATAAATGAATTTCTAGTTATTCACCTGTGGACAGAAGTCTCACAATGCTCCACATTGTTTAGATGAGTGTCAGTGCATTGGCTGCACACTGTGATGCGTTATTCATCATTAGGGGTCATGCATATATTGGCACTGAATCTATGATGATTAAAAATTATGAAAGCTATTTTAAATTGGGATGTGTGCATGAGTGGCTATCTGCACATTTTTATTAGATATTTGAGAATTCAAGCTTTATATTACTAATACAGAATTTGTTTTTATAGGCTTAGATGTATCCATGCAAAGAACGATGAATCCTAATAATTCAGCTCATAGAAAATATATAAGTAAGAGCAGTTCTTCTAGCACCATTTATTATATGCTTGAGTTTTCACTGGTAAAAGTAAAAGATAAAGTGATTGGGGGGGTGTGTGAGCTAAAGTGCACTCCTCTCTAGTAATTACTGATTACTCAAGCTTACAATAGATGGCACTAGAATAGAGAGCTATATCTGCTTATATAAAACTAGTAAACTAAAAAATCAAGTGGCATTATGTTGGTATTTATAGATAACTGTAAGTTGAAGAGAAGGTATTTAAAATTTAATAGATTACAACCAGATTTTGCTGGCCTGACCAGTGATGGTATTAGCTTCAGAATTGAACCAGTGATTTTTAGATTTGAGAATACCGAAATTATGATAGTGCTCTAACCAGCTAGGCTATTCCACTAAAGACAACAGTCAGTAGAAATTTAGTATACTTGTCGATGAGGGTCCTCCCTATTTCTCCATTGTGAATTGTCGCACTAGATGGTAGTATAGAGTTGTTTATGAGCTTTTTTAAAAAAAAAATTATTTTTATTATTCCTCCTCTGTCCAAGATTTTTTATTCTTTCTCAATTAAACAATATGTTCATTGAATGGTCTGCTCCTTTAGGTTCATCTGTTTTTTTTCCTCTTTGATCCTACTTTGTTCTCTTTTAAGCAATTTTTCGATGGGTATGTAAAATTTCTTTTGACTGTTGCCTTTAACAGAATAGCCTAGTTGATTAGAACTTCTCCTTATATCCGTATTCACAGATCTAAAGATTAATTGTTCAGTTTATATACTGATACTGTCACTGGTCAGGCCAGAAACATATAAAGAAGAGAATAATACCACTCAAAATGTTATGTTATATACTAACCTGTGTGCAATTATTAACAGTTGAACATATTTGAAAAGTTTAAATAAAGTATGAATTTTTCTAGACATTTAACAATTAATATTAGATGATGACATAGTCCAAAAAATAATTTCCCAACATTTATTTCAGGCATTTTGTGTAATTAATATAATTTTAAACTATATACAGGAGTTTCCCACTAAATAATCTTTAACAATCATCTATGATTCATGAAAATATTCAAATTAATATTAAAAATAACCAATTTAAAATAAAATTGAAACAGACAACTCACAATGAATAAATAAATTATTTAATATTCGTCTTTCATTTCTTAATGGAACCATTTCAAGATGTTCTTTTCACACAGACATATGCAATGTGCTATGGCTTCTCCTTTATCAAAGTCAGGAATGTCCCAGCCACTATGCTCAGAGGAACCTGTTAGCCACTTTACCTTTCCATTCCCACCCTAAGTTTTTCCTATATTTTCTATCCTGCTCCATCCTATTTTCACAACATCATCATTGTTCACTCTATAGCCTTTATATCTAGATTCCCCATATCTTTGTCCAAATCCAGCATAAAAACCACCTACTTTCTGTATAATCTCTTTGTTTATATTCATTCTCCCACAATTTCATTTTTTTCTCCTCTTT
This sequence comes from Epiperipatus broadwayi, assembly GCA_028023455.1. Lineage (NCBI taxonomy): Eukaryota > Metazoa > Onychophora > Udeonychophora > Euonychophora > Peripatidae > Epiperipatus > Epiperipatus broadwayi. The sequence continues at coordinate 26,896,257 of JAQFVV010012395.1, read as the reverse complement.
CTGCTTCTAAACGTTTACATTCGGTTAGCAGATGCCTAATATTTTTCCATGCCTTTCTTACATAACTTCCAGACTAAATTACTCACATGTCACCATTTATGTGTATATTCCCTTGTTTGCTAATGATCCTATTCGAGCCTTAAACAGTAAACTACTTTCCTTGCTATTATCGTATATTAACTCTCACCCAATATTCTGCTTACTTCTATATATATTTAAACTTTTATTCTCCAGACTAGTTTTCCATCTCTCCAACTATTGGCCTGATGATGATCAGGTTTTAGTGGTCAGTGGCCGCATAACTTGAATCCCAGAAATAGACCTGAAAAACAATAATTCTGTATATTGATGCAGAATTAATTTAAATTATATTACTGTGAAAAGTCACAAGGATATAGAGGATGATTGTTATAAAATAGAAGTATTAAGGTTTATTTAAGGAGTTTACATTTAAAGTTGAACAGAAAATCAAAGCATGATTTTGCAAATTGGATTGAAATTTTTGATTGCTGGAGTTTATTTAGCTGTACTTTTAATATTGATGATGGATGGAGAGTTTGGTTGTTGGCTTGAGGATATGTTTTCATGTAACTTCATAGAATGTCTATCTCAGGTCCTGCTTTAACTCATTTTTATCATATTTCATATTGTTTATCATGGTTCAGTTAACATAATCCTGCCTTGATCTTCAGCCTCTAAGTTTCCAAAGAAAAGAACAAGGCTTAGTTCTGTATTTTACAGCCCCAAGACTCAAAGGAGCAGGGATTTGCAAAGATTTTTGCATTATTTTGGGTTGTAATGGCTTATAGTGTCTAAATTGAGGTAGACCTTTGGATATTCATGCTGCTTTGTATACTTATAGGCTAGTTACCAGATTCTGTATCCCAAAATTTCAGATCAATATTCATTCTTTTGCTGTCAGATTCTCACCAGATCTTTAAGAAAGATATTTGTAAATGGTTTTTGAAATGAACTTGTTTTTGTATATATATGCATATGTACTTATAATAAAAATACAAGGGAAATGGAAATCAGTCACACACATATGTATGGGATAGAATTGCAGAATAAAGCAGGGGAAATAAATTAATCAAATAAAGCCATATATTGAGACAATAAGGGTGAAAGAAAGACAGATTAGGGGTAACAATAATATAGTAATAGTGTTATATAAGGTGAAATATGGTTGCATGGAAGGGAAAAATGATGTTAAGCTTATTTTGTGAGATATCTTTAAGAGTTCATATTTGTATTTCCTGTGTAAAAAAATACTGTAAGTTTTTTTTTGAAAAGTAAAAGTCTATAATAGAAACATCTATACTGATAAGAAGAAAAGGCAAAAAGGATGAGGAAGAATGTGATCTGAAAGAAAATGATCAGCAACCAATGGAAGAAATTCAGAAAATAGAGGATACTTCCATGTTATCCCAATTATTAGAAATATTTAAAGAAAATAATTAGAGAGACAAACAAAGAGAAGATAAAAAGAGAGCAACAAAGAGTAGAAGATAATAAGCAAAGAGAAGAGGATAATAAAAAGAATCAACAAAAAGAAACAAAGAAAAATAACAAAAAATGTTAAAAGAAATAAGAAAATAAATTAAAACAGTAAAAAGATGGCTAATGAATTAACAGAACAAATCAACCAAATTAGAGAAGAAATTCTGAGTGAGAGAAGACAAAATAAAGAAGACCCAAGTGTCTGATAAGAATATTTCTAACTTAGCTGTTGAAGTGGAGAGATCCAACTGATAAAAAATGCAGAGATCTTTACCAAGCTATTGTATAAAATGGTAGAAGTTTTAATTAAACTTCTAGCATTCTATGAGTTTAGTCATAAAAATAATTTGTACAATGAAAACCAAGTGCTAAATTCAGCTAAAAGCTAGACATCATCTTCCTCCATGTACTCTGCTTTCAATGGAATAAAAATTTAGAGAAGTTATCTTCTTAAAGTAATCTGCAACCTTGGCTTCAACCAAGAACATGAATTGTGTTAATCTCACCTGGGAAATTTATTAAAAGAAAATGGGTAAAATTTTGCTGTTGTTAACCTGGAAATGAAATACTGCACACCAGAAAAATGACAAATTAATCACGTTCATGTGTAGAAACTTTCAAGAAGAAAACTCAACTGGAAAAACTGGAAATTATAATTGGGAAGGACTTCGCAGAAAAAAATAAAACCATGGTTGAAGATATTTTTTGAATGTGTGCACTATTTTTATTAATAGAAAAAAAAAAGATTTTTTTTATATAAAAGTAATAATTTTTTTTGTAAGAATTTGATAATTTTAAATATTTTCATTAAGTTAATGTTTTCAAATTGTGAAACTTTTTTTTTTAAATCCAATCAATTTTCTCTTCAAAATTATGAGATAGTTTTTAGAAAATTTAATTTTTTTGAAATATATTTTTCTCTTTTCATTCATTTTGTCTCCTAAAAACTTAACAAAAGATTAATTAAGCTGAATCAAAGATTGTTATCTTTGGTTATGAAAATGGTGTTTTTCCCATTTTGTTATTTTAAAGAAATAACCTTATTAATTAAAAGTTAATTTATGAACAGAAATCAACTGATTGATTATAATTTTTATGAAAATATATTTTTTGAGGAATGAATGTTTAAAATTTCATGCTATCATGTCTTTTTTTTTTGTTTATTGTTTAGTCCAGCGTTTCCCAACCTGTGGTACGCGTACCACTGGTGGTACGCGAGTTGCTGGTTGGTGGTACGCGAAAAATAATCAATAATGGCAGACATAAAAAAAATCAAATCATAAAAATATCATAGAAACGTTTTTTCCTATAATTCATAAAAATTATTTTAATTAATAATATTATACAGTAAAGTTGTTAATATGTACAGTCGATGATCGAAAATCCAGCAATCGATATCGTTTTTTTGGAGTGCATTTTTAAATTTAGCCGTTAGCCATTAGTAACTTGAGATATTGCCGCCACTGTTGTCATGGTGCTGCACTCTTGTTCACTTCCCCGTGCGGCTTACAAGTGACAGGTTATTGTTTGTGATTGTATCGTCTTTGTTTATTAAAATTTATTGGTCCCCATATAACCCGCTTATTCGAATTTAGACAAGAGATCGGAAGAGTTTTTTTTTTGAAGACAATTCTTTTGATCTTTCTTTGAAATTGTATGATTTTGGTTGGCTTCATTCAGGTGATTGCATATTTAACTGATATTTTTTGCAAATAAATAACTTAAATTTGACACCTCAGAACAACTCGATAACGATCTTTAATGTTAATGATAAAATTGAAAATATGATTAAGAAATTAGATTTTTGGAAGCAGTGTGTTGAAAACAATCAACCGAAAGTATTCAAAACTCTACATATTTTTTTGTTTGAAAATAAGGTTAGTCTGTCTCAAGATATACGAGAAAATATAATAGCACATTTAACAGGATTAAAATTGTCTTTAATGGAATATTTTGCAAAACCCGAAAACACAAATGATAAGTGGATTTCAAACCCCTTCTATGAAGAACATTTAGAAAAAGCTACATCATTATCAATAAAAGAGAAAGAAAATTTAATAGAATTATCGACACAATCTAATTAATTTTGGTTAAACATTAAAGATTATGAACAACTTTCTGAGAAACCTCTTAAATTATTATTACCATTTACTAGTATGAAATTAGTAGAGAAAGAGCTTTTTCTTCATATATTTAAAAAAAAAAAAAGTATTGAAACAAATTGAATGCAGCTGTAGACTTAAAGGTATACCTCACATCTTTTGAACCAAATTTCAAAAAATTATGTTTTTGAAACAAGCACAAGGATCTCATTAAATTTATTTTATAAAAATATTTGATTATGATAAAATATATTAATTGGTTTTTTATAATTTTGTGTTTTTATTAAAACCATTTATTAGTAAACGAAATATGACAAAATAGTAGATAAATATGAAACTTTGAACAAACACATATATATATATATTACAGTGAATTTATATTTTTAGTGAGTTTATAATCGTTTAAGCGTGTTTCAATGTAATTTGTCTCATTGTGATGTGAATACATGGTCACCCTATAATATTTATAATGCAAATAAAATAACACACTCGCAATAAATTTCACAAAATACAATCATTTTTACGAAGTGGTACAATTTAGCGTGATGTACTACCAAGTGGTACGCGAGCCAAAAAAGGTTGGGAAACGCTGGTTTAGTCAATTAGTTATAAAATAATTCTTGTAAAAAATATTTTTTAGTCTTTATTTCTTTATTCTATCTAGTTCTTGGTTCATGAATTGTAGTGTATGTAACTTTATTTCATGATAGCTTAATGTTCTAGGATTTTTTTTAAATGATTCTGATAAAACTCTTTACTTAGGAATTATTTGAAGTAATTTATAATAACCTGCTTTATTTATTTATTTATCTCTTGCTTATAATAATAGTTTATAGAGTTCTTGCTTCCTGATCTAGATTTGCACATAACAGTTATGTGGAATAGAGATTTATGTTTAGTGTCATGGACATCCAGATGATGATTTCATTACTTCTCTAATCCTGGATTGGTGTAAAGTGATATCTTTTAAAATCCATGCACTACATTTTATTTTCTTTATTATTTCTCTATAAATTTAGTCTATAGTTAGTTAACTAATACATTAATGGTGTTAAGTAGCTAGGAATTTATAATAATCATGACATCATTAATATCTCAATATTATTTGACTTATTGTTGTATTTTGATGAAGTAGCACCTAAGTATGTGCAACTAGATAATTATTGTTTGTATGCCTGCTCTAGATTTGGCAGTGGCTAAATAATTAGCCTGGTATATAGTGGACCACTTTCAAATACAATCCCACGATTGACTGTTGATTAATTTTTATTGTTGATCATTCATGATGATAAATGATTATTACTTTTGGGTAATGGTGGTGAACTTATAGTTAATTCTGTGCTGATCTCTCATGCTCATTCCTTTTATATTTAATTTTATATTCTGTTTATTTGGGGATAATGATGACTTCTCATAATTCAGCCCTAATATAATGTACTGTAACAAATGGTTACCAAATTGTGGGACATTGTAATCTCAGATTCTGCTTTATTAATCCCCTATTTTCTGTATTACAATTGGCCAAGTACCCTACAGCAACTCCACCTAATGGACATTATTTACATTACATTACAAAACCTATAATTAGTAAAATACATATATGTACATAAAAAATGACTAAACTTATTGAAGCAGTCAATCTTAGCTTAAGATTGAGCTTCATGTTTCCACCTACTAACCCGTATTTAAACCCTATTTCCCATCCTGCTCCTTTTGTCATATGTATATATTTTATATATATATATTTGAGATGCGCATCTAAATTATAAAATTTTAACTTTTAAATTAACATTTTATTATTATTAATTTTATGATTATTAATTCTTTTTATTAAAATACATAGGTGCGGCTCAAATATATATATAGGAGTAAAATTACTAACAAAAGATTGATGTTGTAAATATTTTATTATATGTCATTTTTTTAACTTTTTCTTTTGAAAGTACTTTTTCTATTAAACTGTATATTTCTATAAAATCCAATATGGAAGATGCTACAGTTGATTGTCTAAAAATAATTAAGGGTTGGAAACACTATTGTTTTAATCTGGGGAAGGTATTTTTAATTAAAGTTTTTACTTAAAATGGGATTAAGATTAGAGATACTTTTGTTGAAAACATGTTGTCAAATCTATTTCTAATCTGGAAATAGATTTGAATTTATTTTTGGACATTATCTTACTGTTGCATCTTCAAAAACAACCGATAAAGAAAAAGTATAAAATGACTGAATTTTGAGAGACAAAGAGATTAGCTACTATTGAGAGAACTGATTGTAAACATATTACACGTCCCTGTGAAACTAAAAATGATGTAGTATAAATCCACCAACCTGCTCAACCCTGACGGGTCATCATCTTCAGTGGCCATCTCATTCTGCTGCCCAAGAGGAAGTAAAAGCCTGACCTAAGAATTTTAATGCTACTAGAAGCTTGCAGTTATTTAAGAACTTTCATTTCAATTCCCGTGCATGTGCAATATTTTAAATCGGACTCTTAAAATTGCCAGGTAACTTTTCAAGCCGTCACCGCAAACTAAATCTAACCTAACTCATCTATCAAGATTTCTTTTAATATATTATTTAACTTCATTTTTGTTAATATGTAATTTGCTCTTAGTTAGTTTCTAGATATAATATGTAAATTGCTCTCAAATGATTTCTTTAAATTTAATTCTACCTTATATGCTCTAACTTACTTTAACTTTGGTGTGGTCATTTATTTATAGTTATTTATTACTTGATTTTATATGTATACTTTATTATTAATTTGCCAATCTCAAACAAACTGGCGAGCTTAATTTATAAAAATCGTTTCTGTCATTTTTATGTAAACTTTCATGAAGCAAGTTATTAACGTCCCCTTTTAAAACATAACGCAGTATTAATTAATACGCTCACCAGATTGTTTTACGTCAACATTTTGTTTATGCTTTAATATCAAAAAATATATATATTTGTTTAACTCTGGATTTTCTACCCGGGGAGAATCCAGAACTTTGGCTAATTAACGCTTTGAAATTTTAAAATATTCTTTATTCATTTCTAAAAAGGTGACCGATTATTTGTTTTCTATATAACTGCTAGTTTTTTTTTTTTCTATACTCTTAAAATAGTCTATGCTTAAAATATCAATTACAGTATTTATATATTCCAGTTATTGTAAAATCAACGAAAGTGGGATTGATTTATTTAAAAATAGCAGAAAAGGGATGAGGGTAAATCTTAATGTTTTTTTTTTACTAAATAAAATCTTCATGTATATTTTATTAATCTAAATATATCTCTCTCTCTATATATATAACTGCATAGTGATATTATTTATATAAATTATAGCATTCAAATAAGGGTCACCTATTTTAAAGCAGTAAATTATATTTCATGCCGTTAGTGACATCATTACTGTGTTGCTGATATTTAGCCTTATCTTCATGTTTATATATATGTGCTTCTAGTCTTAAGCTGGGGGTTGCGACAAGTTCGAACCCATAGATTCCTTTTCATGCCTTCGTATAAAAATGCCTCTGGCAGTGATCCCTAAGTCTGGCACGTGCTATGCATATTCTTTCTTCGTATAAAAAGGCCACTGGCGGTGATCCCTAAGTCTGGCACATGCTATACCCATCCATTTCTTCATATAAAAAGGCCTCTGGTGGTGATCCCTAAGTCTGGCACACGCTATGCCCATCCACTTCATTTTTCGTCCAGAAGCACGACTTTTCCTGTTATTTCTTGGTTATAATGTCAGTACCGCAAGCTTCTTCATATATTTATTTCTTTTGCTTTGTGACCCAGTTTTAATGCTCTAATATTAAAATTGCGCTCTGCTTAAAATATATATATAAATGACAATTACTTCTATTTTATTAATTAAATTTATTTCAGTCTTATACAGTCCCACCATCGTAACTTATTTCTGTATTTAAGAGTATATATGCCTTGGGGAAAATAAAGCGTTCGTCTTACGATTGTTAAAATAATTTTTCATTAAATATTTTGTCATAGATTCAAATATAATCTTTCAAAGTATTTTGTTTATTTTCACGATCTCAATGGCGTGAAAATAGTTTATATCATATGTATAATGAATTTCAGAACGCTCCTAGAGAAATATATGTTAGTCTCCACATTTCTGAACTGTAAATCAAAGCGTTAATGGCAATATTATGTAATTCTTTTTAATATTTGATTGGCATCTTAATATTGGACCCACCAAAGATGTGTGTTTATTTGTAATATATTATTTAGCTAATAAAGAGCATATGAGAAATAATAGCGTGAATGACACTATGTAATTATCTACCACTTGCTCATTCACGCACACACTAATGTATATAATTAATTTATAAATGTATAATAATTTGTCAGTATATTAAACCGTATTTTTATTGACTAACTTATTTGAGTAGTTCAAATTTCTTTTCCTCCACTTCCACACATACAGCCATGCTTATATATTATTTTAATATAGTCATAGTTAATAGATGTCTCATTGTTTTGCTCAGCTTTGCTAGTCAGCCGGATTAAGATTAATTCTCATGTGCCATCACTATTATGTTATTCATTAGGTGTTAGATCTGGAGCATAGAGAGTGGGTTTGAATTCAGGCTGGTCCTTGATCTAAAATCTCAGGCTTGACTGGGTTTGAAGTACATTTTGCGAGTTCCCGCTCATGTTAGATGGATAAACATGATTTGACTGGTACATTATTATAGTTCTTTTTTTTCATTTTTTCCATAATAATCTAAAAAAAGGTAAAACAATAATAATATTTGCCTTTTATTAAAAAGTTCCCAATAATCTAACAATGCCTACACCCCCTCCCTCCAATTATTGGAAACTTTAGAGTTGTAATTTTAAAATAAAAGGAAAAGATTATTATTGTTTTATTTTTAAATTATTTTGTATATATATTATGGAAAAAAGAGAAAAGGATTGCAATAAGTTTTTTTTATGTACATATATATATTTTACTAATTATATTTATTGTTATGTAATGTAAATAATGCCCATTAGGTGGAGTTGCTGTAGGGTAGTTGGCTATAATTATATTTGAACTCCAAGTATATGAATTATTTTTCTTATATATAAAATTCATATTTTCTCTATAATCTGATTGGTGAATGAATGTTTGTCATGTCACATGTCAAATTCACAATCACTATGTTTATGTGAAGAAAGTAATTCTGCCATTAAATAAAAAACCCTGAGAAAGAAATCAGTATGAGTGCTTTTGTTTCCCATCCAATTTCACAAAAGCCACAAATGCCGACTCATAATTCGACATTAAAATGCTTCATGCTTTTATTGTCTGTCAATCCCCTAATATAGTTCAGAATGAATGACATACCTAGCAATGTTTAATGAACTATTATAAATTAGCAATGTCTAATAAAAAAACATTTACATTAAATCTTTAAAAAAATGGTTAAAGCAACCGATTAAAAAAAATATTACAAAAACAATTGGCATTTTTGTATTCCAACATTAATTAATAAATAGTAACTATTAATGAAGCTTTAAAAAACTTACGATTAGTCATGATTGACTATTGAGGGAAAAAATTAATTTATTATTCAGAGGGAGCTTCAGTAAATATAAATTTGAAGTTATAAAGCTAGCAAATATAACAGATATATTTAAAAATGTAAATTTTAATTCAGCTTTATTAAAATTATGAAATATATATAATATTAAAATGTTTTGTTTAATTTACATTAAATCTTAAAATTTTTTTTATTAAAGCAACCAATTAAAAAAACCCACTGGCCTTCTGATCTTTCAAATATTAATCAGTGAAACATAAACACGAATTCACTATATCACATATTGACTCAAAATTCTGTTGATCAACCTTTTTTTAGCCCTGGTACACTTGAACCTATATTCAAACTTTCACTGCATAGTTAAATTATGACAATTAAAAAAAAGAGTAAAAGGAAAAAATGTATACTTTTTATGATTTATTTATTAATACAAACAAACTAATTTATTATAAATTGTAATGAAAAGATAGTAATTAAAATTCTTTAAAAAACTTATTACATTTATTTATTTTTCAGTAAATTTAATGAGATACATGAGCCTGATGGGTTTTTTAAGAATATCTTTGCAAAGGCGAATTTTGGACAAATATACCTTTAAATCTTCCAAAGATTCTAACTATATTCATTTTTTTATAGATAGACAACTTCCATATTTTTTCATTATTTTTTATTTCATAAATAATTTCATATAAACAAAGATACAATAAAAGACAAATAACCCCCAAGATGTATTTTGTGCTAAACCAGCACTCATCAGTTGGCCAGGTCATCATATCTCATATATATCTTTGTTACATGAAGAGTATTTATGTAGAGCAAAATGTCTCATTTTTATTTTCAAACGTCAATTTACTTCTCTCCCAACTTTTTGTTTGTAATATTGTTCATTGCAGAAAAGAAGTATTTCTAATTGCTTTTTATGTAATATTTGGAAATTTGCTTTTAAGGGATCAGTAAAATTGAATAGTGGCAAAGTGAAAAATTGATAAATGAAGCAAAGAAAAGAAAGGGATTGATAAAGAAATTAACAGTGTTTTCATATAATAAATCTGATGTAGTTACAATTGTGTGGAAGGGCAGTAGCAGGATTGACATATGGTAATGATGCATTATGTGTAAGTAAAGGGGTGTTAGTTTACTTAAAAAAAGTACAAAGAGAAGTAAAAAGACATGCATTAGATGCAGATGGGTGCACGGCAAAAATGGGATGGTCAAGTTTTTATATGAGAGATGCAAAAAGCAAAATGAAAATGTTCATTAGATTGGAGTTTATGGATAAGAGAATAGCCAAAACAGTATTTAATTGGGTTATGAGTAAAGGGCAGGCAACAAGATGGGTGAGAAAGATAGTACGATATGCAGAATATTTGGATAAAGAATTTATGTCAGAATATTTACACAAAAGGTGGGATGATTGTGTTAAGAGAATTGTTAAAAGTAATAGTTGCAAGGAATGAAAAAGAAGAATAGATATGTTAATAGAGAATAGGGAGTTGGAGAGATGGAGAACTAGTATGGAGAGTAAAAAGAGTAAATATATATGGAAGTAAACAGATTATTGGATGTGAGTTAATTTTTGATAATAGCAAGAAAAGTAGTTTACTGTTTAAGCTCAAATAGGATCTTTAGCAACAAAGGAATATACACATGGAAAAATGTGGGTGATTTAGTCTGCAAGTTGTGTAAGGAAGGTATTGAAAATATTAGGCATCTATTAGTTGCATGAAAATGTTTGCAAGTAGAAAGAGCACAAATAATGAAGTTGTAGGAAAATAAATATAAACAAAGGAATTATATAGAAGGTGAGTTATTGGTTTTTATGCTGGGTTTGGAAAAAGATAAGGGAGATTTAGATATAAAGGCTGTGGAGTTGACAAAGATTATATTGTGGAAATGGAATGGAGCAGGATAGAGAATAATGTGGGAAAAACTTAGGGTGGAGAATGGAAAGGGAAGGTAAAGTGGCTAACAGGTTTCTCTGGGCATGGTTTCCGAGAGATTCCCGACTCCAGTAAAGGAGAATTGACAGTGCATCTCATTTCATGTGATTGTGTAAAAAGAAACATCTTGAAAAAGGTTGCATTAAGCATGAAAGCCAGGTTGATATATTAAATAAGTTTTTATTTATAGTGAGTGATCTGTTTTAATTTTGTTTTAAATTGATAATTTTTAATTTTATATATGGTAGGCAACATTATGGACAAATTTTCATGTTCAAATTTGATCATTTAAAGTATTTGTAGTTCAAATTAATATAACACACATATAAAAAAAAACTTTGAAATAATAATTTAACATATTTTTTTGTAGATGGGAATATCAGTTGTAGATTCTTCAATAGCTGGTCTTGGTGGGTGTCCCTATGCAAAAGGCGCAAGTGGTAATGTTGCTACTGAAGATGTTGTTTACATGCTAAACGGTTTAAAAATTTCAACAGTATGTATTTTTGTTTATCTTTACATATATTTTGAAGCATAGTCTTAAGGTAGACAAGCTTGAAAAAATTGGTTGGGGAGAGGAGGCACAATGCTATTACATTATATTGGTATGACCCTCTTTCAATCATTCTGATTTTATTGGAAAATTTATTTCATCAGTATACAAACAAATTTCATCCATTTATTATATTTAGGAGCTGATCAGTGTTTGGTGACAGAAAGGATGAAAGGGGTGAAAAATGTTTGGGGTTTTTTTTCTTGAATGCTAAAAAAAATTCGTTATGATCCTTTGTGTGTATATATTGTAACAGATTAAATTTGTGGGCCATGTGGTATGCTGAGTCATAGCCTAATTATTTATCACCATTCCTAAGAGAATAAAAATAATAAACTAAGGAAGAACAATGCTAATTTAATAATGCCCATGAATTGTAGCATCATTTATACCAGAATGAAAATAATAATCTAAACTAAAATGAATAACAATCTAAGTTAATAAAACAATGATAATAATCTTTATTATAATCCATAAATTTCAATAGTATTTAGAACGGTTAGAAAACAAATATATGCCTACAACATTGATCCTTTATAATAGAATGAAAATAATGATAAAGAAGTACACTTTAATATTCCCCATGACTCAACACACTGTTTATAATAATACTAACTTGCACCAAAAGTCAAAATGAAATAATTTATGGGTGAATGAAATGATAATCTTAATATGTCCTACAAGTTTCAATATCATGATATCTAACAAAATATATAACTCAGTAATTGATTTCTAATTACAACTAAATAAAATAAAAGTACTGCTAACTTAACCTTGCTATTCCACTAATATCAATATACTCTTATTAACTAAGTCAATTATAATAAGATTAAATACTTAATACAAAATCAATTAACCTAACATATCTTTCTATTTTTACCAACTTAATATATTATAAAATAAAATCATCCTATTAAATAATCTTAAGATTTTCAATATTCAATCATAGCAATATATAAAATAAATGATAGATTCTTATTTGATGTTTATTCCAACAATTGACAAATCACATCCAATTATTCTTCAGTTTATTAAATCAAAGTTATTAAAACATTAGACTATAACTGTCAAAGCATGTGAAAGATTTTTAGACTTATAGTCTAATATTAAAATTTAATATTTAAACTAAATTTACGATCCACAATAATGAACTTTTAATATAAGTAAAATAAATCACTCTAATTTGTAATAGAATAAAATATATTACTCATAGCAGCTCTATAACTGAATAAGATTACTATCTATAATATTGGCTTTAATCAACAATAATTTAAAATAAAATATGTGGATGTCTGATTGAAATTACCTTTATTCCTTTTCAATAATAGTCATGTTTGTACCTTTATCAATCCTCACAACAATTCATATATAATTTCTGTTTTAGTATATCACTTGTTAAAACAGGCAAAACTCTCCATACAATAGTGCCACTCAGGTTCCAATCAGAGTAATCAATGGATGCCAGAAGGTTTGTGCATAAAATTCCCATCTAGTGCCTACTCATCCAATATCCCTAGACTAGTTTCTGACTTGTGGCCTTCATCAGTGAGGAGCTTTAATAGCAGTTATGTGCTAACATAAGAAATAGTGATCATGTGATGTTTAGTAGTATATCACTTGTTATTAACAAAATAATTACAATAAATTTCCAATTACTTATATATTTAAGATTGTCAAATCATTTAATTTATTATTGTATAAAATCTTACCTAATCATATAATAAACATTAAATTCAGTACAAAGAAAAGGATCTTACCTATCCTGTATTTTTGATTTCCAAATTATTTTTATAACTATTTCTAATGAATTATCAATTAGTGAATCTCATCTCATCCAAATATGATTAACCAATAAATTTGCATTGTAAAAGTGAATGACAACCAAACAAGTTTATTTGTTTTAAATTAATTCAAAATTTATTAACAAATTGAGATAAATTAAAATCAAAAATATATATATGGCAAATAAACATTTAAAATGTATGCATATAATCCAATTATGTTTTAAGTAATAGCTTTTCAATTAACATTAACTTCATATTTAAATAGGTGATTGTACCTCAATCTCCACTTATTAGATACTAAGCACAAACACCTATGTTTATGTAACACACAAAAAATGTTGAATGTTTATACTTTCCAAAATATAAGAGAATTCAAGATACATTTTCTTTTTATACTTCATATAAAAATATAGTTAATCAAAATATAAATAAGAGAACAAAATAAAATAAATACTTATTATGATATAATCTTTTTGAACTCCTAATATAAGTGACATACCTGAAGTTAATTTATAATCAATAAATATTAAAACAATATTTTAAATTAAAATAATAATTGCTATGCTGCAAGATATAAAATCAAACTTGGAAAGATATAAATATCGTACATTTCAGTATGTAAATCGATCAATACTTAACCTAAAATTGTACTAAAATTTTTATCAATAAATACTATACATTTTAAATGAAAAAAATATAGCACTAATAATGATAATTATAATCAAACGAGTAATAGTCTTTAAATATGGCATTTTAAAAATAGTACCATAGTTCTAGTGTTTATTTTTTAAAATCATGATCCAATATTTTGCTATTCTAGAGAAAGTAGAAATGTTATGAAAACCTATAAAGTTCAAAGTACATTTTATTAATTCCAATATTTTCCAAATATCCAAATTATCTTTTCATTCAGCAGATACTTGATTTATACAAAGTTATAAGTGTGCAAACACTAATTTATATATGCGACAATGCAATGTAGATATCCTTTCATTTAGCAAGTAATCAATTCATAAAATATTACAAGTGAACAGATGCTAGTTTCATTCATTACGATGCTAGGGAAATTGAACCAGTTTTTATCCATTGTATAAATAATACATCAAGCTTATAAAAATATAATTTTGGGGTATATTTTTCTGTTGTTAACATTTTGATCTCATTATTGAAAAATCGAAGAAACATTCTGATAGTTTTGAACACTAAGCATTAATTTTCATATTTCAATAAATTGTCATATATCCATTTCACAATGATATACTTTTATAAATAAATAATAATAAAAAATCATAAGAAAGAACTTAGCTTTGCTTCAATTGAAGCCAAAGTAGATTGAGATGTTTTTTTTCTTCAGTTCTTTTTATAATTTTTTTTTTCATGTCATAGAAACTATACTAATACCTTTCATTCACTCTTTAGTCAATTTTCGCCAGCATTTCATAAATAAAAATTTTATTATACAACAAAGAAAATAATTTTTTTAGAATTATTATTTATGACAAACATTGACATTTAATAATATAAATACCATTCTTTTATTTTAACACAAATTCACCAATTTATAATATATTCTCACTATACTACACTGGAAATATATTTTCACATATATATCTTTCCAGTATAATATTATACAGATAAAATATCAAATATATTTGAGACATTAGACATTTAGTTGTATTGTTTATAATTTATTATTGTGAATGCAGTAACAAAAATACATATAATAACAAAAGAACAGCATATTTATCCAAACATTATGCGTTATTATTCACATATCCATTTCCAAATAAATAAAATCAATTCACAGTTTTAGACAATACAATTACAATTTTTTATATCAATGTTATCATTG
The DNA here is from genome assembly GCA_028023455.1 of Epiperipatus broadwayi. Taxonomy (NCBI): domain Eukaryota; kingdom Metazoa; phylum Onychophora; class Udeonychophora; order Euonychophora; family Peripatidae; genus Epiperipatus; species Epiperipatus broadwayi. The sequence goes on along the minus strand of JAQFVV010012395.1, from coordinate 26,880,983 downwards.
TCATAGCAACACAGTTTAATGCTTCATAAGTTAAAATATCCACCATCAAAGTCAAACTAAAAAAAAAGAATTTTATGACAGACATTTTCCCACATATTGAAACTCATCCCAAACTTTAGTAGGGACACAATGCATACATAAATTTATTTACGGAAGAACTAAGAATACATTAATTAACAGGTCAGATTTGCAAAGAATCATTTTTTAAGAAATTTGCAAACAATACTCTCATTCATACTTATACTAGTTTATTGTTAGCAACTACATTTATCTGAGCCACGCAGGTTTAAATAGTAAATAAATCAACAATTATTATTTCAAAAGAATGAAACTTTATATTAGCAACAATTTTCATAACTATTAATCAAGACAACTTATTATTTCAAATATCAATCAAAACAAAAGTTCTAATCATTTTAATAAGCCTGTAAATTGCAGTTATTTTAATATATAACATATTCATGAATGACAATCCAAATATGTTACTATAATAACTCACGAATCAGATTCCCAAAGGATCCTTTTTCCAAACAATGCCCACATTTTCATATTAATCCCAATTTATAGATTATATATAAGATGGCCCTTCTATCTGATCCCCATCTTCTTAAATGACATTAATATGACAATGTGTGCACTGTTTGCAAGTTTGTCGAAAAATGATTCTTCAATGATCTAACTTGTGAATTATTATAGTAACTTATTCACATTTAATAACTGCTGAATAAGTATGTTTTCAGCATTATTTATTTAATAACCATGACTTATTTACATGTTTATTAATGTTAATAGAATATATGTATAAGACCTATTGTAACTTCATAGAGTACTGATATGTGTTTTAATGGTTTACATATAAATGGGAAAAGTGTTTGCAGTTATCATGTAATTGAGATCAATAAAATATATAGTTACTGGCCTAGTTATAGATCAATATAATTATATGAATATCTTGACTAAGTTCAAATCTACAGTGTTTTAATCTTTTAGCTTCATAGTATTAAAAAGTAAAAAGATGGCTACCAGATATGAAGTGCATTTGATCTAAACTCTTTACTGCTGAAGACTTTGAAGAAGCAACTAGACTGAGTGTAATAGCAATGCTATTTCCATTGATCATAATAGATGCTTCTGGAATGAATAAAATTCCCTTAAAATATGTGTTAAATATAAGCAAAGCCATATGGTGTTCTGTTAATATAGGCAATATTTTTAATTGAAGTTGAGTAGATAGCGCAAAAATGGGTTAGAATGGCTAGAGTATATTCATTTTATTCAATTCTGAAGACAATATGGCGATAGCTACTTTGGTGGGTATATAGATATAATAACTCCATTGACTAGTGTCCATTGATTATTCAATAATCTAGTAGACGGCTCTAAAATTGAGAGGAGAAAATTGTTCTAAAAGCATATGTAATGCATTATCAATGGCAAGCTATTTGTTAGTGAAGGTTTATTGAATCAAAAACATAGACTCCAGAAACCAGTGAATCAATTACTAAAGTTCCAAAATTTGAAAACAAATTAGGTGATTTCATAGATTATGTAAGTTTTCATTCATAATTAAGTCAATCGATTTTAAATCATCAAGTTATGTTTATTTATAAACATCTTATTAATATATATATATGAAAAAATTGATAGCTGTAATTTCTCAAGAATTAAATGTAGTTGCTAAATATCACTTCAGCTTGATGAATGACCACCTTTTTCTAAAGATATAAATACTCATTTATATTCTATATCTTTAGGAATATCTTATTTGGAATTGATAAATAGGTGTGACAAGAATAGGGAATTCATTTTTGTCAAGTTTTTTTAAACTCTTATTATGGGTAAAAATACACTTCAGAGCTTCCTTTACATTTCTGGACTTGCAGATCACATTTATTTGCTCTCATCTTTATATATCCATAAAGCTCACATGACTTGGCTTACAACAAAATGCACTATTTGTTTCTGTAGTATAATTTTCACTTGTCATTCTCACACAAGTTAGGGACTGGTTTCTATCCATTTTTAACATCTTATGGTGGGATGTAATCATAAACATATGAACAAAGACATGTGAAAAAAGATATATGATTTCCAAGATGCATATTTTTTGCTGAACCAGCACTCATCAGTTGGCCCAGACCACAATCTCTTACATATATCTTTATCATTATTTATTATATATAGATAGCAAATTACTACAGTTTAATTGATAAGTGTCCAATTTGCTGCCTTCGTAACATTGCCACAAATCACTTAATAGAATTATATTAATAATTTTTATAAGTCATTCATTAGACTAAAGGTTATTCATTTAATGAATATTTCAGCAGTGTAATTTTTATTACACTTTCATGCAAGATAAGGATTGTTTTTATCTGGTTTTAATACTTTTATGGAAGGGTGCAATGGTAAACATATAACCAAAGATATGTGAAAAGATGTATCTTTTTCACATATCTTAGGTCATAATGATGTAGTGAAAATTGTATTATAGAAATATTATTGATTAAGTGGATAATCTTTAGTCCAATGAATGATGAATAAAAATTATTGACAGCATTATTTGTCTTTATTTTTAAAACTGTATTAATTACATTCTTTAATTTCCTTGCATGGTTTAGTGTTTTGGTCTGCTAAAATGATAGATTTTGGAATTCCAAATCTGTGGATTATGGCCCTGATTTTTATTTTGGATGCTCAAGCTTTCTATGAACTCCTGAGCAATAAATCATTCAATTATTTTTATTAGCCCTGCATTGTTTGATGCATCGATCTTTGGCCCATCTCCAATGCTTTAACTTCTTATGATCTCTTGAATAATAGTTCATTCGATTATTCTTTACTTAAAATTGATGATCGTCATATCTCCTTGTTCTGTATATAATATTTCAAATAATTCTGCTGTGTCCCCAACTATGATTGGGCGACATGCAAACAAATATACAATAAAACTTGACAGAATAACAGCACATTTATTTAGCAATAGTAATTTATTAACACTTTAGAAAAATAATTATTATACTGATCTTCAACACTTATATAAAGTCTGTATTTGAGCGAACTTAATTCATTGGTTAATTACTGAATAGCGATTACTGTTTATACAATTAAGGAAAAGTTATTAATTAACTTTACCTTCACTGCCATCTATAGCCTTTAAAAATACCCCCTAGGAACTTGTTGAGGCATTCAAAATAATAATAAGACCAAGATGGTCTGGTAAAAGTACTGTTAGCTTAGTGACCTACAGAAGCCGAGATCCTGGGACTGAAATCCTCGATGATGACCTTCACTCTCTTTAATTTGCAGATGCACTAACAGTAGCAGCTACTACAGAAAAGAAAGCAGTCCTTTTTTTCTAGCTTTTTATATCATCTTTTCTTTTGTTTCTCTTATCTTCTCTGGAGTAAATTCTTTGGCTTTAATCAGTTCGTATTATTTAGTTTGTTATCATACAATGTAATTCCTTAGTTTTTTAATTATACAATTAATTTCTATCTTAGGAATTTATTTCCATATCTGTAAGGTTTTACATCTATACAATTAATTTAATGTTTTAGGAATTCATTTTATATAAGGTAATTTATAAGTTCTGTTCCATTAATTAATATATATATGCGTCTATGTTTATTTAAACTACATTTAATTGAAAACATTTTTTTTCAACTATTTATTTATTTTAAGTTTAAACACTCTTTAATATTTTGCAAATAAATTAGTTCATTTTTAAATATATTAAAAAAATATATGTACATTTATTACATATATGAATACACAATTATATTTGGCTTATTTTTTTTACATTTCTCTGACTCATAAAGTTAAAAAAAAATTCGAATGAATTATAAAGCAAATCTACATTATATTTTTAATTTTGTTCCTTAACATTGCTCTGTACATTGTATTTATATATTGGACTATTTTCTTCATCTAATATTTATTGAATGTCTTTAGAAAAATTTAATTAAATTTTCACTGTTAGTAATAGCACACTGGTTAGATTATGCACAAAATTTCGAGTGGTATTAGTCTCCCCTCTTCTTAAGTTCTTGCTAGTCTGGCCAGTGACAGTACTAGCGTGGGATCTGAATCTTTACAGTTACCAACTGAACAATACTATCATTGGTCAGGCTAGAAACACCTAAACATTGTGCATATGTGCTATTACTAACAGTTGAATATAATCAAAATTTTATATAGAGTTAAGTGTTTCTAAAGACATTCAATACTTAATATTAGATTATGGAAATACTCTAATATATAAGTGCAACTAAAATATTAATATCCCAAACCTTCAGGAAAATAATCTGAATATTGTATATTATTTTTGTCTAATAAAACTGCTTATTTTATTATGTTTAACTGTGTTACATTGAAAGAGCCCTTTGGAGCTGTGGTAACGTATCTTTTTGTCATGCCTTGAATTTAGGGTTCAAACCCATGCCAAATGAACTTTTTCAGGATTTTTCTCTTAAGTAGATGATTCATAGTCAACCTAGTTACCATTTAATATTGGTTAGCAAATGGATATCTGATTATGCTTAGTTAAAGGATAAAATAAGAATAGAAAATCTCTCTAACCCTCATCACCTAGTAATTGGCTAGCCTGATAAAAACTGCCTTTTTCTTCACTCTTTCTTTATGAGAGGGTTTTGCTTTGCAGTGGTCTGTTTGTTAAAAATGTTGTTTACCTTTTTAATATATATGCATATACAGAGAAAAAATAAATAACCTTTTATACTCATATATATATATATATATATATAGTAATTATTTATTTAGGTTTTTTTTTTTTAGAATCAATTTATTTAGTAATTAATGGCAAGAATTACAAACATTTATACTGTAAAAAAAAAAAGGCAATCAAACATCTGTGAAAATATTTATCATTAATAATACCATTCTTACACAATGTGAGGGTGGTTCTACTATCCTTGTAATACTTCAAGGAATAGTAAGTATTACACTGCAATGAATGAATGTAATAATTAACATATGTAATCCTGTAAATTTTAAATAATTGCCTCCTTTATATTGGATCTATTACATCACAACTATCTACCAATGTGAAGGCTCCAAACTGTCTTTTTTCATCATTCTGGTATATCGTGAACAAATCTTTGCTCATCAGGTGATCTAGAAGTGTAAAACACCTGGACCTAAACGGATCATATTTACAACATATAAAAATATAGGATTATCAATGCATGTCTGGAGAATCAAATGTTTTAAGCCACCAGCTCACCTAATAAACAAAAGTCATTCATGAAATATGTGTATAGTGAGTAAGAGTAATCTGGATTTTTTTATATATTGATGTAATTATGAAATAATAGATTTTGAAATGGACTGAGAAAAGCATTTAGTATTTGAAAAATTGCTTGATCATATATTTAATAGCACTCTGTTATTTATTACATATCATTGCAATGTGTTATTGTTTTACAAAGCATTGCAAGGCTGATAGTAAATTGCTGCCATATGAGAGTAAGGTGCAGAAGAACTTTGACCGTTGCTTACTAATTTTTTTTCTATCGGCAGAAATTATATCGAATAAAATATAGCAAGGAATGTATATTTTATTGTATATGATATAAATTCTCTGTAAAGTTTTCACGATATATAACGATTAGCACATTCATCTCCCATATCATGATTTGAAAGTTTCTTCAGCAAGCTGAAAACTTTCCAAGTATTCTTTTCAATTTTTTTTCCTTGTCTAGCTTTTCTATATGCCTCTGATTATCCAGTTATTGGTCAGAGTGATGGAATAAAGATAACTGCCATTGTTTAACAATTAACTAGTCTCGTGAGGAAGTACTATCTTCTTTACTATTAATACCAATAACAACATCACATGACTTTTTTAGCTTACTTATATGCTCGAAAATTAGTTCTCTTTATTCTAGAGCCATGTATAATCATTGGATGTCATATATTACTGTTTTTTTTTTTTTGTTCAAAGTATATTAAAGAAGTAGGCTTTTTATAACTTTTTTATTTATAGAATTTCTATATATGTATTCTTGTAATCTTGTTTATGTAAATATTGTATCTGAATTTCAAGTGTGTATTTTTAGACTGGAGATGATTAGTAAATGCATTTGAAATATATCCATGAGAATTAAGAAATATTATATAATACAAAAGTGATGAAAATATTTTTTAATTTAATGTATACTTATAATTATAAGAAGGAAAGCATGTATATATATATAATATTTTAAAAGTATTAAATTCTCTGTTATACATTTGAACATTAAATTGTCAGCCAAAAGGCAGGTTGCATTAAGAAGGTAACAGAATATTATAACTAAGTGATAATATATTTTAAAATGTCGCTTTCAAATCTCCATCATAAACTTAATGAGCTCCACAATTTTGAAATGCAATATTATAATTAATAATATAATATAATGTCATCAGCTGGTAAAATGTATTTCAGATTATTAAACCATATATATGCTATATAATGAGTGAGCTAATAGCTCTTAACAAGCTTTTCTGACTATCCCTATCCTCAGACCAGTTTCCAGCTTTGGCTGTCATCATTGAGGTATTAGAACATTCAGAAATTAGATTTAAAAATACCAGGATCAAGCTCCAGCTTTTATCTAATAGTTACCTTATTAAGTACTAAACATCACATGATCACCATCTCTATACTAGCACATAATTGTAAACAAAGGCAAAACTCTCCATACAGTAGTGCCACCCTGTGCCAAACAGAGTAATCAATGGATGCCAGAAGGCTTGTGCATAAAATCCCTATCTAGTGCCTACTCATCCAATATCCCCAGACTAGTTTCTGGCTTGTGGCCATCAGTAGTTTGTAGTAAAGTAGAGTTAAAAGGTGGATGCTGGAGGGTTGCATTAGATCCTAAGATCTAGATGCAGTGTTCTCAGATCCAAGGCTCCTCACTGATGATGTCCACAAGCCAGAAACTAGTCTGGGGATATTGGATGAGTAGGCACTAGATAGGGATTTTATGCACAAGCCTTCTGGCATCCATTGATTACTCTATTTGGCACAGGGTGGCACTACTGTATGGAGAGTTTTGCCTTTGTTTACCTTATTAAGTAGAAAATCTGAAATTTTCATATATCCATATGTCTTCAAATCCAGCTATCTAGCTTAAACAGCCATATGGGACTGAACTAAGTTCAGATACCATATATTAATAACTTTTGCAATATAAAATCACCAAAGCCTCACGCAAACAATAATTGCAAGGTAATCAAGTCATATATCACATGACTTAATTTAATAAATTTGTACTACAAATGCTATATAATGATTGTGCTAATAACTAACTCTTAACAAGCTTTTCTGAATATCCCTATCCTCAGACCGGTTTCTAGCTCTGGCTGTCATCAGTGAGACACTAGGACATTCAGGTATTAGATTTAAAAATATCAGGTCAAACCCTAGCATTTATCTAGTAGTTGCCTATTAAGTAGAAAATCTGAAATTTTCAAACATTCATATGTCTTCAAATCCAGTTATCTAACTTTTACTTAACAGGTAACTATTAGATAAATGCTGGGACTTGATCTAATATTTTTTAAATCTAATACTGAATGTACTAGCGTCTCACTGATGACAGACAGAACTAGAAACTGGTCTGAGGATAGGGATAATCAGAAAAGCTTGTTAAGAGCTATTAGCACACTCATTATATAACATTTGTAGTAAAAGCTTATTAAATTAAGTCACATGATATATGGCTTGATTTCCTTGCAATTATTGTTTTGCTTTTGGGGCTTTGATGATTTTATATTGCTAAAGCTACTAATATATGGTACATCTGAACTTAGTTTAGTCCCATATGGCTATTTAAGTTAGAAAGCTGGATTTGAAGACATATGGATATCTGAAAATTTCAGATTTTCTGCTTAATAGGTAACTATTAGATAAATGCTGGGGCTTGACCTGGTATTTTTAAACTAATATGTCATAGCACCTCACTGATGACAGCCAGAGCTAGAAACTGATCTGAGGATAGGGATATTCAGAAAAGCTTGTTAAGAGCTATTAGCATGCTCATTATATAACATTTTGTAGTACAAGCATATTAAATTAAGTCACATGATATATGATTTACTTTCCTTGCAATATATATATATATTGTAACCTTATATTTTAGTATAAAATATATTAATTGATGTAACTGGTATAAAAATTTCTCTTTCTTCTTTTGGTGATTTGATTGGCTTGATTTGCACTTTGAACAGATTACTTTCTTATATTATTTTAATAAATTTAAATTTGCTTCTTCCCATATGCTAACTCATATCAAAATGTTTAACTTTTTAAAATTTTACAACACATTAAAATTTGGTAAAATATTATAAATAATAATATTTATTTTTATTTGTTTAAAATGATCTTAAATTATTATTTCCATTGAATTAAAAAACCATTTGTTCAACTAAATCTAATTATTAAAAATAAATACAGTAATTACGTATGCGTCTCAATGTAATAAAAGAAAAGAGCGCGAATTTAAGAGGAGATCGTCTGTTAGTTTTGCTTTTGGAGGGAGAAAAAGAAAAGAAATGGTAAGAAGGCAAATGGTGTAAATTTGATAAGCTTATTTTAAAATAGTTAACAAGTAAACTGATTACCACAAATTTGCTATAAACGTAAAAATAAAATCGTGGTATTTAATTATAAGATGAATTGCTAAATTTAAAAGTCTGTTCAAGTCGGCTGGCCAAGTGGATCGAATCACCGGTAATAATTTCCCAATATTACATTTAAAATGTCGGAGCTTCCCAATTTAAAAGAATTAATTGCAAGAGTTTGGTATGTTTTAAAATGTTTATTGTTTTACAATTTGGAAAAATTAAATAAGTATTTTAATTACAGAAGTTTTATAAATATGAAAATTTGCTTTTTAAAAAAGTTTAAATTAAAGTAAAATGTTAAAGTTATCAATATAGTTTAATATTTCCGTTTCTAATTCTAATAATAAAAATATAGTATTGATTGATATTTAACTTTATAATGCCAGTAATATATTTGATAGTTAATTTGTTTGCCATTTGGATAATAAACAGTCTTCAATAATTGATCAAAGCTATTTTCTAATTTTATCGTCAGTGTGGAATGATTAAATAAATTGCTATAATTGTTATTCCTAGATTTAAGCGTGGATAAATAAATATTTAGCATGGATGTGAGAAACTTGGAACATTTTTAATAGAGAAATGTAGAAATTAATAACTTTTGAAAAACATTTTCATTTAAATTCTGCTTGTCATGTTTTGAAATTGTTTCTTGTTTATGGAGCCACGTAAATCGTTAATCTAATAGTGATTATGATAACTAACACAAATGGATAAAATTACATGTATGGAATTCAACTATAATTATAGCTATTACTTCGTACATTTATTGTTTGACACATCGTACATGGATTTCACGGATCATATTTGTCGTTATAAAATGCTATACAATCTAATTTGTGACACACACACCTGCTAAAATTCATATATTGAACTATAAAATGCTATACATTTAAATTATATCACACACACACACCTGTTAGATTTTATGTATTTGATGAATAATTCATTACTTTAATTTTATCGTTATATGAACTTGCATGTGAAGTTCATAAGTTATATTTTATTAAGTTTAAATTAATAGGGGTTGAATAAAATACTTATTCAAGAGAATAGCGCTTGCGAAAAGGGCTTGAAAAGTACTAAATGAATTCATGAGATGTATCAATCTTTGTGGGGTATTTTGTGAGTCTTTCCAGATTTATATTCCTATGCTAATATTACTTATATTGCATTAAATATGTTTTATTTTAAGTAAGATAAGTTAGTACATTAGTTGTCCTGATTAGTGTAACATTTTATTATGCAAGAACCCACATTTGCTAAAGTGTTAGTGTTTTCTGAATGATCAGAGTAACTGAGGAGGATGATTTTGCACTTTAATGTGAAGTAAATAGTAATGTTGTTTTAGAATGTTAAAAGGCATTAATCTGTGCTGGTGGTTAATCCCAGATTATTTAATTGCCATTTTTTGTATTTACACCATTCAGCTGGTGGTTAATCCGCGGAATTGTGTAATTATACGTATTACTTTATGATGGTGTATCAATCCACAAGCGTTTAGTATTATTTAATTCCTATGTGTAGATGAAGCACCACAGGATATGTTTTACTTCATAGATATAAGTTGGGCAAATATTTAGTTAATCTGCTAAATCATCTTCTTCCATTTGTAAGCATAATTCATAAGTTAGATCGTCAAATTGTAGCAGGACATTCTATTCAAGTTACTTCATAATAATTAACTGTCGGTTGATTATTATTTACCGAGTGTAAGTTTACATTTTCATTTTATTTAATGAGTACATTATAGCTAAATCCTACAGATATAATATTAATTATTATATTATTATAATTTTACGGTATGGATTTATTGAATCTGGAAATGACGTTAAATACTTCATGAGTTGATGTTGAATTTAGTATAATTTGCTCAAGATTCATTATATCAAATTGAAATAAGGTATGATTAGGTTTTTAAAACCGTACCTATGATATGCTAGTGAAGAAAGTCGATGGAATTATAATTTATTTATTTTATTTGTTTATTTATGTTTTTAATTATAAATTGGAATAATTATTTATTATTCATAATTTTGTAAATAAAAGTTGATTTATAATTAAACTACTGTGCCGTTGCTATTGTCATTTAAAATCAGAATCATAAACCTTGGATAGAGCATACATTGAAGTACATACTATCGTCAACATGATATAAGAGTTTAGTGATATTTTGAGAAATCATTTAGATGCTTTCGTCTTTGGTAGTTTATGATGTGTAAGGTACAATAAAATCCCATTTACCTTTTCCATCATTTTGGCTTTGCGTAGTTGATTCTAGTATACATACAAATTAATTATTAAACTTGTAAACAGATTTACCAAATAATGACAGATTAAATATCTTTACTTACGTTTTTAAATTGTCATTCGTCAGTATAATAAGAGTCTCAATGATATAGTAAACTATAAAAAGGAACAAGTATTTATGTTTATTTATTGCAAAGCTTTACCTGGACTAGCATTGTATTAGAAATCATATAGATGGTTTAAAATTTCATAATCTTATGTAATTCCACAAATTATGCCATCTTGTACATGGTCGGCCATTGGGTCTCATACAATAAAAATCGCAAATTAAGGTTTGAAAATAATAACATTACACTTATAATTTGATTAAAGTATTTTATCATAATACTATGGTAGTTCTTCGTGGTACACCCTGGCTGGATCAAATTAAATCATAAAAAAGTTTAGGTTAGATCATTAGTTTGGTCTGTGGTAAGTTGCCCCAGATGTTGATTGTGGTCTTTCATGCATAAAATAGATAGCATGATATGCTTTTGGATACAGCTCTTAATAGCTGACAATGTACAACGGGAATTGATCAGTGATCGAGGTAACGATTCTCAGTGCATTTGCGTTTCTGTAGTTGGGACCACGCAATTTACGGTTACAATTTTGAGTGCCGCAGCGGGTTCGGCACGATGGGTAGTTGAGAGGGCGAGCGGTTGGTTACAATATATATATATATATATAAAGTAATCTGTTGGAAAATAAGTTTATTGACTCCAGTGAATATTTTGAAAGGCCTCCTAGAATTAAACACTAAACACTTGGAGAATTTCTAGTAATTACTTTTTAGTGACGCTTATTAAAAATTATTGTTGTTTAAAACTAATGGAAAGCAATAGCAAGCTGATACTATTAATCTAAGTAGCCCACAATTAAGAAGTACCATGTGTGCTCATGTAAAATTTTATTACTTACCATAAACATTAAAATATTAAATAATGAGTATTTTATAATTCTGTAAATTAAACTGTTTCAATAAAATAACATAGGATAATAATTAAGTACATTAATTAAAATAAAGAAATATAATAAGATAGGTAACTTTGACAATGAATGAAATAAAAAGCTAATATAGAAATATTTGTTGTAATAGGAGCAAAACGTATGTTAAATTCTCTCTTCAAAGCAGTCATTGGAGGTAGCTCACTATTGTTTGTCACCTTTATAATTTATTTGAACTGAATCATAAACTTTAATGAATTCTTTATATCATCAAGATGCATAGGAGTATAAGAAAGGATAAATATAAGTAATTTCCAGTTGTACTAGTGTTTCTCAATTGATCACTTGAGGGCTTTGAGATGTTCTTTGATACATTATTAGGTGAAGGGATATGTATATGCTATATGTATAATATAAAATACTTAGGTAATAATGGTATAATAATCTTTAAATAGCTAATAACCTCTCCAATAACCCCTCATAGATGAATAGTACAGAAGAAAACATGATTCATCAAACTTGCCAATTGTCTGGTGATTAGAGTTTGAATGGTTTTCATCCTTGTATTCTGTAATAGAGAATATCTAGATATCCATTTACTGACCAATTTTGGATACTTAACAGGTTTATGTTCATCTGAAAGAAAAGTCTTTTAAGTCTATTGGAAAAAAAATATTTTCTTGGCATGGATTCAAACCCTGTTCATAGATATGGCATGTAAAGTTGCTGCAGTTGCATTAATTAAGTTCTTCATATACTATATATATATATTAATTGATTTATGGTCATGCATATGTGTGTATAAAACTTTTTTTAATGTTTTAATTATTTTTTTTTTTACTCTTTAGGGAGTTAATCTTGAGAAGCTGGTCGCAGTGGGAGCATTTATTTCTAATATTTTGAAAAAACGCAACAACTCCAAAGTGGGCCAAGCTATGAGCAAGCTATAGCCATTTTATATAAGGAAATAGCTTGCCCACATAATTATTTTATTAATACTAATTGTACATAATTAATGTAAATTATCATGGTATATTATACATATGTATAAATTATTTTTGGATTTAAAAAAAAGCAAGGAATCATAGTAAATAAATTCAAAATATTTTTATAACCTTTGTTGTATGTGTTGTCATTATATACAATTAGACTACCATTAATTTAAATTCCATTAATTCCTAAACTTTTGTTAACTGAAGAAGATTACAATGATTCTAATTCCAACAAAAAAATAGGAAAGAAAATTATTCTAGAAATGAGTTTTGTGATGACTACACAAACTAATCTGTGAACCACAAATACATCCACATAATCCTTTTTTTTAATTGATATATTGAAATGTCTGAAATACTTCTCTGCCAAACAAAATAAGATTTGAAGAAATTGGGCTAACCTCACCATACAGTAGCGCCACCAGTGCAAGTCAGAGTAATCAATGGATGTGAGAAGGTTTGTGCATAAAATTCCTATCTAGTGCCTACTCTTCCAATATCCCCAGACTAGTTTCTAGCTTTTGGCTTTTATCAGTGAGGAGCCTTGGATCTGAGAGTACTGCACATAGATCTTAAGATCTAATGCAACTCTCCAGCAGTTACCTTTTACCTTATTAGCTAACTACAAAGATTTCATTGATGAAAGCCAAAAACTCAAACCTAATCTGGGGATATTGGATGAGTAGACACTAGATAGGGATTTTATGCACAAACCTTCTTGCATCCATTGATTACTCTGGCTTCCACTGGTGGCGCTACTATAGGGAGAGTTTAGCCTCTATGTAAACAGCTTGTGGAAGCATAAGAAATGGTGATCATGTGATGTTTGAAAAAAATTGTTTTAATTACTGCTATACAGAAACTAAAATAAGATATTCATGATTTTTTCAGAAAATAGTAATGATTTATAGTCATGAATTAGATGAAGTTATCAACAACAAATATTTTGGGAACATTATTAATACAGATGAAAACAATCATATAATTCAACCTTGAATGGAGCTCTTTCAGAAGATATAACTTAATACTAAAAGGAAATATGCCTATGTGTTTGAAAAAAGGAAGTTTTTAATAGAAGGGTTTTACCATTTCTTATTTTAGACTATCCACTGAAGTATTGAAAGATATATTTTGGAATTGAAAGTGAAATAAGAGAAGACAGATACCAGTAACATCATTGAAAGAATTAGTTGAATGAAATGGAGCGGGACTGAATATATTTTTAGAAGATATGATAATAGATTGAAGTTTTAAAGGTATCCCAAAATATTTTAAAAAGACCTAGAGTGGGACTATAAATGAGATGGATGGTTGAAATCTGGAAGGTTGTTGGTGTGATGTGAGGAAGAGAGGCTATGGATCAGAAAAATTGGATTCAACTTGAATAATTCTTCATCCATGCAGTGAATCAATGATGTTGAAAATGATGATATAAAAACTTGGTGGACTGATATTTTAAAGAACAATGAAGCTGCAAACTATATCAAATTACACAGCTTCAATTATATGCTAACTAAAAAAAAAAATGTAAATAAACAACTAAAACAATGAAATTTACAAAATTTTAAACTCTATAAATCTTGCTATGGTGGCAGCCATATTTTTTTCTTATTAAATTTAACATCCTCAAATCATAATTTTTGAATTAATTAAAGCATATTTTCTTTGCAATTTAAAAGAAATTCAATACTGTAATTAAAAAGTACATGTACAGAATTTTTTCTTTGCATTTATTTTCTCAAAATATTTTATATTACTACATATAGTACTATTTTATCTTTAATAAAATGTAATACAGTGAGCAATAAATACCAATAAAAAATTGTACTTTTATTAAATGAAAAAATGTAATATTTAAATACAAATATATTATCTATACTGAAGTTAATGTCATTTAAAAGGGATTTGAATCCAGACTTTCAAGCTCCCTACAGCTATCCACTCCATCTTATACAACCAATACACATGACCACATACTTGCGAAAAAGATAAAATGATTTTCACTATACATATTTCATAATAACCAGTACTCATCAGTTGATCCAGATATATATCTATATTGATTTAATAAGGAAAAGTAAGAAATTGCTGTATGTTTCAAAAGAATAAGTCATCAATCAGAGATATTATAAAAAGAAGCAGATTTATGTCTGTTATTTGAGCGCTTGAAACAGCTAAAGTTGTTATTAAAATAAGGGATAATTTTTTGGTTAAAACAGGAAAAATCTTGAATCTATAGTTAAATAATATGAATCATAAAAACATTAAAGTTGACAGTCTTGTATTGCATCAGAAAGTCTTCCATCTCTGAATAATTTAGACTGGGATCACAATTCTAAACTTTTCACTGCAAATAGAGGATGATTGAATAGATTTTGAAACTGGTACTGCCTTAAAAAGATTAAAATATCTTGTAAAACTGCTGCTGTGTTTTCATTACAATTTTAAAAAGTTATATTCAAAAAATGTCTGGAGCAGATATTTTAATTGTGATGCAACAGAATTGTGAACGACTAACATACACACAGTGTCATATATATATATGTAAATGTGCTTTCTTAATTTATTATTAACATTTTTTGTTTGTGTCATACTATAATCCTAATTTATATACACATACTATACACATAAAGCATCTGCTATACGTATATGCATGTTAAAAAATACCGTACACTTATGAGAATTATACCCTATATACATTTGTACACAAATTGGGGAATTGGAATATAATAATAGTTCATGACTTCACTATATTCTATTAATAAAATAAATTTATGTAGTTTATAAAAATATTTCAAAAAGTGATGTCTCTTAATTTTGAATGGTTTAACATTTAAATCAAAAAATTCACAATTCTAAAAAAAAAGCCTTATACCAGGGATTTCAGTTTAATGTTAATTCATCTTTATTTTATTTTCATTTTGTAGAGTAAATATTTAAGTTAGAAGTGGGAAGATTATTCAAAAAAAAATATTAAACACTATTTGCAGTAAGTATTCTTTTATAGAGTTAAATTCACATAATGATTTTTACTAATATTAGCAGCAATTTCTCAGAAAGATGAACTCATTATTTGAAGAGGAATAAAAATAAAAAGTATTATTTTGTACCTATTTGAAAAATACAATATATCAACAAAACGTGAAGTGACTTTAGCATATATTTATTATTTATTTTTAGAATAAATTCTCACCGCTTTACCCCATAGTCATCTATGCTAGTTTGAGTAATGACAGAATTTAGATGATATTGTGACTATAACCTCCCATATTCTCATCTCCACAATTACTCTGGATTACAGTTTTCATTAATGAGTTTATTCTCAATGCATCTTGCAGCCACTAACCATCTTTTTATTTATTTCATATTATCAAAATAATAACCTGAAATTTAAAAATATCATGAGATTTTGAATTGCTTATAAAATCATATAGGTTTGTTGCTTGGCCTATACTATATATTTTAATGATCTTGATTTTATTTTAAATGTAGGCACCTTTTATCTTGAATATGAGGCAAACGGCCTTGAAAGCGCTTAGCATTTAATATTTTTTGCACTATAAGCTTCTCTTTCAAGCGCTTCACGTGATTTTAATTTTATATACTAGGATAATATGTATCACATGATTACTTCCACTTACATTTAATGTACTTTTAAGTTGAATTTCTCTTCTCTTTACTTCACGGTATATTTTTAAACTTGAATACAGAAGGTTGTCATAATTATATATTCCAATTAATTGCTAGTTTTTGCCAGCAAGAACAAAACATTGGTTAATGTTAATTTTAAAAGATTTAATATTGTAAAAGGGATGTGGGGAGGGGAAAGGGTTGACCATTAGGAATGAATTTGTGAGTATTAATATGATGCTGTATTTGCAGTTGAATCTACTTGAGTAAAAGATTCAAGTTCATGCACAGTGGAGGAAGACTACAAGATTATTCATGAAGATTTTTGAGAGCCATTAGTTAGTCTCACTCAAGTTTTTATTATGCAAGAGTTTCTGTATAAAAAAAATCATCCAAATATACTCGGAGTTCTGAACCTGTAAAAGAAAAATTCAAAGATTTAAAGTTATTCACTGGTGGGAAAAAAAATTAATAAGAGCATTATACTCAAAAAAATAATGTATTAAAAAAGACAATTATTTAAAAAGAAAAAATAGATACCAAGGAATCTTTGAAAGTCAAAGATAGATAACTAAATATATAACATAAGGGATTAAATACAACAAATAAAAAAAAGTATTAATAACAAATGTACCAGTGCTAGGGAATTCTTAAAAATAAAACAGGATTGATTGCCAAAGGTTAACTTTCAAATTTATTTTGATTGGCAAATATAAAAGTAACAAATGAACGAATAAATATTACACAGTAAACAAAAGAAAAATAATAGAATCTATGAAGACGAATGAATATTAAAACACAAAAAGGATTTATTTCAATCTATCCAAGCATTGATTATAAGAATTTTATATTCAAATGCATGGGGGGGGGGGGTAATATTATATGCTAACCTGTTTGCTGTCCTATTACTAATAGTTGAATGTATTTGGAATATTTAAAATAAAGTTAAACTTTTCTAACGACATTCGATACGCGTATTAGATGATGGAAATAGTCCAATATAAAAAGTCAACTAGAACACCATCGTTACAAACCTTCAGGAAAACAATATTATATGGATTTGGCGATGCAATAAGAAAGATAATGTTTTTTTGGTGTTATTTTTTAATTTTTAAATTGAATCTTTATTTGTTCAGATATAAGTTTAATGAGAAAGATGTTCAAAGCAAAATCTTGGCAGAAAACTCATCAGCTGCTCTCAGTTATCATTCATTTGTGAAACAACAAATATGAATTTATGTATTGTATAGCATTATTATTTATTGAAAATGGAATTATGATAACTGTTCTGGTCTGATATGTTTTAGCACTTATTATAATGAATATGTGTACATGATTTGTTCCATTTTTTACACTCTTAAACAAAATTATGTAAAATGTTACATTTGCTTAGATAGTATCAGTTGGCTGGGGAGAGTCTGACATGGTTGATTGATTTTTTTACTGAATTCTTTAGATGAGTTGGCCATTTACTTCATGTCACAATAGTTAAGAGCTGACTTACATCACAGATCATACACACTATCTAGTATATAAACTTTATAGTTCCAAATAATTTAATTAATATTCATTGCCATATTTAGCATTAAAGTGAATCACTTCAAACATTTTAATATGACACTTAGATTGTTGGAATTAAATATGGCAAACTCTTATACTTTAATATTGATTTGGAGAGGACTTTATTTATATGTTTTGTATATACTTGTTTAATCTCTTTAAAATTGAATATATTTATTATGAAAGTCTGTTATGGTGATGAGATGATACATTTTCTCCTTTATTAAAGAGATTTCTGATCCAGTAACTAAGGAAACCTGTTACGCATTATAATTCTTTTCCACATTTAACTTGCATCAACACTTGAAACTTCAAATCTAATCATTTTCTATCCCATTTTATAGCATTATTTTTGTCCTTCCAGTAACTTTGTTTTAAAATCATCCTTATTATTCAATCCCTACATAAAGGTTCAAAACCCCCCTTTTGTATAATCACTTAATCTGTACTAATTTCTGTTTAAATGTCTAATATTTTTATTATTCATATGTAGTTCTATTCTAATGCCATCTACATCAAGCTTGAGTAATCAAAATATCTGCTGGTGTCTGATAGATGGCACTAAATTAGAGAACTGCTCTTGTAAGTCAATAAATTCACGAATTTGTTGTTCTTATTTTCATTATACTATTTTAAAAATAAATTTGTCACATAATTACATTTGTCTTTTGCTATCAGTGAGCTTCTTCTTTCTATTCAAGCCTTTAAAATGAGACTACTTTACTATTGTAATCATAACATAACTAGTTCCTGATAATATGGTCCTCTACATATTCAATCTTCATTTTCCATGTCTATATTTTATCTCTATAAATCTTTTTATTAATGAAAATATTCTTCTGTCCTAATCTTTACTATTGTAACAGTGATAATTATAATCAAATGACTTTCTAACTCGGAAGTCATAAAAAGTTCAAATCCCGGAAATTACAGACCTCGGTGTGATTTATGAATCTCTATCTCAAATCACGCCAGAGCATTGTAACAATTAATATCATCATACACCTAGTTTCAACTGCTAAGGCCAGAATCATAACACTTATAATCTGAAAGGTAGGTGTGAGATTTAAAAAAAGTAGATATCTATTTTGGACAATGAAACACTGTTTTCTTTGTTGTTAATAATGTGGGGGTTATTAGAAATGAAACACACCTCCTTTATTTTGCATTTTCTATCATCATGTTCACAACATACAATGTTTATGTTTACTGAGTCAAAAATATGGCTGTATATTTACTCATGCTCAAGAAGAATTGACTTATGCTCAGAGTTATTCATTGCTCATTTATATGGGTATTTATGTGATGCAGCTGTGTTAGTAATGTTTGCATGAGGTCCCATAATGAACAGTACTATGGGAAAAATTACTGCATCCAATTTTATATACTGTTTGGGGGATTTGATTCAGGTGCAGCCTATTCTTAATATTGCTTAGCAGTCTGTTAAATTAGGAGGAATTTTCAAATTAATATGGTATGTAACAGCATGTATTTTTTCCCATTTTTTGTGAGAATCAAGGTATATAGAGCAGACTTATCCAAAGTTTATTGTATGCTTGTTGTGAGAATATCCATTTTATTTTCTTATAAAATGTCTTCACGGTATTAATTAAAGTGTGCTAGTTGAAATATGAACTGTCACAAAATAACCAATATTTTTTAAGTATTCGTTCTGCTTTTATACCTGCAAATTAAATGGTGAAGAATATTCTATTTAATATGAAATGCAAACTGTATTTTATAGATCAAGATTGTTAAAATATTTTTTTCCCCAGTTCACCTTTTGCTTTTATTTAACTATGCATACTTAATGATCATTTAATTAATTTCCTCCTTCTAGTTTTTCCTTTACAATAAAACTTAAAAAAAAATCCGTTTTTTTTCTTCCTTTACATCATTACATATCATTTTTTTATTATTATTTATGGCAAAAATATTATTGCTGAAATGAAATCAACATCCAATTTATTCATGTTTTCACAAATGTTAAGAAATATTTTAAATTAAAATACCATATATTACAATTTAATCTACAGATGTCATACTTTCCCATGAATACTTTAATGCTCACCATTAATCATTTATTAGACTAACAATTATATCCTTTTATTTACATTTTAAATTTTAATTAAAGATTAATATATCTATCAATATTAGACATAATCATATTAAAATCAATTCACTATTTTTTATGTGCAATATTAAAAACTAACTGTGATAATATTTTAAATATAACAATTCTACTTCACCATAGGTACTTTAATCACATTAATAGAGATATATAAAAGATAAATGACCTCCAAAATAATTATCTGAAGAAAAGAGTCTTATAGTTGAAGGAAGTTTGGCACCTTTCTATTGCTAGTATTTATTAATAGCAAATTATTACAATTTAATCTAAGTTCAAAAGTTTTATAAAGTGCTAAGCATGATTTTGGCAGATAATTGCCAGAATCCTAATGCTATTTAAACTTTAGCAGTTAGAACTGTGACTATATATTTATGGACACAGTTTGATATGTAAATGAGGTTTAATATGTGAATGCAATATTTCAATATTCCATTTTTTTTGACAATGAAATGCATGCATCCTTTCTGTTGATAGAAAGTGGATTCTTTGTGATTACCCAAGTCTCTTTGTATTTTCTTTTTCTGTCATCACTTTTAGCATAAACTGTTTTCGCATTGATGGGAGTGAAAGTGTGGCCTGTAGTGAAACCATGATTGAGAAAGATTGATTTGTATTTGTTATTCTGTTTGGTTCTGCTGTACAAGTACATATATATGCTAGGCAATTCTCATGGATCTATTTGCTCAAGATTCACCATAATATACAGTATTACAGGATGAGGTACTGCATGTGATTTTAGATGGCTTGAAAAGAGTGCTCAGCTAGTATTTTGTTTTTTGAGTTGTTTAAGTAATGGAGGTGATCTAAAACTTGCATTGTAAGTGTTACTACATATGTTCCTTAGATTTTTGGCAAGTACAATAAAGACACATCAGAGACTGTGATCAAACCTAACTGAAGAGTAGTGATTCAGCATGAAATTATCTTGGGTATTGTAATGACATAGAAAAGTTACAAATATCTATAAGATATTGACATGACAAAATGGACATGAATCAATTATTTTATGTGATTGTATCTAGTAATAATCTACTCATCTTTATCTAAAGTTTAAAATATTTATCTGGGTTATAATGATATGATAATTTTTAGTTTAATAAATGGTAAATGTTAAAAAAAAATTTATCATCTCATATACACTTTAATGCAATTTTTATATAATTCCTTCTTTAATTTGCCTAAAGTTTCAACTGTCCTGCAGTCATCAGAGCTAGAACATTTAAACATATAATTATTATTTATATATATATATTAATATACATATTTTATATTAACATTCATAATTTTATTTAATTTTAACTCTATAACTTTGCTTCTCTTATTTCTTACTTATATTTTCTTATTATTTTTTTATTTATTTTTACTTTCATTTTTTTCTTATTTTTATTTTATTCTACCTTATCTATCATTTTTCATTTATGAATAGTAATATAAAATATGTACATTAATATGTATATAAAATAATGGTTGTATTTTTAAATGTAGCTTTGATGAAGACTACAGGACAGTCGAAATTGTAAACAAAATAAAGAAGGAATTATACAAAAATTGCATTAAAGTGTAGATGAGAAGATGATAAAAAAAAATTAATATATATGAAGAAAAATGCAAAAAATAAAAGAGAAGATATAAGAATAAATGGTAAATATAAATTAAGGAATTTTTCCAGAGAAGATGGTATCATAGTTGTGAGTGCATAAAGTTGGGCATCTTTAGATTAAATTGTAATAATTTTGTATAATAAAAACTTGAGAGATTATGACTTAGGCCAACTGAAGAATGCTGGTTCGGCATGAAATGCATCTTAGGAGTGTTTTTATTAATGTGATTAAAATATATCTTGATGAAATTAATAAATAAACAATCTCACCTCTTAATGCTTTATTTTCCATTTGATAATCTCTTATTAAATATAATTGTTTTTTAACTTCAACTTACAGACCATCAAACTAAAAAAATTCTGTATTTTGATTCATTGGAAACTTTTTTGTCAAGAGTTCCCTTTCTTTTTTTTACACTGCACATATTTACATATAGTGTAGATTTGGCCAAAATTATTTAATATAAGATCCACCAATGTTTATGAATTATAAATCATGAGTAAGCATCATATATACATTTTCTTATTATTCATTTACATTTTGCCATGAATGTTCATAATTTCAGTAATCATGATATATATGTGTATGATGATACTATATGGTTTAGTACAATGATAGAATGGCAAACGTTAGAGTTCAAGGATTATGGAATATAATACCATCTGACTCTTCTAATGATCAAACTTTATTTAAACTTCCAAGCAGAAATAAATCTACTCAATCATTTTTTATAGCAGGTATGCAAGTTCAACAGGCTTGGAATTATTTTATCAGGCATATGGTTCATAGCAAACTCAATCAACTATTCATTTTTGGTCAAGTTATGGGTATAAAAATACTTTAACCTTACTATATAATAATTATTAAGATTGGTGAACGCTGTTGTTATTTTTTTACTGTTCGGTATTGTAATGGGCACACATGCTGTTACATTATTCTAATAAATAAAATTAGAAATTAAAAATAAAAAGTTCGCAAATAAAAATTTGTTTTTAAAAATTGAAAATTAAAAGTCATCTAAACTTGTATATATATAAAATTGCACAGATGGAAAAATATTAAAAGAAAACTTTATTAAAAAAAGAAAATAATATTTTAAAACTAAATTTTAAGAAAAAATTTAAAGATAAAAGTATATCTTTAAGAATGTACAAAATTTAATTACTATTGTGTAAAATGCTAAAAATGGAAATGATTATTTTTAATTAGTCTTAAGTAAACTAGCCCTTGGGCATCTCAAAATTTATAATTAAAGGTCAGATAGGAGAGAAAAACAATAACAGAATAGCCAATAAAACATCCCTCAGGAAACGGACCACAATGAAAGAATCATCATCATCATGATGTCATGTTCAATTAATCCGCAATTTTAATATAAAAAGGAAAAGATTGGAAATAAAGTATGAGGTGTGTTATATGTGTTAGTTCCAGGAGAGTTGAAGGAGAAGGGATTGAAAAGTCGCACTTTTAATCCCTTAAGTTTTTCCAAAAGAAGAAAAATGAAGCATCATTTTCCTATATTGTGGACACCGGGGTCCTGCAATAAGATCCTGCAAAGAGCTATACCAGCTAGAACAAAGGATCTCCGGATGAATACTAATAGAACGGCTAACAGCATACCGGTCTCTCCAGGATGTCATGTGTATTAGAAACAACACTGGATCCAAATTACAAGCTACTAGAAAGTATGGACTTTTTCTTTTTAAAACCATAAGAACTCTATAATTAATGATCTTTAACTATAAAACTTTTCCAGTATTTAAATATAAATATGAATTCCTATCTGACCAAACTAAATCATTTATTAATAATTATTTTTATTATATGTATTTTTACATCATTTCCATTAACTTTTTTTTTTGTCTTTTGAGCGTTTATTATGATTTATTTTATTAAGCAAAAACTTTTAAATCATGTTAATTTTAAGTTGAGTGGGGATGGCTGCATAGATCGTAAAGTTATGTTAGGTTAATTAAAGAGAGGGTTAATCTTATGTTATTTATTTTGCAGTTAAATTTGGTTAATGGGTTGGATGTATCGGTGTAATTAGTAAATGTAGAATGAAGATTCGCTATGTGCAGGATCACATTATATGCCACACTTGGGAAAAATAGTCTCATTTCTTACTGACCATCAGAAGCAGACAGTATTCCCTGTTACTTGGATCACCCCTTTAGCGTATGGAATGGGATGGTAAGTCAGCAAAAAGTACCACAATGCCTTCCTATGGGGTTTTTTTTATTGTTGTTCTCACCAGACAGATGAAGTATTCCTGTACTGGATGAGAGACATTTCTTCTAGATAACCGCACTACTCAGATGTATATTTCTGACAGTATGGTATTGTGCTGTTGTATTCATGTTGCATTGAATACATCGATATATCATATAGATTGGTGTTAGTTTGACTGTGAACTTTTGGCCTGGGGTTAAATAAGGGATATAGAATATTTTCTTTTTCCAATGCAATCTATGTAGTCTATCCATACTCGACACTCTAATAAAATATTAATTAATTTATCTGTGCGAACTTATAAAATAAAAAATTAAAAAGTAAATCAAATTCTAAAGTAAACATTATACTAAAATAAATGTCTGAATTTTATATATGTGCAAAATAAATGTTTCTGTGTAGTATTAATCTAGCAATGGCTTATTTTATTTTTATAATTTTAAAAATTATCTCTGCTGCTCCACGAATTAGTGACTGGGGCATTTCAGTCGTATTTATTTAAAAATTGGATCTTAACAGTAAGTATCTGCCTACTATATAAATTTTTCAGATTCAAGTGGTCTGGTGGCACCCTGTACTGCAGATACAGTAAGATTCCCAAACACTCCAACTGTTATAGTATAAAAATAGTTTAACCTTACTATATAATAATTATAATGATTGGTGAATGCTGTTGTTTTTTTTACTGTTCCTCTTTGAAGATTTGTTGGTTGAAAAAACCTTAGCTCTGCTGTGGTCTTTTTAAATGCTCTTTCATCTATTTACATACATATATCTTAATACTCTGTCATTATTAATTATAATATAAAAATACCAGAGTTTAAGTATGTTAAATGAATTTAATTAAACTGAGTATAATTTCAACATGTGTCATATTCATGGTTATTCTCTTGGTCTCTTAGATTCTTAACAGAATAACCATGAATATGATGCACACACATTGAAAGTATATTCAATGTAATTAAATTCATTTAATATATTTAAACTCTGTTTTGGTATTTTTAATATATATATATATTATCAAATAGTTTTATTGTTCAGAAGTTCATAAGAAGTTCAAACACCAGAAGTGAAGAGCTAGGTTGCAATCCATGGAAATTGGATTCCAGAGTCCACCAATCTATTATTAAATCAAGTCATACAGAACAATATATCCACATGTTAAATCTTTTCAAATTTGGATTGATTATTAAGAATTACATAGAGAGTATTTAATATGATAATGAATTGTGATAATATGTAAAGAAAATGCCAAATTTGCATTTCATTAACATTAAATGAGATAGCAAAAATGCTAATAAAAGGGATAAAATTAGCTACAAACTTGAAGATTTTTTATTTACCTTTTTTTTAATATATTTCCATGAGCCATACATGATATGTTAAAGAGCCACAGAAATTAGTCAGTAGGATTAGATACACAGAGGCTGAACTCTCCATGCAGTAGTGCCACTCAGTGCAAGCCAGAGTAATCAATGGATATAAGAAATCACAAGCTAGAAACTATTCTGGGGATATTGGATGAGTAGGCACTAAATAGGAATTTTATGCACAATCTTCTTGCATCCATTGATTATTCTGGTTTACACTGAGTGGTGCTATTGGATGGAGATTTTAGCCTCTGTGTAAACAGCTTGGGTAAGCATAAAGAATGGTGATCAGTTGATGTTTAGTGGTTTAATAGGATTAAATATACAAATTTTTAAAGTTAACACCTTTCATCTATATGCTATAGGGAAAAAAGTGTTGATCAAGGTTTAAAAACATAATCTAATGTGCGCTGTTTTGATTCAATGAGCATAGAGCTTACTGTTGCTAAAATAAAAAGTTCCAAGGAGTTCTAGCAGTTGCTTAATCCATGCATGAAAACAGTGTTCATGCATTAAAATAAGGTTAGAAATCATTGGAAGTTGTAAAAAGACCAATGCAGTTAATGAGATATCATTTCATATATGTCAATGTACTTCTCTCTGGGCAATTGTGGTGATAAAAGTTTTAGCAGAAAATCTTTGATGGACAGTAATATTTACAAATATCTCTAAAATAATCAGACAATGAACCAAAACTTATCAGGAGGAGGCTTAAGTATTTTATTAAGTCCCAGGGTTTTACAAATTCAAAGCAAAGAATTTCATGGTGAGAAGAATATTGCATAGTTGGGTTCAAGCAGCAATAATTGTTAAGACTTTATCTGGTAACAACTTCACATACATTGCTTAAATGCATCATTATGATTACGATATCATTAGAAGATACTGAAAGCATGCTTAGCAGATGACATTAAGTGCATAAAAATTCCACTTGAGGGACTTAGTATACCTTGCTTTCCATTAATTCATTTACAAGCTTTTTTTAATTCATGCCTCCAAGCATTCCTATCTAAATCTTAAGTGGTATAATTATCAACACCCCTCAGTAGTTTTTACAGTAAATTCAAATGCTGATCACTTATGGTATATTTCTAATACCATCCATGAGGAGTTATGGTGCCATGTATGATGAAACATCACATCTCAAAGTGTGAACAACAAAAGAAAAAAAAACTTAGTGATCTCCAAAATTCTGACCCATTTATTTATATGAATTTTATTTGACAACCTTTTAGCCAATAGCTATAATTTATAGGAACAGATGAATGTTGAGAAACAGACATATTTCTCTAGATTAATAGATTAAGTACCAGAAATACTATTTAAAGTTGAAAATGTATGAATACCAAGACTATAATATAGTCTTCATTTAGATTGCAAATTTAGATCTAAAAAACAAATAATTAACCATATATAAAATATTAGACACAATAATGTATAATAAAAACAAAACACTGGGATTAACTCTATAAATAAGTAAAATAAAGTAACATTTATAGTTAATTTATCGCATGACTGCCATCTTGAATAACATTTACATATAAAATTTAAAAATCAAATTCTCATTAAAATCATACTACATGAATGTAGCAAAGTAAATGATCAGCTTTCCATAATCTGTGTACATTTACACAATTATATTGCTTTTTTAATAAATTATTCACCATATTTATAAAATATGCCTCTTTAATTTTCTTCCCTCAAATCTTTCCACGTAGAAAACTTAAAAAAATAACTGATTGTTCTCTAAACCCAGATTTAAATCTATCCACAGAATAATTTATTATAGAATAGTTCATGTTTATTATTTTTGACTAGTAAATATAACTTGACCTACATTTGCACCCTACTTTATATATAACATATTTATTGATTTTATCAACAGCTTTTTTATTAATAATCAATCGATCTACTAGTAATTTGTGCTACACTAAATGCAACATTAAAAAGAAAAGAAGCAGTTGATGTAATTATATTATACAATCTACTACATATATATATGGTAATGAAATCCGTTTCTTTTCATAAAATGTCTTGCTTTTATATCCTACATAATTCATTAGCATATGATTTTTTTCTGCAGTACAGGCTTTTTCATACCTGCACTCCAATATGTAATATATAGCGGTTTGAACTCAGACTTTCACATGACCGTCAAGCATATATTTTAATATTGGATAACTGATTATTTTAAAATTTACATAACACTTATTTCTAAATAAAATTATTTTAAAATCAGAAATTTGTCCATGATAGGAATTTTTGACAGAAGATGTATAAATCCTCTAATTAATAAGGATTTCATAAACATTCCATAAATTTAAATCAAAATACTTTATACTATATATTTTACACTATATAAATTGTTCTTAGACATAAAAGTTACTACAAATGTCATTTATATTGTAATTTATATATTGATATATTTGGTAAAATAAAATACATACAGAAAAGATAGGTTTTTTAATAATATTTAGCTTTATTATTGCCTAGCATGCTTTCAAAGCAGTAATAAAGCAAAATATTATTTTAAATTGTACGGTTAATTTCAGTGTTCTATTTTATTATGTATAAATGTGAGTGGAAGGAGTTTGACAATGGTAAATGAAAATGTGACAATAAAATAAAACAGTGAAATTAACTTTTCTGAAAAATTCACCAAATTATGATTCTTTACAAATGCTATGTTAAATATGCAAGCAATTAGAAGAAATCTGTAATTTGTAAGTATTTCATTTTAAATTAGTAACTATACTTTTATTTACTGTTTATTATTTTTCATTCTTCTTCTCTCCTTCCCTCCCTCTCTTATTTATCATTGTTCTTTTCACTATTTCTCTGTTCTTCCCTTCTTCTCTATCCTCTATATCTTTGCCTTTCTCTTCCTTTCTTCCCCTTTATTGTTCCTCTCTTTTTTCTCTCTTCCTTTTCTTCTCTATCTTCTTCTTTCCCTCTCTTCTTCTTTTTATTCTTTCCTTTTCTTTTTTACTTCCTTTCTTTGTATGTGTGAAATGATAGAGCTGGATTCAATCCATAGATTCCTTTTCTTCTCTATTTTCTTTTTTCTCTCCTTCTCTTTATTCTTTCCTTTTCTTCTTTACTTCCTCTCTCTGTATGTGTGAAATGATAGAGCTGGGTTCAATCCATAGATATTGAGGTCCAGAGTCTGCCACTCTATCATTCCATCAAATCACACAGGGCATGATGGTAATATATGTACTTAGATGTGAACATAGACAATGCAAATATTAATCTAACCCTACACTATGCAGCCATTTGTAAGAGAATGGAAATAAGAAAATTAAAGATATGCTTAGCTGTGATTGCCATCAAGGCTGCTCTGAAACCATTTACAATGACATGAATAAACTAACGAATAAATAAGTACTATAAAACAGTATTAGATAGACAAAGGCCATATATAAATATGAATTTACTGTTAAATATTAAATATACCAATATATTTATGAGTAACCATTAAATCATTACTTTTCATCATCTATTATGTATTTGGACTTTAATTGGACTTCTGGGGACATTGTAGAATCATCATCATCAATATCATGATGATTATAATGGATGCCATCTATGTAATTTTTGGACAGAATTATATAGAATCCGTATTTATTTCCATAATCATTCTTGGATTTATCATAAAGCAAGAAATATATAAATAAAATATATGATGTAAAGGCCAAAAAATATAAAAGACTATAAAAAAGAGTATAGGACAATTATGAAATGTATTTAATTAATAAATGCCACTGATCTTCTGCTGCATAAATGGAATTTAACAGCTATTAATCTAAGTCAATGTGGACAGATAAAAACCATGTACTGCAGAATTAATGGCTATCAAATTTGTAGTTCAAGTAGAAGAATTGAATGAATTAATAAGGCCACAAGTAAATTTATCTTCTAATTGAAATGTCTATACATTCATTTGTGACATTTGACTAATTGCTAAGTTATCTAAAAAAGACAAAACACCCATATACTAAATAAGTGAACAGGAAGTTACTGAAATTTCTGATGAATTATATAATGTAAATAAACTCTTCAAAAAATATTGAAAACATTAGTTACTTCCTGTTCAGTTACATATAATTTGAGTTATTTATTATTTACAGATAAATAAATAACTGAAATACAGGTTTATTATATACCTGTATCAATATATGTAATATATAGGGTATATGAGCACAGACTTTCATACGACCCACCACTCACCACTCTATCTCATAACTATGATACACTTGAACACATATATGTTGAAAAGATAAATAAACACCAATATACATATTTCATGCTAAACCAGCAATCAGCAGTTGTTCCAGATTATCATCTCTACACATATATGCAATAAGTGCTCAGATATGTATTAAGATAGCCAATCTTCATACTTTAATGGACAGGCTTCAATCCACTCCACATTCCAACTCTTCAACCATTCATCAGGGTAGCCTTTGAGCATTCCACCATCAGATTTTCAATTGGATGGACAGTGTGTGTGGAGTGGATTGAATCCTGTCCATTAAAGTATGAAAATTGGCTATCTTAATATAAATCTGAGCATTTATTGCATATATGGGTAGAGATGATAATCTGGACCAACTGATGATTGCTGGTTTAGCATGAAATATGTATATTGGTGATTATTTATCTTTTCAACATATAAGTGTTCAGTGTATTAGTGTTATGAGATAAAGTGCTGTGTAGTGGATTGTGTGAAAGCTGTGCTCCTATACCCGATAAATAAATAATAAATTTTAATGGATTTTGTGACAATTTTTAAAACATAAAAAAAAAATATGAAAAAAAATTTTTATCACATAAATGTATTAAAAGTATTTAAAAAAATTCAATTTTACAGTATTCTTGATGTTATTCAACCAAAATAAAATCATGTGACTCTCATGTTCAGAAATGTGATCACCACATGCTTTTATTTTGGTTGCATAATAGCAAAAACACTGTGAAAGATGAAGAAATTTTATTTTTTTTATTTTTTAGTGCATTTACATAAATAAAAGTATTTCATTAAAAAAAATTTATTTATTTTTTGATTTTCTACTTTTTAGTTTTATAAGAAAGTTTAGATACAATTTATTGCTTCTAAAAAGCAATACTATGAAGAGTAACGATCCCTCATAAAATTAAAACTTTTAATTTTTCACTACACTTTTTTTTTTTTTTGCTAAAATTGTTACTAACTCTCTAAAAAAAGTATTAACATATTGGAAATATGTATGTATGCAAAGTTTCAATTAGATAGGAAATTAGGAAGTGAATATTGAGTTTAAAAAATTTGATTCAGGCAGCCACAAAAGCAGAATAAGTTAAATAAAAGTAAAATATTATCAAATTTCACCACGTCCTTTATTTTGCTGTAATATCTTATATAAATGCAAATTATCCACTACTTTGAACATTTTTTAGCAAAAACCTTTTATTGTACCTATATGCATACACAATCTTACTTTTCACCACCCTGCAGTCTTCTTCAGAGCCAAAAAATTAAAATTGGTTCTGAAGAAGACTGTAGGACAGTCAAAATGTAAGATTGTATATGCATATAGTTACAATAAAAGGTTTTTGCTTAAAAGTGTTCAAAGTAGTGGATAAATGGCATTTAAATAAAAATGCATAAAAACTAGATAAGGATATAACTAATTATATACAGGGTTTTTACTTTTCCAAATACTTCATTTGATTCACAATTATGAAAATTGTCAAATAGCCAGAGGGACAAATTTTTATACATTTTCAATGTGACTTCTATATCTCAATCAGTAGGTATTGATGCCATAATCAAAATTTTTTCATACCTTTTTCATAAATGTAATGGTAAAATATAGCTTTAACATCCATAAGAATAACTACTCTCACCAGTGGTTCAAGTCTTATTTTTTATTATGCTTGTATTTTCATTATGATTTTGTATTGACCTTCATATATTGATCTTTAATTCAGAATAATCAGCTCTCATTTACCAACCATTAACTGGATGACTAACTAGGTTTTCTATGATCTGACTACTTTGGAAAAATCCACAAGATTGCATAAAAGTTCTCAGCAACTGGGAAAGATTTTACACTCCATCTTATTTAAATCTCTTGTCATGGGTGTGAAAAATGAATACACTAGCCATTAAACTATAAGAGTTCTTATGGTTTTATTAATATTGACAACAGTAATGTAGACATCTATTCGATTTGGAAAAATATCAAGATAAATATGAGGTCATCATGCAAACTAATGATTTGCATCTACTAGATACACTCTTCACTAATGTGTTATTCGAGTTTTCAGACTCCAACATACTTTGCATTAACATAGTGAGACACCATTCTTATCATCTTTCTGCTCTATCAATCTGCCTAAGTAGAAAATCCCAATTTCATTGTTCAATTAAAATAAACAAGTTTTAGTGACTTATGCTCTTTCTCAGTACAATCATGTGCAATCTTTTAAATCCATTTGATGTGATGTAAAATGTCTTTTTTAGATGAAGTTAAATTTTTCTGTGTATAGATTATAGGACAGAGATCTATTAATCAAGATAAATATTTACTCCCTCCCTCTCTCTCCTCCTCTTTTTCTCCCTTCCTCTCTCCTTTCTTCTCTTCCCCTCCCCCCCTCTTCTCATTTTCTCTTCTTCTTTCCATAAGCTTGAGTATTTAATGAATAGAGCAATAAAATTATTATCCCATGGAATGATAATATAAACCATCACCTATTCCTTCTACTTCATTAACCTCTTCTAATTTCAAATCAGCAAATTATTTTTCTAGTAACATTTTTTTTTCTCTTATAATATTTCAGAAAAAGTTATCTTATCAGTTTCACTATCCTGTTCTCAGTTTCCCTGCTCTTATTAAAATTGATCTAATCTAAAAAATCTCTTTTCACTCTCTAACTTTTATGTCTATTCTATTCTCCACACAATCTTTTTTTTTATTCTTTTTTGACACCTTACTTCTGAAAGATAAATATTCTGCATTCTGTATCTCCACATAAACCACAATTATAGTCCAAATTTTTATATTTCATTTTTGCCTTCTTGGTGTGAGCATGATGTAAAATTGTTTCTCTTTGAATAATATTCAGAGCCTCTTGGTGCAGTCATATGCCCAAGATTCTGCTATTTAAATTAAACTTTTTCTATCTCTGAAACCATTACATACTTCAGCAGAGCTGTCTACTTCTTAGTTCTTATTATCAATTCATTCTCCTAACACTGACTCATTATTATTTTCCAATATCCTAGTCATATTTTGTCAGAAAAACCTAAACAAAAATCAAAAAAGTCCTCCTTTGCCTTTATGTTTCTCCCATTCTTCATATAATTTATTCTGATCCTCTTTCTCTCCAAAAATAAATGTTCAATATTCTCCCATGTCCACGTAAACTACATCAACAGTTGATATTCTTATTTTACTTTCCTTATTTCTGTGATTATTAAACCTTCTGTTCTTGTACCAAACAATAATAAGCTTCCTCTAGTGCTATCTTACATATTTTAATATTTATATATTTTCTATATAATTATATACGTATTTATTTTCTATAACTCTTTTTTTATCTGGCCAATATATCTATTTTTTTTTCTAATCTGACAATCATATACTCCTCATAATAATGCAAAATTTGTCTTTATCAATAACTGCCACCTAGAAGTGAGTTCTGAAACAACATCATCAAGGACATTGATAAAACTTTGATGAGTGTGCTATTGGTCTGTCCATTTCAAGTCAGCATTATTTTAATGCAGTTTTAAACAACTATGACTGTATGTATCTATGTATATAAGAGAGATGAAGCCTTTACATTTTAATTCTAACACTAACATAATCAGTAAGACATCGCTTTGAGCATCTGTGCACTCAAGTTTCTTTATAATATTTTTTTTCCACTCTTAATACTTAGGATCATAATCAATATGTTGATGAAAACTTGAATAACAACAAACTATTAAAATTCACTGAGCCAATATCATTATTACTGTGAGTTTGGGATGCATTTAATATTTATATCAAAACATGCCATAAAAAATGCAAACAGTTGATGACATTCTAATCTACTTTTATGCACCTATATTGTGTGACCACAAAGAGAGGATTACAGTTTATCTGTTTTATTTAAACATAGTAAAAATACGTCTCGAATAATGAGATATCTTGCAAGCATCACATTGAACAGCTGTAAAACGTTTTTTCCACTCTAGAAGTCAAATATAAGCATTGGATATATTTAATAGATGCTAAGCGGCAGTAAAATCCAAGTTTTTTTACAACTGGTTGTTGACAAGATTGTGTTCTCCTGACAGTGGATGCTGATTTTTTACCATAGTCATATTTTACTTCAATTTTGCTATTTAAATAAATGATTTAGAAATTAAAAACATCTAAGGTTTAATGACAAGCTGACATCTTTATATAGCAATGTAGATATGCCAATTAGTTAGTAATTATATATTATAATGACTTCTGCCGTAAGACAATTACAAGCAACACTAAACTTTAGGCAAATATGTGATAAAAACTTAAGGTAATGATCTTTACCATTAAATAAATGCAAACTGAAGGAGTCATGCTCTATTGAGCATTGTGTTTTTAAAAGTGCTTATTGTTATAAGGAAATTCACTAAAATATAAAGCTGCTATCTTAACCTCAGACCTATATAGCTATACAAGACAGAAAACTTAAATTCAAAACCTTAGACTGTTTAAATTTTTATGTTTTTAGTCAGAATATCAGAATAAAAAGTAATTAGTGCCTTCAAGCTGGCATTGACCAAATAGTCAAAAGCAACTTTAAGAGATGTCGATTGTGAAATGTCATTTAGAGCATTGATTTTATTTAAATATAAAGCTTTGTAATCTAATGGTAATTTGTCTATGAACTGGGTTCAAATATGGTTAATTAAAATTTAAAAATTATTTCAACAAGTTTAAGATTTTATTTTAGGTGATTAGTCCTATTATCATCAGTAGTAGCCCTCATAAAATAATAATGACATCAAAAAGATATAAAGTCAGTAATAATAATAATAATAATAATAATAATAATAATAATAATAATAATAATAATCATCATCATCATCATCATCCCCTAATGATGAGTTTACATGTCTACACACACTTATTCATGAACCAAAAATACATCAAATATAGCACATGGTGATCTATTAATATGGCCCTTATTCCCAGGAGGCTGTAAAGTCACCAACCAAGGCAGCAGTTGGTGGCCGAAGGCAGAGGGTGCTAAGAATCCCCTGATTGTGGACCCAGGCTGCCATTAGATGATGACTTTTTATTTAGGTACTTACAACTGCAGATCACTATCAAGTGAAGGAAGATTGCAAGAATTAGAAGAACTGTCTTATATTAAATGGGACATTATTGGACTTTGTGAAGTTAGAAGAAAAGGAGAAGAAACAATTGATTTAAAAAGTGGACATATACTCTATTATAAAGGCACACATATTGGAAATACAAGTGAAGTAGGATTCATTATAAATAAAAAGTGGAAGAACAATATTGTGGAGATTGATGGTGTATCAGACAGAGTGGCAAGATTAGTTATACAACTTAATAGCAGATACCAAATGCAGATAATTCAGGTTTATGCCCCAACAAGTTCTCATAGTGATGAAGTAGTAGAAGATTTTTATATGGATGTACAAAAGGCTTTTGATCAGAGTAAACAACATTTTAAAATTGTTATGGGAGACTTTAATGCTAGAATTGGTAGACAAATGAAAGATGAAATTGCTGTAGGTAATTTTGGTTATGGTAATAGAAATGAGAGAGGACATAGACTTGTGGAGTTTGCAGAAAAAGAAAAACTTTATATTATGAATTCATTTTTTGAGAAAAATGTTAAAAGGAAATGGACATGGAAGCATCCAAATGAAGGTACAGCAGAATTGGATTATATTTTGACTAACAGAAAATACATATTTCAAGATTGTAATGTTCTTAATAAATTTAACACAGAAAGTGATCATCGATTAATAAGGTGTAAGTTACGTGTTAATGTAAAACTAGAGAGACAAAAATTATTAAGAAAAACAATATTTACAGTTGATATTCCTAATCTTCAGAAACATTCTAATGAATTTAAATTAGAACTTACAAATAGGTTTCAAGTGTTAGGAGATTTTGAACATGATTCAGATTTGAATGAAATTAATATGAAAATAACTGATACACTTTTAAAAACTGCAACAAACATAGCTGGTAGAAAAAAGCAGCAATTGACTAATAAAATTTCTACTGAGACTAGAGAATTTATGAAGAAAAAAAGGAATATGAAGATATACAAAAATGATGTATTAAAAAGAATTGAATATCTCGAATTTTGTAAAATGGTACGGAAAAGAGTTGAAAATGATATAAGAAAGTATAACTGTGAAATAGCAAGGAAAGCTGTAGAAGAAAATAAAAGTCTCAAAAATGTTAAACAACATTTTGGTATTGGTAGGAAATTTATATCTGCAATAAGAAAAAAAGATGGAATTATTACTAAAAAGAGAGATGACATCATGAAATTGGTAAAAGATTTTTATCAAGAATTATATAGTAATAAAGAACAAGTACCTCCTATATCTATTACATCTTCCGAATTGCCCAGAATTTTAAATGAAGAAGTGAGACATGCAATTGAGTGTATGAAGAAAGGAAAGGCTCCAGGAAATGATGGAATTATAATTGATATATTAAAAGAAGCAGGTGAAGAAATAGAAACAATTTTAGCAAAGTTATATACCAAATGTCTAATTGATAAAGATGTACCGGATGATTGGAAGAATGCAGTAATAATATTAATATTTAAAAAAGGTGATAAAGAAGATATTAGAAATTACAGACCTATCAGCCTTTTATCAGTTTTATATAAAATTTTTACCAAGATAATTACAACTCGTCTACAGAGAACTTTGGATTTCCACCAACCAAGAGAACAAGCTGGATTTAAAAGTGGTTTTAGTACAATAGATCATATCCAGGTATTGAGAAAAGTCATAGAAAGGTCAAATGAATATGAGTTGTCATTATGTTTTGGATTTGTAGATTATGAAAAAGCATTCGATTCTATACACATTTCTTCAGTGATTAAAGCATTGGATCATCAAGGTATAGATCCAGGATATTGTCATATTTTAAAGAATATTTATAAAGATGCAACAGCAACAATTAGATTACATAATGATACTGGGAAAGTCAACATTGAGAAAGGTCTAAGACAAGGTGACTCCATATCTCCAAAACTCTTTACAGCAGTGCTGCAAAAAGTATTTTGTGGATTAAAATGGGAAACTAAAGGAGTGAAAGTAAATGGAGAGTATTTAAGTCATTTAGATTTCGCAGATGATGTAGTTGTTTTTGCAAATAATGCTTCAGAGCTGCAGGAAATGTTGCAGGAGTTAGCAGATGAAAGTAGAAAAGTAGGACTAAATATAAATGTTAAAAAGACTAAAGTAATGTTTAATCTATTTGCTCAAAATATGAAAATAAAGATTGATTATGAAGAATTAGAAGAAGTTAACAGTTACAAATACCTTGGTCAGATTATTAATACAAATGGAAACATAATGGAGGAAATTAATCATAGAATTAAGCTTAGTTGGAGTGCTTTTGGTAGAAATAACTTGATACTAAAAGGAAATATGCCTATGTGTTTGAAAAGGATGGTTTTTAACAAATGTGTTTTACCAGTTCTTACTTATGAATCTGAGACTTGGACACTTAATGGAAGAGCAATACAGAGACTTCAGACCACTCAAAGGAGTGTGGAGAGATGTATGTTGGGAGTAACAAGAAGAGATCGAAAATGCAATGTATGGGTAAGATAACAAACAGGTGTTACTGACCTTATTGAAAAAATTAAAAGATTGAAATGGAGTTGGGCTGGACATATTGCTAGAAGAGATGATAATAGATGGACAATTGAAATTTTAAACTGGATTTCAAGAGATTGTAAAAGACCCAGAAAGAGACCACATGTGAGATGGATGGATGAAATAAGAAAATGTGCAGGGGTGTTGTGGAGAAGAGAAGCTAAAGATCGGAGAAGATGGATTAAACTTGGAGAGACCTTCATCCTGCAGTGGATTGATAATGGTTGATAATGATGATGATGATAATGATGATCTATTAATGTTTTATTTGATATTTGGCAATATTGCCTCT
This sequence comes from Epiperipatus broadwayi, assembly GCA_028023455.1. NCBI lineage: Eukaryota > Metazoa > Onychophora > Udeonychophora > Euonychophora > Peripatidae > Epiperipatus > Epiperipatus broadwayi. Next base: position 26,843,405 of record JAQFVV010012395.1, on the reverse strand, counting down.
TAGTATTTTCTGTAGCAAAATCCTCCAATATTGGTCAGTATTGAGTGTCTAATTATTCTTAGCTAAAGGAAAACCAATAATGGAAAATCTTTTAACCTTATCTCCTGAAAATTGACAGGCCTGATAAATATTGCCTTCTACTTCAATGTTTCTCTATGAGATGCTATTAAAGAGGTCTTCACCTGCAGTGAGATTCCCTATAATGGCCTATTGATTAAAAATTATTTTACTTCTGTGCTTACAATCAGTGAATACTGCTTTCTCCTTTTCTTTTATAAAGGGCTTTTAGAGAAACATTTACCCTGTTGTGAGCTTTTTTACATATATGTTTTTACACAGCACTTAAATTATATATATATCCAGAAAGGTTTTATGGGGTTTTTTGTAGATACCTAAATGCACATTGCTATTATTGTTGTTGCAATTGCTGTAAACTCACTATTATAAAAGTAAAAAATTTTGAAAGTGATAGCTACTCATAAATTAGATATTGTAAAACCATAGTTGTTGTACCAACTATTTAAATGATTCAATATGAAATGGTTAAACATTACTCAATCCTAGAAATACAGCTGTGGTATTATTAAGATTTCAATTTTGTTAACAAGCAGTTTAAGATATAATTGTTAAGATCACTCCACAGTGGAAGGAATGTATGGTCAAGCAGTGATTCTGATTACCATCTATGCCAGTTTTTCATTTTTATAAAATGTGCATCCTGTGGGTTGTATTCTTGTTAATGTCTTTGTTCATTTGTTTGAAGTATGTATAAAAAGGTGGAGCTTTAAAGTAGATCTTATATCACACTTGGGAGAAAAACGAAGTGGAGTTAAGTTAATGATAATGTGGTTGTATTTAGTAAGAATAGATATATTAATCTTTAATTAAGTCAAATAAAATGATAATCTCTAACCTAATAAATGATTTGTGATAATCATTTTAATATATTTATCTAAATATGTTGTTATCAAATAAATGAGTGTAAGAAGTTTTAGTAATTTATTATTAATAGTTGAAAGGGAATCACCCCTCCCCACACCCACACACATGTGCTCTATGAATTTATAAAGCTGAAGAATACTCTCACTCCAAACACAGGATAGAATTTTTGAAAAGATAAGGATTAATCCACCTTATCTTTCTTACCTAAATTCTTATATATAGGCCAATCTAAAGAATTTAGAAATGATAGCATATAATCAATTACTTTTAATTCCATTCACTATAAATTAATAAATGATGGTTGTGAAATTTTTACAATTTACCACATGTCAGTATTAGATATAATATTAAACATGTAGATAACTAATTATTTAAATATCTAGCACTGTGTTTTTTTTTTGTAATAGTCATAAGAAAATCACCCTGGAATATACACTGTAAGGATTTATAAAATTAAGGAATACTCTTACTCTAAATACAAGATAGACTTTTTGAAAAGATAAGAATGATTCCCTTGTGATTATTACAAATAAAACATAGTGCTAAATAAATAAATAATTAGTTATATATATTTAATATTGTAACAACAATATTTTTTTAATTAACAGACATTTCATTTGTATTATATTTAACATTACATTTAATATTGATGTGCAGTAAATTGTAAAAATTTTGCAAATGTCATTTAGTAATATGTAGTGAATGGAATTGAAAATGATTGATTAGGACCTTCACTCTCTCATTTTTAAATGCTTAAGATTTGCCACTACATATATATTTAGGTAAAAAAGATAAGGTGGATTCATTCTTATCTTTTCAAAGATTATTAAAGCATTAAACCTCACATGATAATCATTCTTTATGCTTATACAACCTATTTACAGAAGACAAAGCTCTCCATATATTACTGCCACTCAGTGCAAGATAGTAATTAATTGATGCACAAACTTTCCTGCATACATTGATTGCTCTGTATTGCACTGATTGGGGCTACTGTATGGAGAGTTTTGAATCTGAGTCTTTTCAAAGACTCTATCTTGTGCTTAGTGAGATTATTACTCTGCTTTATAAATTCATACAGGGTATATGTCAGGAAGATTCGCCTATGACTATTACAAATAAAAAACAGCATTAGATAAATAAATAATTAGTTAATTTATTATTAATAAATACTGTATAAAGGTGGATAAAAACAAAAAATATTGTGAGCTGTGCCAACTGAAGAGTGTCAGTTTAGCCAGAAATGCATTTTAGGAATTTGCCTTTTTTTTTCAAATGATTTTATTTATATATTTAAAGTGAGTGGAGAAATATATAGATTTAAAGTATATGATTTTTTTAGAGTTGTTCCATAATCTTTTTAGAAATCCTTTATTTCATTAAAATATATTAATATTTAATTAAAATATTTTCAGTTTCATATACTACACTTACACTTATATGCACTTTGGGGCATTTATATAATTTTGTTATTAATATGTTAAATGTTATATAGTATTATTAAATATAAAACGTTGGTGAATTCTGTGAGGAATGTCTAATTAAGTCCCTAGGAGAAATGTCACACCTAAAATTTTTCACCTGCTGAATTTTAATTAGATCTAGTCAAATGACTATTATTGACATTTTTAATTTTTACTACAAACTGTGTGAATTTATCATATTTTAAAAATTTATATTTTTACATATCAATCGTAAATTAAACGTGAATTATGCGCTTAATCTTATCAAAAAGATTAATTGCTTTTCATTTTAATAGAGAATTTTTTCAGCATTTTATAGGTTTTTTTATTTTTTTAAACACAGACAAGCTGTCAAAGTATTTTATTTTATAAAGAAAACATACCTCATTGACACTTAAAGAATCTGCTTCTTCATCATCGTTTAGCAACCATTTTAAAATGAATAAGATCACTCCAGAAAAGATTTAAAGAAAGTGAAAGAACAAAAGTTAATAAGTAACTGAAACACAGGCTTATTATATACCTGTTAATAAAAAACAAAGAAAAAAAGAATGACAATAAAGATTCTACAAAACTGCATTCTCATTTGTGCCTTTAGTGTGAAGAAGTAGCTGATGGCCAAAGAGGTTCACAATTACTAGTACTGGATTAAAATAATTGGCTGAAGACAGTAAAGAAACAAAACTAACATAATGTTATTTATTACTGTTTTTTTTCCAAATCAAATTTCTAAATTTATATGTAGATATATTTTGGATTTGTCTGTGTATTCATTTACTTAATGCTAACATTAGTGACATGCCAACATCTTATCTTCTTTGTACATTTCCAGCTGTCATCCAAAAATCTCTCAACTTTTATAAATAATTTTTTATTACCAAGATGATTGTTGGTGCGACCAAAATTTTGGCATAATGCTAATATTAACAACACACAAATATATACATAAACAAATGCAAAATAGATGGTTGCATCTTTTACTCATGAAATCTTCAGTGTGTCCCAATGGGGGGATTATTAGTTCTCATTTCATCTTCAGGGACATCTCTAAATCAACGCATGTATTATGTAGTTTAGCTATTTACAAAAAAATTTAAAGTGTTAATATGTGTGGATTGTAAATTATGAAATGTGACAGTATCATTAATTCCTATTAGATCTCATTGCAAAATCTTGAAACCCCTTGAAAACATTCTTGCAAATCATAGTTTCACTATCATGTGTAATTTGAATCATTTCAAACGTTTAAAATAATAATTTTGTTGAATTTAAAGCAGAAATTATCGTTGGTTAAGCTATAAAACACACTTTCACATTTCATGGTAAATAAACTATATCACTATTACTTGGAGAGAGGACTAATCATCTTTTCACTGGACCACACTACAGTGCCAAATATTTCTACGTAATATATTGTCAATTTCTGGCACTAGAAGGCTATTTAATTATGTTTAAACAGTTGCAATGAGTTAATCTATTAGCATTTACTATTTCATCGAAAAATAGATTCATTCTTTTTGTGTACTGTTACCATAAAAAATGGAAAAATACATGGCAAGTCAATCGTTTTCCTTAATTTTATCTATAAAGGACCACAAAGTAAATAAAATATCCTTCCATACTTATTAAAAGTCCATTTGCCATTTCATTTTTCATTTTATTTTTTCCATTACTCCTTTCACCATCGCAAGAACTTACTTCCTGTACAGCTACCTGCTGCTCTTAAACTTTTATTTTCTTCACTACTTAGAATGCTTTTAATTTTGTTCGCTGTTACTTTTACCCCAAAACTTATTACAAATTTTATTAATTCTATTTAACATGAAGTTCGCTTTTATTTTTTACAAGTATTATCGTATCCGCATTTTGCATAGTTTGGTGCAGTATACAGTGGCAGGCTCTGAAACTCGAGGGCCGTGATCCACGAATGGAGACAACTCTATCATTTCCCGTGTTCAGATTTCTAATGAACGCCAGAAAAATAAACCATTTGATTATTATTATTTATCATATCAGAAATTTGATACAATGAACCTCCACCCCACCCATTGCTAAACCTCATTCTTATTAAGCCAAATATCATTTATTGACTTTTAATATACATTGTTTCCTTAATGATTAAATATTAATTTTTTTAAAATTATACCAAATTTCAATCCTTTTCTTGCTCTTCCATATTTCTAAACATAAAAATATTTGATATAATAAAATATATATTCTTTATTTTACTTTATATATAAATATAACTTTACAATAGTAAAGTTTCATATTGTAATGGCAGTGCTTCCACTCACCATGTCTTCAACCTAGATCCAAATCGAAGTTCTACTCAGGTTCTTTTTTTTTTTGCCACATAATCAGCATTTAGCCAAACCAGATATTCAACCAATATTGATATAAAAAAAAAAAAGGTCTAACTATATTGGAAAATTTGAGAGTTGTCCTTCACTATTCCTCTCTGAGAAACCATTGGAGATAAGTTTATCCTGCAGCAATTAAAACTGTTAGTTGATTAGTATATTTGTTTATATTTTTATAATAAATAATTATATTTACATGTGTAATCATTAAAAGCCAGTCAACACTTAGACAATCCCAATATCATTAACAACCAATAGTTTGAAATTGTTGATTGTCAATGATATTGGGATTGTCTAAGTGTTGACTGGCTTTAAATGATTACTTACAAACCCATTTAGCCTTGAGCATTATTATTCTTATATGTGTAAGTATTTGTTAATTAAAATAAATCTTTTGATTCAGTTGAATAAGTTAAAATATATAATGTTACTTAGAAAATTGGATATACCAGAGCATTTTATTACAAATCTCCAATAAATGACTTCTGTTAAAACATGTCATGTTGGAAGTGTTTCTTTTCATAGTAATAAAAATTTTTCTCATCCCTGGTATTCACCTCGAGATGTCACTATTTCTAGGTCAATTCCTAGAAATATACCATTTCACCGGCCTTCACCCAACAAAAGAGGAATTTTTCTATGTTATAAATGCAGAAAAGAGTCCGCATGCTATGTTGGATGGAGGAGGCAGCGACAGAAGCCAACACAAAGAGACTTCTTTCTAGGATAAAACACAGAAAGAGTTCCCAACGGCTGCCGGTTATGGCTTTTTTTCTATGCTAAAAGCAAAGAAAAAGAAATGCCTTGATTGACTGCCATAGTAGTCGATTTTGTTCATCATTTTCTCATAATAGTAGAATATCTATTTTCTCTGTAGTTTCGTGTGAGAGTGTCTGTATTTGAAGCAGTCATAGTTTTTTTAAATTTGATAAGACGTCTATTTTTTTTAATGTGTTGTAACTTTTTACTGTTGTAAGTTTAGTAATAATGTCCTGAAGATTCCATTATGAATGGGTAACCCTCAAAAATTGCTTTTAAGGGTGTGGAAGGGGAAAAAATTTGAAGGATCACGTGAAAAGTACCGTTTTCACGCGAATTCGTCCGTGACCAGTTACTTTTTCTATATATATGCACAAACAAAAACAACCCAGTGTCTAATTATTAGTAATTATTTGTCCAAAAAATAAAATTAGTCGGGTATTTTATTTTTTTGCTACATTTATTATTTCAAAATAAGATTAGTTTTTATATCTACACACTAACAAAAATAACCCAGTTCCTGATTAATTACTGTCTTTAAAAAAAAAAAGCAAATTCAACGGGGTTTGATTTTTTCAATGGAGTATTTGAATTACGGTTTGTTTGTTTTTATATATACACAAGATTTACCAAAAAAAAAAACCACTTTTGATTAATTACTGTCAAAAGAAACGCAAATTAGTCGGCTATCATTTTTAAATTTAGTATTTCAATAACGGTACCCTTTTTATATAGACAGACTTAACAAAAACAACCCACTTTCAGATTCATTACTGTCCCCCCACTCCAAAAAAAACGGAAATTAGTCAGGTATCATTTTTCAATTGAGTCTTTCAATGACGGTCCTTACTAATAGTAGTCGGGTATCAATTCTAAATTGTAGTATATAAATTACATTACTTTTGATAGATTTAGAATTATGTCTTGCTTTTTTAATAAAATGATTGATTTACTCTTGACCAAAAATACCATAACTTTAAAAAAAGACACACACTAAGTCCAAAAAAAAATTAGAATAAGCCCCGTAACTTTAAAGACACACACACACAAACTAAAAAACAATCTAAGATTAATAAACATTGACTTATTACATCTTGCTTTTGAATCAAATTATTGATTTACTCTTGCAAAAAAAATACCAGTAACTTTAAAAAGACACACATAAAGTCCAAAAAAAAAAAAAATTTGAAAAAGCCCCGTAACTTTAAAGACACATACACAAACTCAAAATCAAGATAAGATTAATAAACATTTACTTATTACGTCTTGCTTTTGAATAAAATTATTGATTTACTCTTGCAAAAAAAAAAAGACCGTAACTTTAAAAAAACACATGTAAAGTCAAGAAAGAAAAAATTGAAAAACACCGTAACTTTAAAGACACACACACACAAACCCAAAAACAAGATAAGATTAATAAACATTTACAAAAATGAAAAAACTAACATCATATAATAGTATTAGTTAGTAGAATATTTTATTAAAAATCTAAGAAATCAGATCTTTTTAGATCAAATCGATCATTTAGGTCCGGCCCAGAATCATTATATGTATATGTTTTTGATTAGCATCAACGCCATCCTGTGGCGAACACCAGGGATGAGAAAACAACCAAAAAAAGTTAGATAGAACTTCATGTGATTATTTTATTTACTCATCTTATATATTAAATATGTGATATAAAATATCAATTGGAAGAAAACCACTGTAGATTAGGGATAGGAGAAAAAATCATCAACATTTTTTTTCTTTACTGAAGACACCAGACTCCAAGATGCATATTAGAAATATGGAAAAAATGCAGAGAGAAAATTTTGCTTCTAAACAACAGAGTAATAAAAATATTAATACCTTGAACCTTTGTGAGGATATCATGGGTTATGAAGAAAATAAATAAATGGCTAGACATTCAAATTAGATACGAGCTCTTATTTTACTCCAAACGATCGTTTTTCATTTAAGTCATATTACTACAATTTGATCTATATGTGTCAAACTTTCAGCACTTGCAATTTGGACACATTTATTTCAGATTAATTATTAATCATTTATTACACTAGAGATTCTTATATTACACCAAGCCCAAATGTCAACTTAAACTCAATTAAAAATTAATATATTATGAATTGCTATAGTTTTTTTAGAAAAATTTATAATAGTCATAAAAATTGAAGGGGATGACAAAAAGAATGACTAGAGGTAAGATGAATGGAGTCTACTAACATGATACCAATGAAAAACCTAAGCAATTAAATAAAATAAATTATTCCATTAAAATTCTTGACATTGATGTCAATCTGATGGTTTTTTATAATAATAATACATTAGAAATTTATTATTACATATTGTAAACAGGCTTTAACCTGTGTTCAATGCACTTTAAAATTTGTAATAATCAACATATTTTTCTGACAGAGGGACCTTCTAAACCATGACACAAGATAGTGAATTTTATAAAGATAATAGCTTCCAAATCAAGATGCTTCAGATTTGCCTATACAAGTGGACATTTAAGTTAAAGATAAGATGGCCGCTCTTATCTTTATAAAATTTGCTATCTTGCATCATGATTTGGAAGGTCCCTCTGCTGGAAAAATGTGCTTGATTATTACACATTTTAAAGTGCATTGAACATAGGTTAAAGCCTGTTTAAAGTATTTACATATGCTTTCTGTGTGCTCAATAAATTAATTACTAACTATTACATGTTGTAGTAGATTTTCTATAGGTAGAGGAGAGATATACTTCAGACATGGCATGCACAGAACCCCAAACTGACAATGTTTTTTTAAAGTTTTACACACAAATACTGTCCATTAGTTCAATACCCACACTATAACCAATAGCTAACAAATATTCATTCAAAGGAATGGGAATAGAAATATCACATTTATAATTTGCATTTTGCTGCTTTGTATTTTATTCTTTTAATAACAATATTTTAAAATGTTAGGTAGTGTCTGAATTTCCTACAGTATATGCTTTGGATTCTCACATGTGCAATTCACCATTGAATATACACATTAATACCAATCGGTATAATACATTCATACAATATATTACAGAATTTCTAATGTAATGAAAGAGTGATTTAATTTTTGTATATGTTTGATTAGTTATTATAAATAAGGTATTTTTATTCATAATATATATATTTATAAATAAATATTTAAAAATACAGTATTTAAAAGCTTATAAAAAAAATATATGTATAACTGTCACTTAGGAGCGCTTTCAACTAACTTGAAGCTTTGTCAACTATCATGTTTAAAATGTCAGCTTTCCCATAATTCTATGATGTCAACTTTCCCATAATTCTGTGATCTTAATGTTTGCTGCTCGCCTATTAACCAAATGTTGCTTGTATTTACATATCAACATCGCCTCTTTAATTTTCCTTTTATTATTATTTCTTTCAGTTTCCAATATTTTTACGTTGTTATAATTAAAATCGAAACCATATATACATGATTTGTTATGGTCATAAAAGACAGAAGTTGATAAATTATCATTATTTTTAAAATTTTGTTTTGTATTTTGAACATTTGGTTAATAGGCAAGCAGCAAACATTAAGATCACAGAATTATGGGAAAGTTGACATCATAGAATTATGGGACAGCTGACATTTTAAACGTGATAGTTGACAAAGCTACAAGTTAGTTGAAAGCGCTCCTAAGTGTTGGTTATACATATTTTTTTTTATAAGCTTTTAAATACTGTATTTTTAAATATTTATTTATAAATTTGCGTATATTATTTTGAAGAAATACAGACATTGATTTATAATATTATATATATATAAAGAAAAAAAATATTTGATTTGGTATAAAACCATCAAAACATCACATGATGACCATTTCAAATGCTTAGACATGCTGTTAATAAAAGTATCAAACTCTCCATATAGCAGTGCCACCAAGTGAACTTGGTAATATAGTGATAAAGTGAAAGATTCTAGAGGTCAGAGTTCATAGATCATGGATCCAAATCTATTGTTTATAATGATCATTTTTGTAAATTTCTAAGTATTAAACAATTGGATTATTTACGTTTGAAGGTGGAGGAGTATCATTGAAACTATTACCTCAATTTCATCATATTGGAATTACCCACCAGTGCAGTAAATATACAATGCAATGATTATTTGCTCTTCCACAAAGTGTTAAAAGTGGATAGAAACCAATCTACACTTTGCATGAGAATGGTCTAATGAAAAGTATTGAATTATTAACATGGGCGTGGAGGTTCAGTTGTTTAAAACATCTGGTTCACCTGAAGAGTAAAAATTGGTTACAAAGTATATGCATAGTAAAAGAGGTCCAATTGATTTTTTGTGCTGGTGGATGGTTGAAATATGGTGAAGTAAAAATTGAAAAACTCATTGATAAAAATCTAAAATATGGGTAAAAAGGAAACCAAATTTTATGTTCTTTTTTCACTACTCATTCAGTCAAAACATTTCACCAAAATAATAATATAAAAATCAGAAAAAAGAAAAAGAGCTCAATAAATGGACAATGGTATGGTTAGTTACTCAAGTCATGTGAGATTCAAGCACATGAGTGATATAATGTTATTCAACTGAAAACTGCTTCATGAACTTCTAGTTCTTAAGTCTGCCAGTTTATCAGTGTACTCAACTGTACAGAAAATAATTAAGAATTGATCAAGCAATCTTTAGCTCATAAATCTGCTTCCCCTACCACTGCATAGGGCAGATGAATTAAATTACAAAAAAAAGAGTATGCTTAAAGTAATGAAAAAATAAAACATAGGATTGCAATCTAAAAATAATTTTGTTAATAATGATAGTTGATTTTAAATGCATGCTTTCAACCAAATTGAGGGAATGTCAAAAAAAAGAAAAGAATTTCTTCCTTCTTTTGTCAATTGATAAATAAAAATATCAAAGGCCTTTTCTCACTCAGCAACTGTGAAATATCTACAAACTTTTGTGATTCTTGCAATCGTTTTGAATGACAAGTTCACTTACATCTTTCTATTACATTCAATGTTATTCTAAGAAGAAAAATGCCATGAATAAAATCATCACATGATCACCATTTCATATGCTTCCATATGCTGTTAACGAGAGTACCAAACACTCGATATAGTAATGCCACCAAGTACAAGTTTTTGCAATCAATGGATGCAAGAAGGTTTGTGCATAAAATCACTATCTAGTGCTTACTCTTTCAACATTTCTACACTAGTTTCTAGCTTGTGGTTTGCATTGGTGAGGAGTTTTGAATTTGAGAGCACAGCCCTTAGACTGTAGGATCTAATGTAACCCTCCAACCACCACCTTTTCCTATTTGGTTAACTATAAAGCTAGGAATCCAAGATGGAAACCCCATAATGTTTTCACCCTAAGCTTATTTGCTTATATAGTCATATAGATCTGAACTCAATTCAGTATCCATACATTTTGGTGTCTTTGGTTTTTCAAAAACCCAAGTCATCATTATCATATGGGTAGGATAGATATAAAAACATCAAAACATCACATGATGATCATTTCATATGTTTATACATGCTGTTAATAAGATGACTTTTAATACTATGAATAGTTTAGTGCAGTGGTAGAGGACAGTCTCTAGAAATCAAGGTTCATGGACCGTGGCCTAAGTCTTTCACTTTTGATGCCCGTATTTTTCATGACTTTCTGTAATAAAAACAATTGATTATTTTTTTATGTAGAACAAATTATTTTGGCAATACTAAGAGGATTAACATTGATGGTACCACATATCCAAAATATTTTACAGAAGGTTTATGAGAATTTTTTTATAAATTAAAATGAATATTAAAAGACTAAAAATAAATGTAAATTACTTGCGTCAATAGATTTTGCAATTGATGAGATTATTTTTGCAAATAATGATTCCGAACTTTAGGAAATGTTTTGATTTATTAAATGAAGGCAAAAAAAAAAAAAAATAGAACCATTGATGAATACTCTATTAAAAATATATTAAGATATTATAATGAATTAAAAGAAGTTAACAGCTATAAATACTTATTCCAATTATTAATGCAGATATGGATGAAAGCAATCACAGAATTAAACTTGACCTCAGGGATTTCGGTAAAAAATAATAATAATATGCAGAAATATATGAAATAAATGTGTTTTACTAGCAGTTGTTATGGATCTGATTTTATACATTTAGAAGAAGAATAATATGACTTCTGACAAAGTATAGAAAAATGTTTGTTGGGAGTTACAAAAAGAAATCAAAAATGAAACATGTGGATGCAAAAACAATCAGGTATGCTAGAAAAAATATCATTTGATTGAAGACCTGAAATCTTAAACTGGAACCTAAAAGATTTTTAAAAGATATAAAAAGAGAAATGGGCCAAGTGGATAGATGCTATAAAGAACGAATTTAATTAAAATTGGAGAGAGACCATCCTGCAATAGACTTATAATTGATGAAAATCAGGACAATGAGCATTAAATTAATTTTATCATGGAATAAGTCAAAGATTCTTTATTCCCATGCTGAAAATAATCTATGGTTTAAGTAGTAGATATTTTAACAATACCATGTGACTTCCTCATATACTTTCAGAGAACCATCTAATATAATCTTGGGTAATCAATGAATATTATATAATATAGTGCTGTAGTATTACCATCAATAGACCAGTTTTTGGTTTCGCCTTCATCAGTGAGAAATAAAAAGAGCATTAGTTCCAACTTTGACTCCTTTCTTATTAATATAGGCAAAAGCCAGAACGGGATTTGGAAATGGGAATACTATAGCATTATACCATTTGGTATTCATTGATTATAAAAGTTTATACTAAATACCTTTAGAGAAAATAGATGCTGCTTTTAATAATAATAGTCTCTGTTCCTACACTAGAGCAAATCTACATTCACATTAGACTTCTCTCTCACTCTGAAACTAATGAGTAATGTATACTATTTTTAAGCCATTATCGAATAATATGAAATAAAAATTTCACTGTATTGATACAGCACTTTCTTCCTTAAGACTATTTAACCAAAAGCTGATGATGTGATAGATGATAAGTTCTTAAATGAAGTCAAAAGTTTCTAAATACAAACCACATGCCCAAAGACACTGTTAACTAAGTAAGACATTTCCAGAAATCTACTCAAAAAATCTTTATCATTCTTTTTCACTTTTATGTTTTTTTTTTCAGTTTTTCTGATTCTTCTACACTCAAAAAAAATTAGTGTTTAAAGTTGCCCTCCTCTCATCTCTATGTAAATCTTATGTCCAGAAACAAAATTTTTATCCAATTCTCTTTCTGTTTTCCCATATATCCTTGTATATATATAAATGTAATACAAATAAAATGTTCATTAATTAAAAACTATTTTAATAACAATAAAAATAACAAATATAATGATAATTAACTATTTTCAACCTTAACCCTCATCAACTGTCATTAAATTCAAAAAACACATTCGAAATAAACATTATCAACTCAAATCCCATGAATCCTGAATTTTAATGTTAGCCGTTTGTCTATTAATAATATTCATTTTATTTCTAGTTATTAAAATTGCCTCCTTAATTTTGCTTTTATTATGATTTCTCTCTTCATGAAGAATCTTAATATTTTCAAGATCAAACTTAAATTTATATTTACATGCCCTTTTATGATCCAAAAAATTGAAGTCATTAAATCATAATGGTAGTTGAGGAGGGTTACGGAATTAACTGAAAGTACTTCTGTGATTGAAATACTGTATATAATAGTTAAGTATCATTATATTAATTATTTTTATTGTTATTACAATATATACATATTAATGGGATGGGGGTCTGGGGGTCATACCTGGGATGATTGTGGCAAAACATAAAGTATCAAATTTACAAACAAGTATAAATATTAAAGTATTGGAATAATGTAGTATTAAAGTAAAGTAATGGTTGAAATATTAATTTAAGATATTAAAAAATATATAAGCAATTTTATATATTAAAGACATGAGGCCAAAAGATCTCTCTGAGATCAACAGTTAGATCAGCCCAGTCACCAGTTAACTCCCTGGAGCAACTATAGGTATCATTAACCAAATTCACCAAGACTATCAATAAGCAAAAGTATAAGTCATACTCAAAGAAACCATTCATCATCATGAATGATCCATCAATCAGACTACATCAACAGTCAGTCTTGTGACTGGATTTGAACAATAAAAATAAATCAACAGTCAATCTGGTGACTGGATTGGAAATGGGTCAACTATAGACCAGGCCAACTATTTGAGCCTTTGTCAGCTTGGGGCATTTATTTAAACATAATTTGCATGTACAAACAAAGTGCACATCCATAAGAAATACATAAAAATCAGAAACAATAATGCTGGGATATTAAAACTTGCTAATCATCATCAGTACTCTGGCCACTTAGTATCATTAAGGTACTGGCCAACTATAAAATTAATTTCTAATAGACTCTAACATAAAATGTAGTGCAGGGGCTTTAATATTATCTTAGTGCCAATCTTGAATCAACTAGATGCTCCTAAGCACTAATATACATCTCCATTCATATATTCAGTCATTATACTCAAATCTAGCTCAGAAAACATAAGCTCTATAACTGTTATGGTGACCAAAAGATGATGCAATACAATTTTAACAACTGAATTCAAGTTTATTAATAGCAATAAAAATAAAAATGATATTAAGGACTTTAGAATATAGTTTTACAATTAGAAGCCTTCTGATTTTGATTAACATACAATAATAATAAAAATTATCACAATGTGATTTACATATATATGATTTACAATATTCAAGTTATTACATTGGTTTACAATATTTCTTAATGAGTTTGCATAAATGCATATATATATATATATCCACAGACATGTTTATAATATACAATGAATACATTTCACTTAAAAATGACCAAATTTTACATGTGTTCTATTTGACATGTATTTGCTATATATACACACACTGAGTGCAGTACATTTGATGACTATGTTTCAATCATCATAAAATAATAAATACATAATTAAACTTTTTTAAGTTGTATAAAATACTATAAATGATTAAAATTTTACATAAATGTATGTGCATGTTGAATTTCAGGCACACACTGACATCTATACATATAATTCATTTTTGTCAAAATAAAATCATTAATTTTACCATACATAATTAATTCCTGATTTAACATATATGTTGTGTGTATAGGAATGTATATGCACATTGATGTTTATATTATATATTTTAATTTATCATAATAATACTATTAAAGGTTATTTTGCAATTAATTCTCTTTGCAGAATATAGTCTTTTTTCTTTAAAAATAAGGACTATCAAATTTTTGACAGTTGACTGTTGATTGATTTAAAATGTCCTCCTTTTTCAAATAGTCTAAAATATTTTTGGAAATCTCCTTTTTAAAAAAAAGGTGCTTGTATTATAGATAAAGATGCCATTGGATGGTGCCGTTTTCACGCTAAAACTATAAAATATGAACATTCACGGGCCGTTGATTTTAATAATTTTTCTGTGCTTTTTTGTAATGCGAAAATAAAAGCAAAACAAAATCGTCTTTTTTAAATATTATTTTTTATTAACGTATACAATTTAAATGATAATAATAAATGTAAAATAAAATCAACAAATTACAATTTGATTCATGTTTTTTATATTGTATACTTTTTAAATTATGTTACGGCTTTTTTTTATCAATTTTCTATCGGATATTTTTTTACTTGTGTTATGGCTTTTTTTTTATCACTTTTCTATCGGATATTTTTTTACTTGTGTTACGACTTTTTTTGTTGTTGTTTAACTAAAAAATAATAATCGTAATAAAAATAAAAGTTGTTACGGTTAGATTTAGGGTTAGTTTTAGGGTTAGGTTTAGGGTTAGTTTTAGGGTTAGATTTAGGGTTAGTTTAGGGTTAGGTTTAAAGTTAGTTTTAAGGTTAGGGTTAGTTTTAGGGTTAGTGTTCTGTTTGTTTGTAATGCTAAAATAAAAAAATTCAAAATCGTAGCCATACTTGGACAGAAGAAACTCAAACTTTTTTAAACAACAACAAACACATACAAATGTCTTTTTTACTTATTAAACATGTTTATAATATTTGCTTTTTATTAAATTTACAAAAAAATCTGTATATTTGGACTTTTCTTACTGGATATTTTTTTCATACCACTCTTTTGACAGTAGAATCTTCTTTGTCTCGTGGAATGTTACTAACAGTAAATTACTTGACACATTACCTAATTGCAACTCAATAAAAACATAGATATTTAACATTTTCCCAAATAAAAGTTCAATACAGTACTTTGTAAAAAGTCTTATAATTATTGTTTTAAAAAATCTGAACATTTCAATAGTTTAAAATATAAAAAAATCCAATGAAAACAACATTTCAATACAATTCAAATACAAACTCTGTCATCAAGCCATAATTATTTTATAAATTGTGCAAATTCGGAAAATGTATTTGCTGCTATGCGACATACATGCTGTACTGCGATGCGACATAGCGGCCTGCATTCTGTAGCACAACAAAAAAGTTGTATTATAGAAAACACAGGTTCGAACATGTCGGCCGCAAAAACAGCATTTTTATGTGTTTTGGCACGAAAACCGCGCCATAGAGCAGCATCTTTAGCTAAAAGATGAGTACCAAAAAAAAAAATAGGACGGTCAATAAATTATTCTTGACTCTTAATTATAATGCTTTTTTTTAAATTTAAAAATATAAATTTAATTTTTTTCTCCTTTAATAAAGGATTTTAAACTAATAACATTTTATATATATTTATCAGTTAATAAAATGTCATTTTTACTAAGGAAATTATTTAAAATTTCATTATCATATACATTGCAACTCACCATCAGTTGTATATGTTTATCTGGGCTTCTCTGAATACATAGATAAACAGCAGCATACATATAACATTACTTCAAGCTTTCTCTTGGTATGCTTTGTTTTTTGGTTCATTAGAAAAATATAATCCAGGCTTGTTGTCATCATTATGAAAAAATATAATTCAGGTATGGTTGGCATTTTCTTAGTTCCACATACATCTCAGGTCAGAAAAATGTCTTATTGACATTTGTAGTATGAATTTCAACACAAAGAAGTGGGTCATTTTTCTCCATGTCAATTCAAACTTCATCATTGAATTGTAGAGCAGCTGCTTCCTCCTGTTTTGATTTTAGGTACATCTTCATGTGAGCTCTGTCCAACTTTGCTACCTAACTCTGCAGCTAGCTATTCTGCTTCTCAAAAATATTATTAGCCAAGTCTTCCCACCAGCTCTTGCAAAATATATTTAGTCAAGACTGAAAACCGGATTTTGCAGCTGACCAACAAAATATTGAAACCAGATTTTGCATCTGGCCAATTTGGCCACTGCTTTACTAGCCAAACTGAATAACCTTTTTGGAGTGACAAAAACACATTCAGTTTAAAACAGTGATTTTTTTCTTATCTTTTCAAAAAGTTCACTAATCCTTATCTTTATTAAAAACAATTTTCATCAAAAGTAATTTTAGATTTCTTCTAAAGTGTCATATTCAAAATTTCTACATAAATAGAAATTTACCAATTAATTAAAAGATTTCAAAAATACCATACTTGTTTTTAAATTTCAAAATCAGAATAATAATGCAATATTAACATTTATTCAGACCTTTTTAAATGTTTATTTTATAATGAAATTTTATTTTAATTCCAGAGTTATTTAACTCTTTATTTGTTAAAATATCTACAAATTTTTTGTCTGTGTTTGTTTCTACTTTTCATTTCAACTTTACATATATTTTTGCACACACACCACATTATTGTGTGCCATGTAATCCAACCGGTTATAATATATATATATATATATATATTATAACCTTATGGTTGGGTTCAATATTGGTCAATTGTATAAAATTTTAATTAATAATAATTAAATGTATTAGATACTATATTATATTAATGGTATGCTATTATGATTGCTAAATTATATCATAAAAATAGGTAAATTTCATCAATAAATCTCCTGAGAGTGATAAAGAATTGGACTGTTCAAGGTGTGTGCTAAGCCCTCTGCCAGATTGTGTATGAGAGTTTTTATATGCAGTCTGTCAAATTGATTAATTTCAATAGTATCAAAATAATAATTTATTAATGTTATTATTAAATTAAGTATAGAAATATTTACTATTTTATTACTCAATAATAGTCAAAAAGACTTAAAATTATAGTTATTCTAAATTAATCTTTATAATTCTTAAGCATATTTTTATTGCAATTAAAAATAGTTTTGAACAGCTTAATTTGTTATCATTTATGTTTATAGACGCAGAATTATTAATTGTATGTTAGTATAAACACATACAACAATTTAATTGGTCTGTTAATTTTTACAATCATCCTCTCTGGTAAAAGTTAATAAGTAGGTCAACATAGATTTTTATAGGGGTAGAAAACTGAATTAAGAAATAGAATGGAAGAAAAGATGACAAAAACTGAGGAGAAAGAAGAACTGATAAATTGTTGAAAAGGAAGTAAAATTGGATTTGAATTGAAATGGAATTGAATTAAAAACTTGTAATTAATGGAGTAGAATCTCTATTTGACCTGCACACATGAAGCACATCACAACTGTCTATTGATAATTTTAAAAAGTTTATATTTAAACTAGTAGACATATTGGAGAAAAAGCCTGCCAAAATAGACTTAAAATAACTCAGAAATTTGTAAGCTTGAAATTCGTTCATTATAAAAAAAGTGGTAATTTATTTGGAATAACAAGAAAGAAATGAAAAGAGAAAATTATTTTATATATTTCAGCTGGAGAATAAATTTTAAAAAAATCAGGACTATGATAAGAAATATTTAATGTCTTTTATTGCTGTTTAAATTTATAAGACACTTGTGACATGTTTTCATTAAGGTGACATATTATATAAAGCTAACTCCAACTGTCACAATTTTATTATACTATATTAATTTTCATTATGCGGCTAGAGTAAAAATTAAAAAGATTGTTTTGTTGCAATTAAGTAGCAGCACAATAATAGTCTATAGATGCCTAATTTAACAATAGAAATAAATATAAAAAATTATAAAAATTTTCAAAAATATTTACCTTAAACTTATGTTGGGGTAAAACTGGATATGCCATTTTGGAACTTTTGGTAGCAAGTGGAATTGACACGTTTACTGAACTCAGTTATAGAATTTCATTAATATTGAATTAGATGTCAATTATTATACAGTTCCATTAACCAATAAAATATATGAAATCCACATACATGATAAAAATAAAAAGCAATGTTTATTTTCAACTTCTTTAATTTCCAGAATGCCAAAGCCCTTAACATTAACAGAAGAAAACTACTATTATTTATAGATCCAGCAATGTATTAGGATCACAATTTCAATTAATAAATAAGTATGAAATTTACTCATATAGTAAAGAATATTCATCAATTGTATAATGCTGCAGATTTCAAATGGTTGGAATCAAAATTTCATTCTCTTTGTTTCACAAGAAGAAATATGGAAAAGGAAGGTTTATGCAATGATCATTTATTATTCTTAGTTTAATATGCATTGTCTTGTAATATTGTATATGTTTGTGTTACAGATGTAAAAACCGGTCTATATAAATAATGAAACTCATGATATAAATATAAACTTGTTCAATATATAAAAAAATGGTAAAGGTTATTTTATTTAGTATAAATTTCATTCATATTTTGAATATGAACACAGGTAAAAAGATTAAAATTTTTCACAATAAATTATTACAATTTTATCTTAACATGTTTCTTTCCAGTTGATAAAAGCTGCAATTGCTGAATAGTAATAAATGGATAATATCCAAGTCTAGTTAATTTAAGTGCATTAGATATGGTATCTGATATGTAATACTTAGATAATTAGTAGCTAATGACAGCTATAGTTGAGGGTCATTCTTGAATTGATAATGATAATTATAATTTTCATGTGTTAAATAGTAATAGATTCCATTTTGCTTAGCATCTTTATATATTCATGGTGATATTAGTATGAGATTTGACTGTTATCATATTGAATGATTAATGATACGCATATAATTTTTGGAATATGTGGTAGATCCATGTTGTGTCACATCAGGTGGACTTGTTCCTTTATCCTGAGTAATAATAGAAATGATCATTGTGGATGAATCATGAATAATACCCATAAAACTTTGAGCAGATTAAGACCATACTTTTGTAGTGCATTGGTATTGTTATTTAAATAAGGGGTTGAGTGTCCTTTCTTTTTCATATCCTTAAAAGTGATCCAAAATGACACTGGGATTTCAGACCATTTGCAGTCATGAAATGACCATGGTCTAGGTTGTTATTTATTTTCTTTGCCTTAGCTCAACCCATTATGTCTCTGGATATATCATATGTTTTATTATGTTCTATATTCTTAAGTTTTAATGATTTAGTATTGATAACAACAGAATCATTTCTGAAATATACTAATTAAAAATGTGGATTGTACTTAGCATTGAGCAAAATGATGATAAGAGATGATATTAGTTAAAAGTTATTTTATATAGTAGATTGTTATTTAGTTCCTATCCATTCGAGATGATTCCATCTATGTCATTAATCTATGTTATTTATTGTTTATACTCAATTTGTTTAAAATGCTGATATTTTTTCTTAATGTTAAAACAGTCCTATAATATAAAATTAATAATTGAAAGGTAGAATAACAATAGTCTCCACTCTTAAAGCAGTGTCAGCCATCTAATAGCCTAAATAGGTGGATAAAATAGAAAGTCAATAGTTTTTAGTAACATATTGTAGCATAAATTATTATATCTTAAGTATATTCATTGTATTATTTTGTGTACTATAATATTGGTAGCTTATTAACCATTGGATAGGAGTGTTGGAAATATATTGCCTGTGTTCATTTGAAGTGAATAAGTTCTTAATTTCATGCTATAAATAAATAGGTAAAATATAAAATGTGTAATTTGTCAAAATAAACTCACTGTAAGTAATAGACTTAAATAATAATTAATTAAAAGGTAATTATCTATTAAAATGGTAAATAGATTCTAAAACATCTTCCCTTAGTAATATGATGCTGTAATTAAATTTTTTCTATGTAATTTTTGTGCATAATTGTCCAAAAATAGTATATTCCTTTTTGTTATTAGTATTTTACAAATTTGTAAATAATGTAAATAAATTTTGTTTAAAAATGTATTTAGTTATCTGTGGCCTTATTGCTAAACACTATTCATATTGTTATTGCTATTGTTATCAACATATTATCTTTATTGTTGTTATAATAGAGCAAGAGAAGATGACACAGTTTATTCAGCTTTTTATGTTCACCAAAATAATACAGGCCATATATGTAGTCCAAAGGATTTTACAATATTAATGCATGAACACATGATAAAAAACGCAAGATTAAAGAATATCTTATTCAAAATTCGTCTTGTGCTATGAATTCAAAATTAACCAGCTTTCCGATTAGTTGTTCCTGGCCAATACAATGAAACGTTAGATATCACCTAGGAGAAAATAGAATTTTTTACACTGCCTTGATAAGGACTCGTAAGAGCTGAAAGCGCTTGGAAATATCATTTGTTTTTATTTATTTATATTAAACTCTGTATTAACAATTGACACGAATTGTTATTTTATATTATTTTCATAATGTCATTATCAGTTAATATAATAGATTTTATTATGCATAACGTATTAAAAATAAGTTTTTCTAAGCTCTTATATTTAGAATATATAAAGTTTTATTACTTATTGATCAAAACACTGTTGATCTTAAATACATGTATTATTTTCAAATAATGTTTTAAAGACTAAATATTTAGTTTTTGGAATAATCTGTTTATTTAAATCCTTGGATACATCATTCACTGATCTTGATCATATTGCCTATGGTCATTAAATAAAGATAGTTTATAAATTGTTATATTTATTTTATTAAGAATTTATTAATACCTCATAAAATTTAAAGTTTATTTTATTGTCGCTATTGTAAATGTTCTTTACTGATTCCATTTTTGTTTTATGAGTTGTCTTTGCTTGTTATATTTGGGTAGTGGCAAAATCCCTCTCACTGATCCAAATATATCTTTCAGAATAGTAGCATTCAAACTATTGAACCTTGAGAAAAGTAAATTATTAATTAATAGTCTCAATTTTGAATCTATTGTAATTTTTCATTTCTTAAGTTATTTATTATACTTTGCCTTGATCTTTCATGTTTATTCCTTTTGTTTAATTGATTTTGTGTAATTTTAAGATGTAAGTTTCTTTTCTGGTTTAAAACTTATAATCTATTTTAATTTAGTGCTGAAATATTTTGCTTTAGTCAAGCTTGGAATCCTTGCTTTATTTCCTTATTGTCTTGCTGTTGTTAGAAATAATATTAGTTTAATAGTTCAGGATCTCATTCTTCATCACTAATATTCTTAGCATATCTCATCCATATTTTTCTTTTATTTTCATCCTCATTTCATCTTAAGTCACTACCATAATTGGTTCATCCTTCATTGATCCCTATTCTATCACAACCTTAATCTTTCATCACCATAATACATTTTCCTTTTCTCCTCCTCACTCATAAGTCCATTCATTCTCATTAATTAATTATTTGTTTTTCATCATCCATTTAATCTTCTATATCTTTATTCATTATCATCCAACTCATAATTCTAATTCCATACTCATTTCATAGATGAATGCCCTCCTGATTATTGACTATTCCGTAGAATTATAAATTAAATTTATCCTCTAATATTTTATTTTAGATCTTGGAAATTAACTTAATCAATCTTTAATATTAGCTATAAGAGATGTAGGGCTGAGGTAGTATAAGAATGGTGATACACTTTGTGACCTCTTTTTTCTTTAGATTTGTTTGTTTTAAGATATTTTTTTTTGATTTTGTATTTTGATCCCCTATTATTCTATTTGTTGGAGGTTACTATATATGTATATTATTCTTATGTAACTCTAAACTTTTTTATTTAGTAATTATATATTTGACGTATATAGTGAAATTAAATTCTTAAAAATTGCATTAATATTTCTTAAGGCTAAGCGCTTTCAGAGCTTTCGTCTCCATATTCATAGCCTTCAACCATAATAATTTATGCAAATTTATGCAAGCTCATTTATATTGTCCATCTCTTTGAAATAGAAAAGCATGTATCCTTCCTGTTTATTGCCTTCATATCTCTTGCTATATACCATGCTTCTTTAACCTTCCTTTTGACATCATTTCTTTCAGTGGAAATTATTCTAGCACTTGCAGGTTCAAATTCATGATTAGCCGCTTTAGCAAGAGATATGAAGGCAATAAACAGGAAGGATACATGCTTTTCTATTTCAAAGAAATGGACAATATAAATGAGCTTGCATAAATTTGCATAAATTATTGTGGTTGAAGGCTATGAATATGGAGATAAAAGCTCTGAAGGCACTTAGCCTTAAGAAATATTAATGCAATTTTTAAGAATTTAATCTCACTATATACGTCAAGCGTATTAAATCTTACATTGTTATTAATGGTGAAGGAAAAAATCTGTAATTATATATTATACGTTGGATTATTTCCATGATCTAATATTAATTGTTAAATATTTTTTTAGAAAAATTCAATCTAATTTAAACTTTTTAAACACATTTAACAGGTTAGTACATAAAACTTCTTCAGACAACGCTGGCATGACCATTGATAATACTACTGCAGGAATTAAAATTGGACTTTAGATTTATGAATAGAGAATTTAAAATAATGCTGTAATCTGTAAAAAGGCAACAGTCAGTCGATTATTTATGAGAATCCTCCATATTTCTTCATTTTTTTCTATGGGCGAGGCTAATGAGTAGTTTTCAAACCTTGTGAATCATCACACGAACTGTTTTACGTGTGCGTGCCAAAAATTTCCCAAAAATATTTATTGAATGATTGGCGTGTCATACAGTTATTAAATCAAAATATAAAAAATTATCGCAGTTTTTTTTTAAAAGTTTATAAAACAAAATAATAATAATAATAATAATAATAATAATAATAATAATAATAATAATAATAATAATAATAATAATAATAATAATAATAATAATAATAATAATAATAATAATAATAATAATAATAATTAAACAAAATTTATAAATAAACTAAATACAAGTGAAAGATATTTATTTAGAAGAACACAAGTTGAATAAAATATAATAGTAAAAAATTAATAGTAATTAAAACAAAATTTTGGAAATAAACCTAAAATCAACATAAATAGATATTAATTAATGAGATTTTTATTGTTGTACATTGGATGCCAAATGTTTTATACCTGGTTCATATTTTGTCAATTTTAATCATGTACATGCTGAACTAGATTCATCTGTTATTCTATTTCTTGAACTGTCTTTAATTTAATTCGTTTCTGAAAACAATGATTCACATGCATATGTAGAAAAAAAATTGATAATATAGCGAGCTTAGATAATTTTTTTAAACAATTAAATGTTTCAGGAATAGCATTCCAGACAGTCAATAGTTCTTCTTCAGCATTCTTTTTATATACGTCCAACAATCGATCATTTTCCATTGTTTCTAACTCATTCCTCAAATCAATAAATTTCTGTTTCCATATAGAACTGGATTGAAAGTCAACTGATTGCATTTTCATATCTTCAAATTAAGCCGCTCAAAAATTTCTAACTTGAGACTATCCATTGATATTATGTCTGGATAGAAAATTAATTTGGATGTTTCTGAAAATTGTCTAAACTGGGTAAATCTTAAAGAAAATTCATCGATTATCGATTGAATAACAACACAAAAGTCTTGCATCAATTTTATTTGGTCTGGCTTCTCATGAGATTCTAAATCAGTCAACTTTTTTAGATTTGGAAAATATTTGAAGGTGTAAGAAATAACGTCACGGTGGAAAATTTGTAATTTAACTTCAAATACTTTGATCAAATCAAATATGACAACAATTGACTTATTATAATTTTGCTGTTTCACATTTAATTCATTTAGATGTGAACAATATCAGTAAAAAATATTAATTTTGAAAGCCATTCAACATCCATTAATTCATTATATTTTTCAATGATTTTCTCAATACATAAAAACAGTCTAATTTCATCTAAACACCCAAATCTTTGAACTTTTCCTCAACTTAACCATTGGACATTGTTGTACATAAATAAACCATTGTATACTGAGTTTGATTTACTCAATGTGTATGATATAAAATTGACTAACTTAGTCACAATGTTCATACCATCATCCAGTGGCTTAAAACTGGCCTTCATGGGCAATGAAAACTCAAAATTGAATGTCCAATATGGTTGCTAAATAAACTGAGAAAACCATTTTCTTTTCCAGTCATAAATAACATCTGTAGTTACTGATACAATTTTGGCAATATCTATTTCTTTTTCCAGTGAGTATGCAAATATCTATTTCTTTTGTTGTTGCTACTAACGAGGTTAAACTGATCAATTCTTCTTTGATATTATTTCCAACACAAGAGCAAATCAAAATAGCCAAATGAGCTGATCCATTTATGTCTGTACGTTCATCAAGGCAATGAGAAATTAAACTAGTAGATTTTAGATCTCTTTTTTGTTGGTAAGTTATATTGTTATCCATTTGCAGGATTCTTTCTTTAACTGTATTTCTAGCCAATGGCAAATCTTTTATGCTCTGAATAATTTTTGCTTTGTTTTCAAAATCTTCAAAAAGTGCTGGTACACATTTCATCCAAGCTTCTTTCATATATTCTCCATCATTAGAAGGTTTCCCATGTTTAGAAATTACATTTGAAATAAAATACTAGAAGCTGTTATATTTGAATTATTTTTGATAAATTTTATTATAGATGTTGATTGAATATTTATATTTTTAAATGCTTGGACAATATATTCTTTTTGTTCATCTTTACTTTTTTCACAAAGTGATTTATGATTGGTCTCATAATGCCATTTTACCAATGATGTTCTCAATACAACTGTTCCTGAATGCAAAACACATACTGCCTTGGTGCCTTTGTTAATCATTCCATATTCATCAGACCACCAGTTTTAAAATTATGTACTGCTTGTCAATTTTTGTTTTTTTATTTTCACTAGTCATATTAATATAATGGTAACTAATTTATTTAAAAGTAAATTGAAATGAGCTTTAATAATTTTATAAATCAAAGATTTATGTGTTAAAATATGTTATTATCCTTACATTTCACTTTTACAGCAAAACTTCAAGCAAAAAAAAAGTCCTTTGGTGGCATTGATTAAGCATTTTATTCCTTTGTTTATGATTTTGATTATATTAAAAAAATGAATGGTGTCAACACATTTAGATCCAAAAAGATTAGG
Source organism: Epiperipatus broadwayi (assembly GCA_028023455.1). Classification (NCBI taxonomy): domain Eukaryota; kingdom Metazoa; phylum Onychophora; class Udeonychophora; order Euonychophora; family Peripatidae; genus Epiperipatus; species Epiperipatus broadwayi. Next base: position 26,817,501 of record JAQFVV010012395.1, on the reverse strand, counting down.
ACAGAAAAGCACTTATTATACTTACTTTAGATTTGAAAAAAATTACTTCAAAAAGTTTTAAAATATTTTACAGAGTTTATTTTCTAGTTTTATTGGAATCATTTGACAGATTTATAAAATATGATACCATAATATATTGGTACAACTTTATTTGACTTAAAATATAATTTATTGCTTCTATTCAGAGTTCAAATGTAAATTGAATTCTAAAATGAGATTATTTTTATTTTTATTTTTACCTTTAGTTAACAGTAAATTTTTATTAGAGATTTTAGCAACAAAAAAAATATTGAATAATTTAAAGCATAGAAAATGATATGTAAATAGTTGGCGTGCCAGTAAAAAATTTGAACGTGCCATCTCTGGCATGCATGCCATAAGTTTGCCATCACTGACTTATGAAGTTATTTGTCATTATCATGTGAACATATTCTTTGAATTAACTCCTTTGTACTTTATTTTCTCTATCCAATATTTTTATCTTTTCCTAATAGAACATATTTCATTGGTACATATATGGTCTGACACTTCAGATTGTCCATTTTCTTTTTTCTAATCTTCAGTGTTTGCTTGTTTATTTAAGATCACTAATATACAACCTTCCATATTGACATAATATTTTATAAATAACAGTTTTTGTTTTTCAGCATTTCAATTTTACACAATTTTTTTTTCTTTGACCATCATTTATATCTTATTTTCCCATTCTCATAACAAACGAATAATTAATTCGTTTTACTGATGAGAATTTATGAGAAGCTTAAGTATCAGAAATGATAGATTTGTGCCTTGGTCCATGATCTTTAAGCTTTAGAAGCTGCCAATCTACAACTACACCAAAATACATAGAGCATGTTCATAATTGTATCCTGTAAAATATTTCCAACATTTATTTCACTTATATTAATAATTTCATAAACAATAGCAATAGTTATGAAGTAATATTTTTCAAAAGTGCATATTATAAGAAAGTATCAATGCAGTCTATTAATTAGATAATTTACAAGATTGCATTCATATGAAAGGGGAGGATGTGCAGTTTAAAATAATTCCAGTAAATTTTATTCATAAAAGGTTCTTATAGTAGGCACTTCAGAAATATTATTTCCCTTGATACACAAATATATAAAAATAATTAAATTATTCATCTAGTAATTTTGCTTATTAAAACAGTAATTAGTTCACACATTTGATGTCTTTTCCACATAATACAAGCAAATACTAATAGCATAGTAAAATTTATCATATAAGAAAATGTTAATTACTCAATAATAATAATAATAATAATAATAACAACAACAACAACAACAACAAGACAAAGGAGGAGAAGGAGTAGGAAGAGGATTTATAGAATATTGCACTGTAAAATCTGTCATATAAAAAAATAGTAATTTCATATAAAAATCATATTGATTGGCTAAAGATATTTGAACTTTCTAATCATCAAGTGCCTAACCAGTTTCTTTATTATATAACAAATGCCACATGATACATTAGAATCTTGGCATGTTCTTTTACATAGCTAACCAATAGCAATCTCGTAAAATATCAATATTCAATATTTGTTGATAAATAAGTATCTATTTATTCTTTATTGAAGAGTAAAATAAGGATAAAAAAATCACTCAAAATCTCTCTTTTGATTTTGGCAAGCTGTTGAATGTTACCTTTTGCTTCAGGCATTGAAATTACTTTTTCCTTGTTATTTGAGTGGTATTTCATCCTATTCTATATATTATATTCTTTATATGGTTATTATTAAATAGACGAATTTGATCTCAGAATTTTGCAGTCTATTCATCCTCTACTCTATCTCAAGCAACTGATATACATGCCCACACAAATGTGGAAAAAAAAGATCCCCAAAATACATATTCTGTGCAGAACCAACATTCATCAGTTGGGCCAGATCATAATCTCCCACAAATATATACAATTAGTGCTCAGTGTAAATTAAGATAACAATTCCTCAAACTTTAATGGACAAACTTCAGTCTTCTCACCTTTCCAATTATTCAACCATTCTTTTCATTGAAAAACCAAGCACTGGTTGTATTTATGTATGAGAGATTATTATCTGGCCCAAATGATGAGTACTGGTTCTGCATAAAATACATATATTGGGGATCATGTATCCTTTTTGCATGTGTGTAGTCATGTGTATTTGGTTGCTTGAGATAGAGTGGAGGATGAATAGACTAAAAAAATCCTTGAGTCCAAATCCCTCTGTTTACATATATAGGAAACATTCAGTGTAAACAAATGACATACTGCCTTAGAATTATATATTGCTTGGGAAATAGATTACATCTTAGTATATTAAGTTCAGCCCATTTCTCTCTTATTAATATATAAAGGTGTGTAATGTTCAATAATATGAAGGATTAGATTGACATAAGGTCTATATGGGTATGCCTATAATATCCAAATCCAACAAGGGCTTTGAATGTTCCATCACCAGTTTTTTAATGAAATAAACAGTTGAATAGTTGGAAGGGTGAGAAGATTGAAGCCTGCCTCTTAATGTTTGAGGAATTGCTATCTTAATATAAACTGAGCACTGATTGTATATATTTGTGGGAGACTATAATCTGGCCCAATTGATGAGTGCTAGTCCTGCCCGAAATACATATATTTGGGATCATACTATCTTTTTTTCATGTGTGTGGTTATATGTATTGGTTGCTTGAGATAGAGTAGAGGATGAAAGGATCCTGAGTTTAAATCCCTCTATTTGCATATGTAGAAAATTTTCAGTATAAGCGAATGATATGCTGCCTAGAATAATTATTATTAAAATAAAATAAAAAGAATTCACATTAGAAACAGATTGTTCTGCAATATTTAGTCAAGCAATTTATTATTTACAAATGATGGATAGATGTAAAATGGTTTCTCTTTAAACTAAGTCAAATGCTTCTTTATAATAGCTATGTGTCCAGAAATACTTCCACCTAAATTAAACAATGTCTCTTCAAAACCCTTATACTCCATAATAAACTCATCTACATTTTGCTCCTTATGACCCAATTATTTCCTCAGTCCTGGTCCCCTCTCCCCATTCTATTTTAATAAAAACCTAGTTGATTTTATATTCATATCCAAATATACCCCAACTATATTAAGAACTAAACAAAAAACTCATAAGGTATCCAACTCTATCATTCTCTTTACTTTTAGATGTATCTCACTCTTCAAACATATCTCCAATCCTATTTCAACATTCTACCTCCAAAAATAAGTGTTCAATACTTGCTTACTCATCTTTACTACATCTGCAGGTTAAATTATTATTCCATTTTTACTTATTTCCAGTTTATTTACATAAACTGCCCTTGCTTCAAATAACAATAAACTTTCTTTAATGTTATCATACATCTTTATATTTTATATGATTTTTATTCTTACCAAACCCAAATTATTTTTTCATTCATATTTGTTTTTAGTAACTCTATTTCATTTCCTCTAACCAACTTATCTATCATCATTTCCCACCTTTCATAATAAAATATCTGTAATACATTTACATTTATATGATTTTTACCTAAATTCATTGCCCTGTGTGATTTGCATCGATAACGGAATGACAGACTCTGAACATCAAAGATGATGATGATGATGATTATTATTATTATTATTATTATTATTATTATTATTATTATTATTATTATTATTATGTATATCCATGGAAATAAATTGGTTATCTATTGCACTGCATATTGGAAAACTTTTTCTATTCAACATTTTTGTTGTCCTCTCCATATAGTCCAATTAAACACTGTTTTTACTAATGTGTTTGTTTTCCAATATTATGATATTCCAAACATTTTAAATATACTTTTAATTTCTGATCATTAAAAAAAAAAGTCGGCCTCTTTTCCCTTGAATAACTTCATTTGTTTCCCACAATTCACGACCCAACGTATATCAATCTAATTCTTTTTGTATTCTATCTATAAATTAATTATTTTTGCATTCTATCTATAAATTTAGGAGTTCCCTGGCTAAAGCAGGTACTATCACTCTTTCTAAATTATTTTTCATACTTCGTTTATTATATGGAAAACATGCTACATTCATTACGATTCTTCTCAACTCTAATTTCTAACTATCTTTATAATCCCTTTTCTCATTTAACAAAGTATACTTAAATACCTATACTTTTTCAGAACAAAAATTTTCCTATTTTCTATACTTCAGTTTTACTTTTCCCTTTACTTCATTGAATTTAATTTAAACAACTCTAGCTCCATTTATTTGTAAACTTGGATAATCAGTAATTATTAGTTACTGGTACATTATAATGTAATAAACGACAGAGACTAGTGATTATTATCTTTGGTACAATTTATTGTTATTATATTTATCGATATGAATATAAAATATCACTGTTCAATATATAAGTCCAAAGTATTGTACAAAAATATTAAAGAGCTTTCTAATGCTGGCGCATTTACTATTTTCTTGCCACGGTTGTTACACAATATTCTCTTATGAAAGCATTCTAATTATACTGGACTCTCAAAAGTAAAAAAGATATTTTATATTCTCTCTTTATCTATGTGTATATATAATAAGCTATGTAATATCTTTATATTATATATTCGTTAAGAGTTTTTTACATATAGACGTTTGGCAAAGAGCTTTCAGATATATGTGATTCAGCATAAGGTGGATTATACGTGTAATAAATAAAGGTAACATTATGAATAGAAGAATCACACACACAAAAAGCGGGATTATTTCCCCATTCTTCTTATTTTGCTTTTACATGTGTTGGGTGAAACATATATACGCCTATAACATCTTGCTGAATTGAGTATATTTTTAATAAATAGCGGAGCAGTATAAAATATGTAATCAAACCAATTTTACATGTCTTTATAATTAGAGATCGGACCGGAACTTTTATACGCTGGTGAAATAGTTATGACATAATCGATTAGGAGATACGAAATGCATATAAATTTGGCGGAAAAAATGACTTAATTATATCCTATAGCAGATAGGAGATAAATCTAAAAGCTTTTTGTATATATAAGTTATATATACGGGAAAAATAATAAAGAGTAAGGGAGAGAGTTATACTAATTTGTACAAATCATCTAATACCAATTATCCAGGACACTAGATAAGCTTTAGATTCAAACTCTTTTTGGAGGCAGGGTGAGAGTATTGAATATTAAATACTTTTCGCAATACAATAACCTTTATGTTATATACATGCAACGTATATACAAACAAACACACATTAAAATCTATAAACTTACCTTTACATACATATATATTAAATACACGTGTGCATAAATATGCATACGGAATTAAATTATATAAAAGATTATTTTTATATTAAATCGATGATATCACAAGATCCCCTATAAGTATTTAATAAATATATTTAAAAGTAGTATATATATATATTTCTCAATCGATAGATAAAAAAAGTTTGTTTTTATTTATCTAAATTGTTTTTACTTTTTAAGATTATCGCAATTCTTTCTCTAATATATATAGAATTTTTAATATTTTTATTTAATTTTCGAACGCAATTGAAATGATAATTCATTCTTTTCAATGAGTACTTTTTAGAAGACAGAATGATTTGCTAATCAACGTCAGAATCTGAAATCAAGGAAACTGGGAATGTCGTTCACTTATGATACGCTAGAGGCAATTGGCCTGCTCTAATATTCATAATATTATTAGTTCTTATGACAATCTCGTAAGAATCACTGTAATTTCTTAAAAATGAGAAAGAGGCAGTGACCCGGTCAAGGGGTCACTAGATTCACGTAATATTTAAACGGTCGCTAACCACATATAAAAAGTTAAATTATATATTTTTTATCATTTTTCTAGTTTCAGTTGAAGGATCCTACACCGAATTCGCACTCGGAGAAAGACGGTAAGGCATCCTTTTTTTAATGGAAAAAGAAAATATATTAGTATTCAGTTTCCTAATGTTTTTTAAATAGAAGAGTCATCCTCCTCGGAAAATAAGAAAAATATTAATTATATCTCTTTTTTCTCTCTTTTTTAAAAAAAAAAAAAATATGTAGAAAGAGTTATTCTATAAAATTTTCGTAAATGATTCCCCACTTAGGATTAAAATATTTAAGTAACATAATTAAATTTAGAAAAACGTTTGTTATATCTCTTTAGAATAACTTTTAAGAATTAGTTTAAATTAATATAAACACAATCGCAGATTAATCAGGGGTGCATTTACGGCTGAGTCGTAGCCTTTATTATTAATGCGCTGTACTTAATTCTTCCAAGTCTGAAGGTGAACTTCTGTCATTTGATGATTTGTTAAGAACGTTGCCGAAAATAGTTAATGCAGTAGTTCTATTGCTTTCTGGAGTAGTAGAATAATTTATAATTAAAAACTCTATCAGCGCTCACTTCTTTATCGCCCTCAAGTTTGATAATCACTCATCTGTAGCATTATTTTTGTCGCTGCCCACCGTTGTGTGTATTCGTGTTTAAACTTTACTTCTCTTAAATGGCTAACTATGACTTTATGATGTTTTTGATCCTGTCAACGGGCTTAATTATTGCCAACATGTGGATATCGTTGAACGACAGTTCTATCTCAAGGAGGCCATATACATATATTTTTTACAGATGAATAACTAAAGCATGAACTTTGCTCTACCATTAAGCCAACTATCCTTATATATGTATGTATATTTTAATTTCTCATCCCCTGTCCACCGCATATATATATGCCATTTTATCAATGGACTTAGCGACGGTTAGCTAGTGGATGCTGTTGAACCGCAGTTCTAATACAACTAGTTGCTTACTTTTATATATATTAAGAGTCATTAATCTGATTAGGAGTTTTTTGCTCTACAACAGAACCAACTGCAAAAATATATATAAATATGTGTGTATTCGTTTTTAATCTCTCACACATACTCACATACTTATATATATATTTGTGTGTGTGTGTGCTTATGTATGTACGTTAAATTTTCTATTCTAAAATGATTGGAATAACTAGACAATAGAATAATCCGACGAACTGACATAACACCTGATCATCATCAATAATATAATAGTTGGCATTGCTTGCTATCTCTTTAATGTAAATTATTTTAGCAACTCAATATTAGGCCTGAAAATTTTGTTAATGTCATCATCATAATTTTCAACCATTATCAATCTATTGCAAGATAAAAATATCTCCAGTAATCCAGTTTCTCCGATCAATAACCTCTCTTCTCCAATTTAGTCTTACAATTTTTTGAGATTCAGTTTAAGACATCTATTGTTCAACTATTTTATCTCTATTAGAAATATGTCCAGCCCAGTTCCATTTTGGACTCTTAATTTTCTTTCAGTAATTTTAGTAATATACTGTGAAAGAAAGTAAAATTAAGCAAAATTCTGCCTTAAACTTTCAGTCTTTTATTAAAAAAAGAATGGCAAACAAGCACCATTTGCAAATCACGTTATTCTAAACTTAACTAGAATTAATTAATGTTACTAGAATTAATTAATGCTCTTTAGACAGTCAGAAATAAATGATACTAGTATCTAAAAATAATAATTAAATTAATTTGCTTTTTAATATTTTTTACCGCGAATGTGCAAAAAGCAGCTTTTATTTTCTTAAATCATTTCCGTAATTATCTTGCGACGTAATTATTCCTTAACCCCGTAATGACGAAAACTGTTTCAAGATGAAATTAAGTTATAATTAAATGTTAAGACATTGCTTAACGAAAATTAAATCTTAAGCAAATTTGTTTGCCTTCACCGATCAAAATCATAAATACGGCTTTAAAATTCGTTTTTTTTTTCTTCTGATTATTATTTCCAATACCTTCGCAAAAAGCAAGATCAAACAAACTATTCTTGAAAGCAGTCTTTTACTCAGTATTCATCGACATGAGAGATTTCGAGTTAACAATTTTTTTTGCTCTCCCCTAAAAAAAACATTTGGGGAAATATTATTTTTAAATAAAATAAAAAAACTACACGCACAAATAAATATATTTAGATTTTTGTTGAGTTGGGAGAAAGTAATGGCTGCTAACCCGATAATAATGATGATGACAGTAATCAATGGTCCATTGTTCGATTTCTTACTAGAAAACTTTTTGAATTCATAGTCTTATTCTAAGAGGTACAGAGACAATAAAATATGTATCTTTTTACACTCGGTGTAGATCTAGTGTGGTGGTGGATTATCTCCAGTGAATAAAGTAAATATATATCAAAACAGCCGATTGAATGAAACTGTTGTGTCAATCTGACTCTTGGATGCTCAAATGTTACACGAGTTCTCAAACAACTAACCTAAATAAAATAAATCGAGCACCAAAAATGATAGAACTGATCTGTGATCAAAGGGCCTAAGCTCCGAGTGTGCTATTTTATCATTGGTTTAACTATGCAGAACAATTACCCATACCATTATTTTTAATCATATTTGATTGGCAGTATTAGGTTTTATAAAGTACCGACATCTACCGATATACGTATTTGACCGAAAATATAAAAATTGGGGCAGCACAGGAATATCTGACTGTTTTGTGTATGGTCTCAAAAATTTAACATATATATTTTTGATAAATGGCTAAAATAATTGAATGCTAAATACGAATTCGAAGTGGTTACAATAAAGTGATTATGAATTTAGGCAAAGAGACATTTGTATTTAAAATTTACAATGTGTTAAAGTAGCTGCAAGATGCTTTTAGAATCATGCTTGATATGTTAGTACAAAACTAATTCTTGTAAATTATAAATAAAATCGGGGGGGGGGGGGTATAGAACATATTGTAAATAATAGTAAAATGGAATTTTTGGTAGAGAAAACTAGATACGGATATTTATAAGTATGTATTACTCACAAATTGGTAACAATTATATCCTTAACATTTATATATCCCTACAGCAAGACAAAAAAAAACCTTTCCCAAATTTCTTTATAAAGGCACAGTGCAAAGGAATGCATGACCCACTAGGCTTTTCATTAGCAGAGTTATGAAAGTTTGAAGCGTTTTTCATTCTTATTTTATCTTCCAGCTATAGGAAAATAATCTGATAAATATTGGATAGTTAAATAGATTGACTTTGAGATAATAACTTAAAAGAAAAATTCTAGGTCTGTTTGGAACCTATTTTTTCTCCCAATTTTACTTGCCCATAATAATCAGTGCAGTGCGCAAACATTACATTTAAAAAAAAACTGCAGTATTCAAGGTCAAGGTATAAACATATAATGTATAATGAATATGTAAATAATAATAATTGTATAAATATAACGAATATGTAAATGTAGAATAAAAGTAATGTATAAATAAATATGTAAAATAACTGTATAGTAATTAAGTATAACAATGTGTAAAAATTACAATGTTATTAAATCATAGACAGTTGTATAATAATAGAAAGCTTAGCTGACCTTATAGGGTCAGAAAACTATGTAAAATACCATACATGGTGAAAAACGTGAAATTACTGTGTGTATGTAAAAACGTAAGTGAAAACATCATATATGGTTAGGAATGCAAAAGACTCCAGAAGTCTTGAGGGGTATATAAACCCTCATAACCTGTTCTGATGTTCTAAAATGTTCTAAATACGTTCTGAGTATGTTCTGAGTTTTAATTATTTTATTTCACCTTATAATAGGCTATGTATACAGTTGAATTTAACAATATTAAACTATAATCTTACCATCTCAATTCTGCCTTTGTCCATTCATTTACTTGCGGGTCATAAGGCCCTGCAAATTGGCGCAGTCGGAAAATCAAAGAAAGTGGCAGTAATATAGGAATGGAACTGCATTAAAAATTGGTAGGGTCATTAACAGATGAATCCCTGAACCAGAAATTAGAGTCCAATGATTCGGCAAATGAAAAAAATGATGTCCAGGACACCGGACCTCAAACCCAGCTAACCAAGCTTGTCAACGTTAAAATATTCCATGAAGTAAAAAAATGTCCCAAACTTTATTTGGAAAGAGTACTTCCAGAAAATGATCCACCAGACATAGGACATCCAACCCAGCTAACCAAACTTATCAATATTAAAATATTTCATGAAATAAAAAAGGGTCCCAAACTATATTTAGACAGGATAGTCCCAGCAGATGATATACGAGACCTAGGGCCTCAAACCCAGCTTACCACCAATATCGAAGTATTAAAAAAAAACAAGGGAAATATTCCACCTGATATAGCAAAAATATATCAACCGCATGAAGTAAAGGAAGTGGCCGAATTCTTAACCAGTCTGGATTTCAGTCTCTAGGCTAAAGAACCACCAGACAAGGTAAAGAGACCTGATAATCGGAGACTGCACTTATTAAAATATAAAGGCATGTATTACCCACCAGACCCAGGATTATAGTAGTTTTTTTTTTTAAACAAAAAAATAAAATAAAAATGGACACGTCACAGGGTAATATAAAAAGGAGATCAGATATAAACAGTGTTAAACTATTAGTTTTTTAAATAAAATTTGGTTGAAGGGGGGGGGGATAATAGAAAATGTTCACTAGACGGTAGATTTATTAATATGATCTGGGTATATAATTCAGTTTCGTTTCTTCATTATATTTATATCCTGTACATTATGGGTTATCTTGTAAATTTTTTTTATGCAGGCTTCATAGGTGGACACTTGTTGTAAGATCTTTTTTTTAACAATTTTTTTTTGTTCCATCACTAAGGGAATGTGAAACAGTAAGGTCTGCTTTGCAGATCTTCGTTTCACCTTTTCTCACCTACTTCCTACCCTCATACTTTAGTTTGAACCCCAATCTATCGTAGTGTGTCTGCAATACACTTATATACCGAAAATCCCGCCTAATTTTAAACCACGAGCACAATGCTCGTATTATATATATAACTTATTCCCAAATAAAATATTATGAATTATGTATTTGTTCACATAATTTACATTTATTAAAAAGTAAGTTATATAAGTCGTAATTGCACACACACTATGATATCCATTTTAAAACATATCAAAATTATAAATTGTTAGTTATTTTGTTTGGATCTATTTAAAAATATATTACCGTCGTAATATATTTTGATTTAAAATAAAATTCATTTAGTAAATATTCGTTTAGTAGATAGATTCAAATATTACAATTTAAAATAAAATAATTTTCGTTTTATTTAATAAAAATCATCCCAAATATTTCTGTTAAAATAAATGAGGGACAATAGTTTAATTATATAAGTTTATCTAAAAACAGCAGCTGTCCACTTAAGTTTTCTTTAATTAGTAGCAGTAATTTTAATTAAATCTAGTTTGTAATTCAAATGTCGACGGGAAACAAAAGAAATTAATTAATGTTGAATTCCTTTAGACATTCGGATAAATTTAATTACAGCAGATAAGTCCAATAATTTTGTACACTCCAGGACAAGTCTATTGTTAAATTTTACTATAAAAAGGATGGTTTTCTTTTGTTCTCCATTCTAAGCTTTTAAAGAATTCTGAGTTGTCTAAAGGTTTCTGAGTTCTAAGATTCTAATAATTTGCTAACCTTGACATGTCCGAGTAGAGGCGTTAAGATGGCTATGTCCCCTCGGAATAGCCAGCCACTGCTCCATACCATCAGAAGTTATCACACGGACCCCGGAACTGCTGCTGCCGCTGCCAAAATATGAACATTCCAGATTTTGCTGCTGAATTATAAAACCTGCTGAACATCTACCTGCAAATGCGTTTCCAGAGGTTACCCAAATTAACCCAAGAGCTCTTGTGATTCCTAACTAACATGCTATAGCTATTTAACATTGTTTTCTTATATTTCACAACTTCATTATGTATTTCTTTCATGTATTTAAATATACTCAACATTTTGCTCTCTATCCTTGGGTTAATATTTTCTATTTATAAAGCTTTCTTTTATTTTATTATGATAATGTGTCAGAATCGTCTTTGACCGAGTGAACTATTCCCTCTATTGAAAGTAAGACGCCACTATTAAGGCATATTTTAAATTTATAATTTTCCAATTTTACTATCTTGCAAATCACTCGTTCGAGGGCGATTCTTTTCTTTAATGTAATATAATCACATAGTTTAAAATCTACATGCTATAGATTTTAATCTAATATAAGAGTATGTGCGAAGTCAATGATTTAAATGTGTCCCCAAATGCATGATTGCGTATATAAATCTATACTTACTTTTCAAACCCGCAAGCATGCATTTTCCTATTTTAATTACCGTGTTCTACTTTCATTATAAAGTTCATCATTGACGTCGAGAATGTGCGGACCCTCTTAAATGAATTTCGGGGAATTTGATTGGGCATTTCTCTTAATCCGAGTAAAACTCATTTAGTATGTTTTTATATACACTAGTCTCGTATTGCTGGTACATGAATTGGTTGTTGAGACCACTTTGTTTTATTTTTTCAAGGATTCTTTACACGGCTAAGGCCATTCTCTCCACACTTGCGTTTTCCAGGCAGAGGGTGTCCCAAATGACACCCCTGGGAATTAAGCGCAATCGTCACACAGTCGCTAAGTTTCGGCTGTTCGTCAAAATACTTTCCTACAGGTTAGCGGCGAGATGCCCTTCGTAATTATTCCGGATCTTCAATATTATTTCATTTTATATTTATTTTACAAAGCATCCGTGACTTAAACAAGTCAGACCCTCCAACTTTATAAATTCACTATCAGCAATACTGACCTCCCAATACAAATCTATTATTATTATTCTCAAATAAATGCTTTGATCCCATTCCCACGTTTGCTTAGTAAGCTTTAGTCCGTACTATTCTCAAAATCAATAAATATTTTAGAACATTTAATTTCAAATATTGTCTTAAACTTGTCTATTTACTCAAAGCATCTCGCACATGTTCCTATCTTGTCAAGCACATTATCGTAACGCTATTAGCCCGAGGAATAGAATATATCACTTTGTTTTAAAAACTTTTGTCTTTATTGAAATATAAATGCCAAGAATTATTTAATACGCGTCCCTGTCTCATATAAGTAGACAGTGGCATTATATATATATTTATATAAATAAATTGTGTGAAATTATTTAAAACTAAATTTGATCTCTTATTTTATTTGATTCCTATCACTGTCTCGGTCTATATATATATTTTCTGCATTTCTTTTGTAAATCCATAGACGTTAATTAGCCACCCAAACTTCTTTTAGTATAGAGTCTTTTGTTTCTCCCTGACCACCAGGCACCGGTCAAAGGTTATATTAGTAGTGGCATCAGATGCATTATCACGTAGATGGCGCTGTGAAATTTGGACTTTAGATTCGAACTTAGTATATCTAGAAGGCAACCCCTCCTAGAATGTTCAGTTTCGTGTCTGGGGTTTGAATTCTGCAGTGTGTTAGCGAGATAGACGATTCTGACCGTTACAATATATAACCATTAGAAACCAGTCAACACTTAGATAATCCCAATATAGATAACAATCAAGAATTTCAAACTGTTGTCAAGGCAACCTCCTTTTAGTAATAGAGGTGGAATCCTCACTTCCATTAATGGTCTCATATATTTATAAAGCCTCTAAAGATTGCAACTTGATTACAGAGATTGAAATTATTGATCAGAAGACGTTTAAAACCTCCTTAAACAGAAAATGATTATTCTATGTGACAGACATTTAGAAACATGAAATATATCCAAGATATATAAAAACATGGACATTAATATATATGTAATAAGTAATGACAAAGAATAATATGTCGCCTTAATAAGAATTCTTTTATTTTTTTAAAAACTGTATACATGCATACATATGATAGATTCACATATATATTTGAGATCCATAGCAAGGGTGACAATTTTTATTTATTGATTATGACATTGCTTTAAATCAAAATTTATTTTCTTTTTGGTTTTTTTTTTTTTTTCTTTAATTTTTTGGTCTTTTTTCTCTTTTGTCTTTTTTTTTTGCTTTACTTATTTTTTGAATATCTTGTTGCCAATATTTATATACACAACATTAAATTAAGAGTTTGTTTGTGGTAATTAATACAATTATGGTGCCAAACATTATTTTTAAATATATTAGAGGAAGTAAATATAAACAATAAATATATTTTATATAAGAAAAATATATAAAAGACAGAATGCTATTCTATGATTGCATAAAATTGTACTTTACTTGATAATCTTAATAATAATATTTGTATTAACACTAATAAATCTCTAATTAACTATTAATTTGATTGATTATTTATTTTCTGCTATGTTTTTGTTCAATTTTTAATTATTTTTAATAGCATGCTAGTTAAAAAATATCACTGAAGATAGAAAGTTTGACTGAAACATTGCAAATGAAACAAAAACAAACAAACAAATATTTATTGACATATATATGTATATTATGTAATTAAATCTTTAATATTATATACTTTTATATATGTATTTTTAGAAATTTGGTGACAAAAATGCTTCATTCGCTTATACTGCTAGGGGGATTTTACTTCTCCCTTGTGAAAGCTGGATCATTAGAAAGGATATCACGAGATGTATCACAGGAAAACAGACTTTTGGGACCTCTTGTTGGTAGCACTATGGGACAACTTGTTAATCTTCCTGGACTAATTCCTGGTCCACCTGGTGCTCCTGTTGTTAATTTAGGAGGTTTGAGACCACAACCTAATGGTGGTCCACTCCTTAACCTTGCACCATTGCCTCTCATATTACCAGGTGTTGCCAATATTTGTATTGATAAAGCTGGACAACCATTATTAGGACCAGCATGTAATGCTGTACCAGTCACACCTGGGGTTCCAGGTGTACCAACTGTTCCAGGAGGTCAAGGAACTCCAGGACTTCCAGGTCCAGGAGGTCCAGGAGGAGGAGCTACAGGTCCATTTGCAGATTTTATCAACCAAATAGTGCAATTAATTTTGCAGTTACTGAGACCAGGTGGTCCTGGAGGTCCTGGAGGAGTTACTCAGGGGCCTCTGTTACAATTTCCACCTGTTCCTCCAGCTCAACTTATTCCTGGGATTCCTGGATTACTTGGGTTTCCTGGGTCTAGTTTACCTGTGTTACCTGGGTCTGGTTTACCTGGGTTATCTATTCCAGAACCTATGCCAGAGGTTCCTTTTCCTGGCATACCTGTTCCAGAACCCTTGCCACAAAACCCTTATTATCGATATCCAATTCCTCCTAGCAGTATTAGTGAACCTCTTCCAGAAGGTTTACCATTTGGACAAGGCATCCCTGGTAAAGTTTATCTTTAAAACTTATTTAGTCTTTATATGCATTAGTGGTGAATATGTGTATATGCATGTGTGCATGATGATTAATTCACTTTTTATATATCTATTTTACTTTTTTTATATTACTTTTTTAACTTTCTTATATATCTGTTTTACCTTTTTTATATTTGTTTTTCTAACTATAATTTTGCACAATCACAACCTTTCAATATTTTTTATATACTAGGTCCATCAGGGCGTGCCAGAGATGGTACGTATGCATGCAAACTATTTACAGAATCTAATTTTCTAGGCTTTAAAATAAATTATTCTATTTTTGTTGTTGTTGCTAAAATTTATACTAATAAAAATTTGCTGTAAATTAAAGTAAAAGTGAAATAAAGAAATATATTATATTAGAAATTCAGTACTTATAAATTAGTCTGGGTAGTGATGAAATTGTTGTTTTCACTGCTAATTTTATGTTTTAAAGTACTGTGTGATAATTTATTTTATTTTTTTTTAAAAAAAAGGAATAAGTGATTGAAAATTATTGAGAATATTTAATTTAACACATATGGTTTTCTGAGAAATATTAATAATTGTTTACAGCCAATAATAAATTTTTGTATAGATTTATTTTATATAAAAAAAAATGATGGAAATATTTACTGTTAAGTTTGAACAATTTTTGATTAAAAAGAAAGGATCTATGTGTGTGGAGAGGTATTATTTCCATCGCTGGATTTACCATTAAATAAACTAAAGTTTGGAGGCTCAGCTTTCAGCGGGACTATAAATTTAGAAAAAAAAAATTGAACAGAAAAAATTTTTTTTGCTATTCTATAAAAAAAAAAGTGATTGGAATTCACCTCTGGTGATCCATGGTTGCCAAGATGGCTGCCATTTTGATTTACTAACAATAGATCTATGATTTTCATCAATATTGGACCATTAGTATGACATCGTGATTATGTTGAGCCTTTGGATCACTTTCAGATGATAAATTATTTAAGTTGTTAATACTTATGGCATGGTTAAACAAAAATTATGCCTTATTGCCAATTTAAGACTGTAATGGATTGTTTCATTTGGAAACATGACACCTGTTGTTGATACTCCAGTAATTGGTTAGTTTAGTCTTCTAACAAAAGGAGGGTGGATTTTACCTTGAGGTCCAACACTGAAAAATTTTGATGATTTTCTTTTAAAAGTATTAAGTCTTGCTTGTAAGTATAACCAAAAAAAATGGTTTTTTCCTATTTCAATTATATATTTAAGAAGACTGTTTGTTCAAGTCAATGGGTCATTAAATTGAACATCCATTGAAATATATTCACTCATAACATTTTGTGAAGCAAACAAACATAAAAATTTATTCATTCTTATAAGATATTATCCTGACTTCTTTGCAATATGTTAATTTTTATAGTTTTATATTCTATATGGAACCAATAAATATTTTTGCAATTTTTTATCAGTAGTAATATTTTACATTTAAAATGTCTGCATAGATAAAAAAAAAAAAAATGAAGAGGTTTGAAAGTGTGCCTAAAAAAGAAAGAAGATAGATTCATTAAATACTCACTTATCTAAGCTACCTAAACTTGACATTTTTTTAAAACCAGCAATAGTGTCATCTATGAATGGAAATGATTTGCCCATCTCTAAAGAAGAAAGTCCATTTTTATCAAATGCTCTGATTAATTAGGAAAATGTAAGCTGCATGAATACTAAAGAATCTGCATCCTACTGAATCAAAAAATTTACATTGTGTGGAAACTGTATTCAACAAAATGTTGATAGAAGTGCCTGAAATTCAGCATCGTAGAACTGAAGTAAGCAATTGACATTAGATGTTGGACTTCTGTTTCCAGAAAAAATATATTATTTTGGATTAAAAAAGGACCAGAAGAATGTCAGCACTGAAATTATTCTTTTGTAAATTCAAAACAGACATTCAAAAATAAAACACAGTATTGTTCTCTTAGGCTTTTTTATGGTACCAAAGAAAATGGAAATATAAACATGAATGGCTTTTATACTCTCTTACAACTGATTGCACATAGTGCTTTGTTTGCAAAATGTGGTCCATTTCCTTAACTGCATTTGCAAATAATGTTTTAATGACTGAAGAAATCCAATATCAATTGAATGTTATGAAAAATCAGCAGATCATAAAACAGCTACACCCACATTTTTGACAAGGAAAGGAAATCTAACAATTGATTGTGCAATAGAAGATCAAGTAAAGGAAGATGAAGAATAATGGAAACTAGTCTTAAAATGAGTTGTGGAAGTGATCAAAACTTTTGGGACTTACCATGTTGTGGAGCCAATGAAAAATTTAAATCTCCTCAAAATCGAAATTACCTAGAATTGTTGGAACTTCTGGCTCAATTTGATCCTTTTTTAGTGAGGCATATTGAACAGATTGGAAATGCTAGATCAGGAAAAGCATCATGCTTGTCAAAAACAATATGTGAGGAATTAATTGAAATAATGGCTAATGATATAAGAAAATTTATTTTGAATTATATATATATTAAAGCCAGATTTATCACACATTGATCAGTTAACAATTATTCTTTGATATATATCTCCTGACAATGGATATCTTGTTGAGCATTTCATCACATTTTCCATTAGAATACCATACTAGATAAAATCTAGCTAAAACAGTATTGGATTACTTAATGAATGAGTGATTTTAAGAAATGTCAAGGCCAGTTATATGACAACAGAGCTAATATATCAGGAAAATATTAAGGGATGCAAGCTATAATTTTATAACAAAATCAATGTGGAATTTACATTTCTTGCACTAGATATTCTTTAAATCTTGTAGGCTGAGCTACTGTTGATTGTTGTTTTGAAGCAGTGAATTTTTTTTGGTAATATATAACCTTTTTCTGCTACAATAAAATGATGTGCAACATTAAAATCTCATTTTGATTCAGAATCTCTGGTGGTTAAGAGTCTATCAAATATGCTATAGGAAGCACATTCCAAAGCCACTTCTACAATTGTGCAAAATTATGACTCAATTGTTGAGACTTTAAACAAAATACAAAACAATGAAGCTGAGAGCAATAATATCAAAAGAGAAACAAACAAAATGGAAGAATTTGAGTTCATGTCCACACTAATTCTACGAGATGGTATTTTGGTGCAATTTCATCAAAATTCTAAAGCTATTCAAAATATCCAAACTTCCTTAAATACATATGCAAAATTATTTTTATCTTTGTTTGATTATCTCAATAAAATAAGAGATCAATTTGATGAAATGAAGACTAGAACTGGTGTCAATTACAATACCTCTAGTGAAAAAAAAGAAGAAAATGACCAAATGATGAAAATGCTTCCAAATGCACTAGAATCACTTATCTCCATGAGACACTTTTAAAATAAAATCATTTCTTCCAGTGATTAACAAACTTCAAACAAATTTACAACAAAGAGCAAAAATATATGACTATTTTTCAAGAAAATTATCATTTCTCTTGAATCTTCGTCAAACAAATGAAGCGCGACTGCCTTGCAATAGCAGGCAGTTGCCCGGGTTGCGGGTTCGCGTCCCGGCCGATGCTATGACACTTAAAAAAAAAAAACAAATGAAGATTTGGAAAAAAATGTAGCATTTTTAATCCAGTTTTACTCTGAAGATTTTGATCAAAATTTGTATGAAGAAATTGTTTTATTTCATCTTACCTAAAAGATAATTACTCAGAAAAATAAGACATCATTTTAAGATGCTTATAATATTATAGTGCAAGATAAGGTACAATCTGCTTTTCCTAATGTTGAATTAGTTTTTTAAAAATTTTTGACTTTAAAGATTACAAATTATTCAGGCGAACGATCTTTCAGCAAATTAAAACGAATTAAAAATGAATTCTCTTCAGTGAAAACGATTAACTTCATAGTTTGTCCTTTGATAATAATACTATTTCTAACTTTGTATCTGGAAAATTGCACAGTCGGTGTTTTTAGATTTGCTTCATTTTTAACGAATACAATGTTTATGTCAAACATATTTGAATGTTTTTATTTTATATTGTACCCATCTTAAAGTTAAACAATTTAATAAAAACTTTGCTACATATTAATAAGTTGTAAATAGACATATGTGTCTTTTTTATACAATTAAAAAAAATGAGCCAAGGGCCTCAATATTTTGTTAGCTTAGGACTTAAAAAAATATAAATCCGACCCTGATTATTTCCATTAAAACTGTTCCTAAATCTTTTTTTTTTTTTTTAATATTTAAGTTAGATATTTTTGTCTGCTATAAACTTAATAGAAATTTTTAAAAATTTATATTTCTCTTTTTATGCCCATCTAAATCTTCCCTATCAGAAACAGCCTTCTTCCCAAAACACGACCCTCCAACATACTTCCTGTCTTTTTAATCGAAAATTGTTCGAACTTAACAGTAAATATTTTAATCATTTCTTTTTTATATACAAAATAAATGATCAAACTGATACAAGTAAAGCAACATTTTCATTACCACCCGGACTAATACAAATAGCTAGAATTCAATATACAATTAAACTTTGATTAGAAACAATATATTAAAAAAAATTGAAGAAATGTATTTTGGAATGATAAATAAATAAATAAATAAATAAATAAATAAGATAAAGTGGTATCATATTCTGTAAACTTGTCAAATGATTCCAATAAAACTAAGTAGTAAACTCTGTAAAATATTCTGTGGTATAAATCCTAAACCATTAAACATCACATGATCACTATTCTTTATGCTTACACAAGCTGTTTTCACAGAGGCAAAACTCTCAGTGCCACTCAGTGCAAGGCAGAGTAATCAATGAATGCAAGAAGATTTGTGCATAAAATTCCTATCTGATGCCTACTCATTCAATATCCCCAGACTAGTTTCTATCTTGCGCCTTTCATCATTGAGAAGCCTTGGATCTGAGAACACTGCAGCTACATTTTAGGATCCAATGCAACCCTCCAGCATTCACCTTTTACCTTCTTAGCTAGCTATAAAGCTTTGAGTCCCAAATGAAAACACAATAATGTTTTCAATTCAAACTCATTGGCTTGTATAGTCATATAGATCTGAACTCAGTTCAGCATCTATATTTTTTGGTGTCTTGGATTCTTTAATAATCACAGTCACCATAATCTTATTGGCTAGGATTGGTATTAAACCACTAAATATCATGTGATCATGTGATGTTTCATGGTAATATTACAATACTAATATCAGATATATAGGATACAATTCATGTACAGTAATTACATTATCCAATTATCACAAAGAATCACCAAAATAATAATAAACTTCAGATCACCTGAAGAATGTCCTATGCTATTTTTAGTAACTTTGAAAGAATCTGGGAAAAAATAGTTTTTATATTCTTAAACAGTTTTTTTTCCCAATTGTTTCTCACTGATACTTTTTTACCAAATCAGATTAAAGAGTTTGAATATTCATCATTATTGGCAGATTAATTTTTACCACAACTTAATCTGATGTCTTGCATACAAAAGCTTACTTCTGTAATCTGAATACTAATCTAGATGCTGTTTAGAAAATAACCTGAGTCTAAATAGTTATTGCTTACTAAATACTAATATTAATTAAAATTTTTGTTTCATATTGGCATTTTGTAAGCATTATTGTTCCAAACAAGGGCATGATTTAATCATACAAATCAATATATTTGGTTACATACATTTGCTCATTGAACTTTTCTGTATAACATATCAGTAAACAGATAATAACAAGTACCATTTGAACATTTTTTCTGTTTGTAAAAAAAATGTTAAGAGCATAATAGAAAGTTGAGAAGTATTTGACAGGAAATTGAAAAGAATCTGTCAGACAGTTGTGAAAATACTAGAATGAAGTTAAGAAAGATTTGACAGAAAGTGGTAAAATGTCTGACTGCAATGACAGAGAATTGAGAAGTATCTGATAGAATGTTGTAAAATATCTGATAGGAAGTTGTGAAATATCTAATAGGGAATTGAGAAGCACCAGACAATAAATGGAAAAGTATCAGAAAGAAGTTGAGAGTATCTAGCAAAAAATTTAGAAGTATTTGAAAGGAAGTTCAGAAATACCTGACTGAAAAATATCTGATAGACTTAAAACATATGAAAAGAAATGTTGAACCTATTGAAATTTTAAAAAAAATTGTTGGTTAAAGCTGAAGGATCAGCCAAAATTACTGAATTATTTAATGTTTGATATTGTCGAACTTGAGAGTGATGAAGACCTTTATTAAAAACAAAAAAAATGATAACTATTTAATACTATCTATCATCTAAAAACATTGCTTGCTCAGAGCGAGAAAGAGAGACCAACAGACATTATGAAGGATTGTTGTTTCTTACCAAATAACACAGAAGAGTATGTGACTACAAAATCAGCATCCACTGATTACTTACAAAAACATTCTACTAAGAGCTTCACAAGGTAAATAGACCATGGGTGACTTAAACCATATCATATGATAAGACAAAAGACATGAGTCTTATGGTAGAGTACTCATTATAATATAAGGCTTGTGCTCAAACTCTGATAATTACAGCTATTTTGAATATTTAGCACTGCATGATTTTATACTCGAATGCCAGACTTTACAAACAATAATCATAAAAATTAGCATATGAATTTTAAAGTTTTGTATTCTTGTTAATAAAATAAATGTATACAGAAAGAACTTAATGTAATCAAAACCATACCTTATAAAACTAGTGCTTTTTTTTTAAGATTTGGATTAATTAAAAGTTCTATTCTTGACACCCAAAAAATTAGTATTGGAAAAAGCCATGGAATCAGGATTATGTATTAATATGTTTTATACATATGACAGCATTTTTGCTATTTTGTCTATACTATTTAGCCTACTGCTCTTGATAATATTCAAAATATATTACCTGGTCAAGCGTTGTTAGCTGAGAGGTCATCACAACCGCCTTGCAAGCAAGTAGTTGGTTGCAGGCGGTTGTGGGTTCGCGTCCCGGCCGATGCTATGACATATGAAAATATATATATATATTACCTGTATTATTTCGAATTTAAGCCACTGTAGGATTTAAAAATTGGAAAAACTATGAAAACGATTTTATAATAGGTATGGAAAAATAATAAACATTTTTGCTTACTTAAATAGGAACTAAAAGAAAAGTGTGAACAGGGAACTCCCGAATAAACTGCTATCAATGATCATAATATTAGGCGCATGCATAGAGCATATTATTGGGGTGTGGAAGATCAGCAGAAATTAGATGTTAAAATATTTGCTTTAAATTTAAGCCTCACCCTAATGTTATGACTTTAAAATTTAAATAAAAAGTGCAGCTTAAATTTGAAATAGTACAGTATATTTTAAGTTTAGCCTATAGAGAGTGGCAAACATCTTTCAGTTGAACGAATGAAATTTCATCAAAATATTGACAGTTTACTTGTGTTTAGATAGTTTCAATGTGGACGGATACATGATATTTTCCATTAGTTTTATTTTTTAACTATGAAAATGTTTATTATAATATTAATTTCTATAAAGAGAAAATTATCTAAAAGCTTTTAAAAGATGTTTTGTTATTGGTCCTTCAGAAAACAAAAGCCTGAAAAAGATGAATAAGACTTCACTGAATTGCAGATTGCCAACTTTTGCAAAAAAGATTATCTATAGTTAGTAACCATTTTAAGGACTTTAAACAGAATTTGTCTACTGTCAATTATAGGAATTTCAGCGTTGTACATAATACTTCCCAAAAAAATTTTTAATGCATCTTGTCAAAATCTTCATTATAATATATATCACAATAAAAACACCCAACAATTGTGTGTATCTATATAATATGATTAAATGCATAATTTTTCTGACATTATATGTAACTTCTTATTAGCCAAATAGTGTCAGTGCACATTGCTTAACAACCTAATATGTATGGGTGTCTAAAAAGATTATTAGCACTATATACTTCTCAATCAATAAAATTTGAGTATAATGAGAAAATAACAAATGAAAAAAAATAATTTAAATCTCATCACATGCATTCTTATGATTTGAGAAAGAAGCTCTGAATGTCAGCTATTTCGGCTATTATATTTTTACTAATTCATCTTTTATCTATGAGAATAGTAGGATTAATATATAAATATATGAACTAACTCAAGGAAATTTAAAAATACTAATAAAAAACACAATTTCTTCTCTATAAAGCTGTTTTAATATTTCAACTAGTAGACTGGTTTTCATCAGTTTCTAATGAAAACAAGTCTACTGGTTGAAATATTAAAGCAACTTTATAGAAAAGTAATTGTGTGTGTTTTTATTAGTATTTATATATATATATGACAAAAATAACAATCAGGATATGAGTTACAAATTAAATATGAAATAATATTATAAATTATATTAACAATATTCCAGATAATTTTTGAAAAGACGAATAAATATGCTTATTATATAATAATAGCAATAGTAGCAGCAATAGTAGTCTGTAATAAGTAGTGAAGTTTATTTCAAAATTCTATTAGGAGTAAAAGAATAATGACTGTTGGATAACTATAATGCAGACAGTGCTGTCCTCTACTGGAGAAAATCATTATCTCAAAGCTAGTTTGAGGATCTAATTTGCACGACCATTGTACATCCATGCTTACACAGATAATCTTAAGCAGAATGCTGCAATGTAGATTGCAGTTGTTTTTAATATAGATTAAATGAGTCTATATATTACTTTGTTTGATATATCTTTAATTTAAAGTATAATATTTTATCATGCTTACATTTGAGAAACATTTGCTAATATAGTTTATCATTCAATCTGTATCACTTTTTTTATAACTTCACTCTATTCCAGACTCATCTGGAGTAGCTGAAGTAGAATGAAAAAAACATCTTCTAAAAGCAAATTTCACATATAAGAAGAGGCAGTCATGTGACTTTATTTGGTATAATCTTTTTATATAGACTGTTTCACACTTTCTCATTCTCTACCAGATGTATATCTTTAAAACATTCAATTTTTTTTCTATCAAAACATCTATTTTGTATGAAGCTACATTCCAAATAAAATATTTAATAAGCTTCCTTTCTAATTCTAGCTTCAATAAATTATAATCCTTTGCTCATTTTATTTTTTTATCATCCAATAATCAACTTCTGAAGTAGTGAAGTAATCAATCACAATGGTATGCCACTTGTCTAAGCTCATATTAAGTGTCACATGACATGAATGTGGTAAAAGAATTTGCTATTGAACTCATATTTTCTTCAAACATCATAAGTGAGATAAAATTGAATTAATGTAGTACTTCCAAAGTATTTAAAAGTACTAATCTATACATAACTTTCTATCCAGTAACCAATTCTCATTTTATTATTGCTATTCATTTTTATTGCTTTATTTCCAATGCTAACTTTCTATAATCTCCACTATACTGTTTAAAAATTTAATAAGCTGCTTAATTGCAAACATTGGATTCAATTAGAAAATCTGATATTTGACTTACAAACATTCATACATAGATATTTTTATTTATTTTTCATTAGGAGATGCACATAAACTCTTATTGCTATTTCTTTTTATATTGTTTCATTCAATTTTCTTAACTAAATGTTGTTGTTTTTTATTATTTTTCAGCATATATCAATGTTGGTGCGGGTGGATCAGGTAAGCACTTCCTTTTTTATGATGGGACACATGAAAAATTATTTTAAATATTCTGCATGATTTTACCATTAGCTTTTAAAATACCCTTAATGCTGAGTGTAATTTTATCTCAAAGCATCTAACTTCTGTTACAACTTTCTCTGGGAAATCTAAAAATAATTATTAATAAATTCTATATTTAAGCAATACTGTGATATTATATACCATACCCAAGCTACTTTCCAGCAAGTTGCTTAAACATATTTATTTGAATTCTAATTTACTGCTTTTTTTTTTAACCGAGTGATATCGCAACATGTTGGTTTCTTTTTCTTCCAGAGTCGTCGGCATTTTAAAGAAATCAAATCAAGAATATGAGGCATTATAAAATTTTCTTCCTTATTATTCGGACACAACATTTGTAATTTTCTATTCTTATTACCTGATTCTTAATCCCAATACATAGTTTAACAATATCAATGATCCAAAATTGCTTACATTTGCTATTTTACTATTACATGATCTACATCATTTAACTTTTTCTGATTATAAAGATTCTGCCCTAATTGATTTAGTTTTGTTGTTATTATTATAGCTTAAACTATAAGTATACAACTCTAGCATAACTTTAATACTATTTACTCTTTTTTAAATAAATTTATCAATCATTAGTAACTTACTTATTAAGCTAGAAAATGTTTTATTATTACCAATTCTGAGATAGAATCTAATTAAACTCAAAGGCAGTATATAACTTGCTTATACTGAATATTTCTTTATATATATAAATAAAAGAAACAAAGTCATACTGATAAGAGCCATTAGCTCAAAACCGGTTTGGAGATAGAGATAATTCTAGAGAGAGATTTTAAATGCTTTCTCTTGCAACATTTATTGAAAAAAGCTTTTTTAGAGCTATTAGCACATGCTCTTTATTTTACATATATATATAAGTAGAGGGATTTGAACTCAAGATTTTTCAGACTATTCATCCTCCAATCCATCTCAAGCAACCAATACACATTATCACACACATGCAAAAAAAAATACATCATCCTCAGTATATGTAATTCATCCAGAACCAGCACTCATAAGTTGGGCCAAATCATAATCTCCCACACATATATACAATCTGTGCTCAGTTTTTATTAAGATAGCAATTCCTCAAACTTTAATCGACAGTCTTCAATCTTCTCACCCTTTCAATTATTCAACTGCCCTTTCATTGAAAAACCGATGATGGAGCACTCAACATCCTTATTGGATTTGATATTGTACTCATACCCATGTAAGCATTACATTAAACATAATTAAAGCTCAAAATATCCATTATTATAAAAAAAACTCCATGTATGGCATTATTTTAATTTCCTTTCTTTTTTTTGCATAAAATGATATGTTTGTCTGAAAATTTTTGATGATATATTTTACTTGTAGACTATTTTCATTATCTATTCGAATTAATAAGTAATTTAGAAAAGTTCAAATTTTATTTATATTTTTCAAATATTATGAATGATATTAGTATTGCTATCTTACATGAAGAAAATAACATTAACCCATTAAAGGTTATCAGTATTTAATGTATCCAAGAGACGGTATTAACATTATTTTTAATTTATTACATTTTAATGAAGTCTGACTGGTTTGGGGTTTTTTTTTCTTTCTAAATTCTGTATATTCAATTCTTTTTAATTAAGTGTTAAAGTAAAACCTAATCTTTCAAGTAATATATTCTCCTTTCAGTTTCAAGTCTGCTCATCATCTTAATTTCAATAGTTTCAAATATAAAAGTTGCCACTTCAATTCCTGTGCAAGATTGTTTTAGTCAGTGGGGCAAAACATATAAAGAAGAGAAGGAATAATACTATTTAAAACGATCAGTGCTATATTAACCCTATATTGTTACTAAAAATCTTAAACTGGATTCCAATAAATTGTAAAAGACCCAGAAAGACACCACATAAAGAGATGGGTGGATAAAATAAGGAAGGATGTGGTAGTGATGTGGAGAAGAAAGTTTAGAGATTGGGTAAGATGGATTGAACTTGGAAAGATCTTCATCCTGCAGTAGATTGATAATAGTTGATTATTATCATTATTATTAACAGTTAAATGTATTTGGAAAAGCATAAATAAAGTTTGACTATTTCTAAAAATATTAAACAATTCAATTAGATAATGGAAATAGTCGAACACATAATCACAAAATAGTGATTTATTATTCAAAATTATCCATCTTCAAACAAATGAATGAAGACATCAGAAAAATTCAAATGATTTTTAAGATGCATTTTTATTAATTAGTCTTTTTATCAGATGGCACAGATTATCGTCTCCAAGCTACAAATAAGTAACTCTTGCTCAATTTTAATTGATTTGTTGTCTTTTAAATAAACTGGTCAAAGTTATTAATTTATTTATTGGGCTAGAAATTGGTATATTATTATTGATCTAGATGCAGATTTTAAACTCAGCTAAAGATCACCGTACCTATTATTATAAACTCCATTCATGCATGGCATTATTTTAACTTTCTACCTTCCTTACATTTATATATTATTATATATACTTAAAACTCTTCTGCTAACTATTACTTTCCTTCAAATAGATTAATATCACATTTGTTTTACTAGTATAATCTATATGACTATCTGTCTTCAAAATTTCTCAACTTCTTAAACATATATGTGGAAGATAACCTTAAAATAATTTTTTTTCTCTTTCTCTTTTTTGTCACTTCCTTTCTTTCTTTTCCCTCATTTTTTTTCCTATCTCCAACTACTTCTCTCTATTTTTCTTTTTTTACATCCCCTCTTCTACTCCTTCTCTCTCTACTTCCTACAATAATTATTATCATTTATTAAACTTAATCTATAGAAAAAACTTCTAATTTATTTTTCCCTTAATAAAAACTAAATTAATGATTTAATTATTCGCCCTCTAATATTAAATTTTGTAACTATATTAAAATTCCACAATAGTCTTAAAAGTTTCTGATCTCGTTAATATTATTTTAACATTAGAAATTTTATAAAACAAATGATGTTCGTACAAGAATAATTATGAGTGCAATATTTTGTTTTATTTTTAAATTAATAGGTGGTTTGGGTCAGTGCGGCAAAAAGGGTGTTTCCCGTGTTCTTGGAGGTTCAGAAGTCGGAACACTTGAATACTGCTGGCATGTAAGTATTTAAATGAATGTTTTTTTATTATTGTTCTAGATATCAAAAAAAAGTGAGATATTTAATTAAACTTAATACAGACATTGCGAGATTTCATTGACTCCTGAAATATATATAATTAACAAAAAAAAAAAAAAACAGATAAATTACAAATATACAATAGATTTAATTTAGTTTCATAATTTTTTTTAACAAATTTCAATTTGTTAAAAAAGTAGATACACTATGTCAGAGCCGAGACAAGGGTGAGGTGAACAAGACACTTGTCTCAGGTGAACAATGGGGAAGGGTGCCAAATTGATGAAAGATGAAAAATAAAAAAATTCATTTTTTTTTTTTTTAAAAAGCCAAATATATCTTGAAATATTCATCAAATACTTCAAACAATCTAATGCTCTTGCTCACTCAATACACTCTTCGTATAATATCGAGCTATGCAGTATGGTATATGTTCAAACTCGTGTTCTTGCTTGGGTGCATTCAATCAATAGGTATAAAAATTTATCCTCCTGCTTCAGGTGAAAATATCTTTAAGCCTGCATCTGCATTATATAATTATGGGATAATAATTTAGGATTTTTTGTAATTAAATTATCATTGACAATTATTCCCATTTTCCCAAAAATAAGCAGAAAATTTTGCTTAATTCAAGAAATTTAATTAAATTTTAATATGGGGTTTGCACCAAATTAGTTATCTTCTGTGCAGGTGTTATTGCAGTGGTAACATTACGAATTCAAAAGCTAGAAGTTTCTGGATCAATGTTCACCTGTAATATTTCCGTTATTTCCATGTCATATGATCTCCTAAGCAAGGAAACCATTTGATTGTTCATTTAAATTGCAATTTTTTTTTTTTTTACATTTGTAGCTGGAAATGTTTAAGGTTTTTTGAATGAAAATTGGTTGAATGATATATTTTTAACTATAATTTATTTTGTTTGAAAAAAAACATAAAAGAATTCAATATGTGTTTGTATATATATGTCATTTTTATAGGCAACCATTTTCTCACGAAGCGTCTACAAGTGCAGTGCTACCATTATTTCTGCTACTGTAGTCCTGACTACAGCATTCTGTGTTGTCGGGTAAGAAATTATAATAAATTTAAACATATATTTGGATTCCTAAATTTTTATTAACTAATATAGAACTAATTTTTATTTTACAGATTTAAGAAAGAAAAAATATTAATGTGCAAAAATGATTTCTAAATTCAAGTTTTGGAATCTATAACCAGATTGTTTATAAAAATTGTAAAAATAATTTAAAATTTTTGATCATTATTGCTTTAAAAAACCTTCAATTTAATTAAATTTTACTAAAATACAATTAAATCTGGAACCTGATATTCAAATGTACCTTGAAACCATTTGTCAGTTTTTAATAAGAAACAAAATCACAAATGTTAAGACGTATGTTAAGCAATTTAAAGTATCTTTAAACTTGCATGTCACATGATATACAAATGATTTCTTCAGGAATAATTCCCTCTTAAACAAATTAAGAAAGTTAGCCAACATTTTGGTTGCTTTCTTCCCTATTTCTTAAACATAACTTCTCTTTAGTTCTGATCCCTATTTTCTTTACTACCTTGTCCAAATTTTTTCATTCTAGAAAGCAAATATCACCTCTCTCTTTTTCCCTATCTCTTTCTTTTCTTTTTCTCGCTGTATCTATCTCCCTTTTTCTTTTTTCTCTTTCTCTAAAAGCATTCTTACCTTAATTATATGATTCATGTTTTTGGTTTTATTTTCTATATTTGCCATCCTCTACAGATGATTGAAAGAATGCAGTATTAATATTAACATTTTAAAAAAACGATAAAGAAGATAGTAGAAATTACAGGCCTATTCAGACTTTTGATCATTTTCTATACAAAATTTTTACCAAGATAATACAATTCATCTACAGTGAAGTTTGGATTTCAACCAACCAAAAGAACAAGTGGATTTAAAAGTGGTTTCAATACAGTGGATTATATCCAACTATTGAGAGAAATTATAATAAACACCACTGAATGTGAACTGCCATTATGATTTAAATTTGTAAATTATGAAAAGGTATTTGATTCTATAAGCATTTTTTCCGTGATTAAAGTATTGGATTATCAAAGTAAAGAATATTTATAAAAATGCAAGAGCAATGATAAGATTATATAATAATACTAGAAAGATTAACATTGAGAAGGTTGTACGATGGGTGACTCCATATCTCCTTAATTTTTTATAGCAGTTTTGCAAGAAATATTTTGTGAATTAAAATAGGAAGCTAAGTGATTAAAAGTAAATGGAGATTATTTAAGTCATCTAAACATATATAAACAAAAATTCAAATTACATTATTGATTGCTTGTCTATCAATATATGTATAATATGGCACATGAAAAAATAAGATTATGCTTATAAATCATAAAGTAAAAAGGGAATAGGAGGTACAGCGTTAAATGGCATTTAATACATCTTAGTGTGACAAGGTATATATTGGACACTACATTCAGCACAGGTGGACTCATAAGTGAATATTACAAATTATTCTTACCCTCAGTCAAAAAGTAATATGCTGCAAAAGCAAACAAGTTGACACAAACTATTTACTAAGCTGACAACTTTCTGAATATAGACTGCAACTTATAATGAAGATGGTAATTCATAAGCAAGTGTTTTTAAACAATTTGCATAATATTTAAAAGGCAAATAAAGCATAAAAACTCATCCACAATCATGCAACAAACTTATGACATGCCTTGTTAAAGTGGTAGCTTCATATGCAGTTGATTGTCAACTTACAAAGAACAACTGTGAAAACACTAATAATTGATTTGATGAATAGTTTACAGATAGATATTTTTTTCAAACTCATATACAAATATATGAAGGGCCAGCTATGTTTATGATCTAAGATTTAAATCCAGGCAAAGTAAAGTTCTTTTCAATAGAACTAGAATTTTTTCCCCAGGTAGTTAGCTCTTAGCCAGATTAGTTAATCATCTAAAAATGGTCAGTAAATGGATATCTAGATATCCTAAACTACCATGTAAACCATGAATGAACAACTATTCAACCCTACCTCATCTAATTGACAAACATAGTGATGAATACTGTCTTCTCTTTCATTATTTTTCTATGATCAACTGTTGGAGAGATTTTTGGCCCTTTATTAAAAAAAATATTTTAACTCTTTCCTATAAAATGTGTAGATTGACTGATAGATATATTAATAGACAAATAACTAAAAATAAATAGGTTTTTATATATGTGTGTGTGTGTTGGAAAAAATTATAATTTGACTTTCAAGCACTTAGATACTGTGCTAATAAAAGTTTGCATGTTTTAGATTAAGCTTAGTGCTTTCAAAACCTATTTATGATTTCATATTCATAGCACAGACTATATTATATTTATATTCACTCCTTACTCAACTGTCAGAGCTATGAATATGAATCTATAAATATATTTCAAACGCACTAAGCATGATATAAACGTATAAATTCTAGGCTTTTTTATTATAGTGTCCAAGCACTTGAAAGTCAAATTATATTTATCTAAGAAAAGTTTCTACTTCAAAAAATTATAATATTTTATTCAATTTCAGCCGCAATCCAGGTGACCTAAGTGTCCGCGTAGGAGAAAGTTATATTGGTCCATCTGTTTCACCAGGAGGACAATATTTGGGTATAGAACAAATTTACATTCACCCTAATTACAATCCTAATTCTGGCCGTTATGAAAATAACATTGCTGTGATCAAATTGTCTAAACCCATCGAGAGTTCAGCAACAACATGTGCAATCTGTTTACCATCTTCGCCAGGAGATGGGTCTCAGTATGATAATCAAAGGTGTACAGTTACAGGATTTGGATCAACAACTTCAGCAGGTAAAAATAATTAATTAAGATTGTGATATATAAAATTATCCAAAATTTGAGAAAATCTATATTTAATTTGGTCAAATGCTATTTGAAAATGTTTTCCTACATAAAAACATTATCATCTAAAAGAGTGTGTTTAGAACTATTCCACTTTTCGATTTATATATGTAATTCTTATAGACTCTTTGTAATTGGGTAGAGTGAAAAGGTAAAAGTTGAAATTCAAGACTTTTATAATGCACTAAGCATGCTTTTGGCAGACCACTACCAGAATCATAGTGCTGCATTAATTTAGCAGTGGAAACTTATGCCTGTATACGGACATAATTTATTATGTAAATGAGGCTTATTATGTAAATGTGACATTTAAGTGTTCGATTTTTTAAATAATGGAATGCATTGACTACATTTGGTTCCTTTGCAATTGCCCAAATCTTATATTTCCTATCATCTCTCGGCACAAATCATCTTCACATTAGTGTGATGGAAAGTATGTCCTATATGCAAGCTCGTGATCAGAGAAAATTGATTTATTTTCATTATTTTGTTTTGCTCTGTTGTACAAGTGTAAATCTTGGGTAATCATTGTAGATCTATTTACACAAAATTCACCATAATACACAGAAATACAAGATGACCACTGCATGTAATTTTGTAAACCAGTTGAGGGATGTGCTTTGGTGGCAATTTATTTTTTGAATAATTTAATGTTGTTTAGTGATGGAGGCAATCTAAAGCTTACTCTAACATATTCTGATTATATCTGAGACTTGTGAGATCATTGATATAAGCATCAATATTGTTTTTCCTATCAACCTTGTGCTTGCATAAATTCACATTCTGTATAAGAAACATTTGAAACCTATCAGTTTTTATTCTATGGGGACTCTTGATTTGGGATAAGTAGCTCCTCTTATTTGAATGGGTTTTAAATTCATTTTGAAATTAAGCTCGTGATTGCTATTTTTTTTTTTTTGATGTAAAGATTCAAAAAATTAATTTCTGATTTTTATCTTCTATTTCTATGGTCCACTATAGAAGCAATGTATTTTGAAGATCCAAGTATATATTGTCAATATGTTTCAGATACGCATATGAAAATGTCATCAACATATATATATATTATACTGCATGAAAGATATAAATTGATGGCAAATGACATATATCATCTATACTTTTAATCCAGTGATTCTTCTTAAGCCTTCTAATCCGTTATTGAATTACTATCTTTAAATCTCTATATTACTTATAAAGCTCTACCTTCATTTTATTATTCTGCCAAGCAGAGAATATCTTCTGCTGTTTTTAATCCAATCATTATTATGATTATTGTTTGTGAATTGGATAAGATTATTTTTTAAATAACTCAAAAAAGCACTCCATAAAAATTTCCACATTTAAATAACTAAACAAGTTTGATGTCAAAATTAGAACTTCTAGTGTATAACATCCAACTGAAGTTTAACATAAGTAACAATTGCATTACAAAAATGAATGCCAAATTTCTTACCTGAATTTATGAATAGAGCCTATTTTTTAATACAGCTATCACATTAACCTTGGAGCATACTGGTATATGACCTGCTCAGCAGTCTGCCCCTATAAATATTCTTGTTTCACATGATTTGGTACAGTGGTAAACTGTAGTTTAAAATTCATGGATTATAGCCCAGCTCTGATCGTTCCAGTACTTGAACTTCTTATGACTTTTGAGCAGTAACTATTTAATTATTATTAATAGTAATGCTCTTGTAATATTGGCTTCTATTATATTATCATTCCCGACTTTAATGTAATTCAGAGATGGCACTATTTTGAGCATGGATGCTTCCATGTTCTTTTGTTTTCTGCAATAACAATAATAATCAAAATTATATATAATACAAAAATTTGCTAACAACAGATCTTTCAAGTTCACAGACCCTATACTTCCAATAAGTTTGAACTATATTCTGCCATTTCTAATAATATTTGCATTAAAGTGTTCATGAGAAAAAATATGAATGCAATAACAGAAAACAAAAACCAGCTTTCTTTTTCTCATTCTCTGAATTTAAAGTTGAATTATAAGCACTGATAGAATATACACAGGTATCTATCTAATCAATTCTCACCTTTTACTAATACATTTTCCCAGAATCAAATATACCCAATTAGTATCACAGTGAATTCATTACAATGCAGTGTACTTTCATTAAACTGATCTCCAAAAATGTAAACAAAAATTATAACCATTTAACTACTCATTAAAACTTCCTTCCTCTGGAAGATGAGTTTTATTAAAAGCAAATATATCAATTTTAAATCCAGACAAAAGTGTGATCCAAAGGGAGTTTCAACTATATATTAATTTTTAACTGATATTTAGTTTATATCTGGACTAGAGATAATTTCTAATTTAATAATGAATTAGTAATAATTGTTAATGTACTTAATGAAGGGATTGGTGTCAAAGTTGTGAATGTAGAAAGTTTGACACTTATAAATCAAAGTGTAATGTTTTTGCATAATTGTTCCTTAACAAAATTTAAACTCTAACATCCAATTAATTCACAAGTAAGACTGTTATCTTTGTTATCACACACTTTGTGTGATACCAAAGTTGACAAGATTTTGTTCTTGATGAATTTCTTTGGCTAGTGTGATTTAAACTTTATAAGAATACTTAATTTATTTATAATTACCAATTTGTCTCCATGCATATTAGGTTTAATATAAACCTTAGTTATACATATATATATGTATTCTTTACAGGTGGGAGAAACAATAATCAACTTAAAGCTATCAGTTTGCCAGTGGTCCCATACTCAACATGTGCTAGAATCTTACAGAAATATGTTCTAAACTTTCAACCACACCCTAGTTTCCTATGTGCTGGAGGAGTTTATGGACAAGATGCTTGCACAGTAAGTTTTGGATTTATTAGCATTATACAACTGTCCATGTTATATATCTATGTGTGTGTGTGTGTAAGTGAAGAACCTCATGGTACAACTATCTGCCATAACCATAATCTGGGTTTGAATCTGGGCCGAGAAAATTGAAAACTTTTTCAGCAGGCTTAAGTTTTTTCTTTCAGATGTCTGAATCATAGCCAATATAATTAACCATCTAATAATAACTGGTCTATGGATGTCTGTCTAATTTTAAATAGAGGATAAAACTAGGAAGATAAATCAATCAAATTCTCACCACCTTCCAATTTGTTAGCCTGATGAGTAGTGTCTTCTCTTTTATTGGCACTCTATGAATTGTGGAAAAGACTTTTGGTTTGAAGTGGGAAATTTAAAGTCTACTTTACATTTATTTTTGTCTATATGTGTGATGTACATAAGTATATATTATTACACTTATTTAAATAATACTTTGGGTGCAATTTTAAATTTATAATTGCAGTTTGTAATGTTATAATTGACTATTTATTAGTCTGCATTCAGAACAGGTTATATTTAAGGAGGTTTATTTAAACTTCTTTCTATCAATAATTTCAATCTCTGTGGTCAAGTTGCAATCTTTAGCATCTACATAAGTATATTAGACCATTAATAAAAGTGGGATTCCATCTTTATTGTTAAAAGGTTGCCTTAACAACAATATGAAATTGTTGATTGTTATTGATATTGTCCAAGTGTTGACTGGTTTTTATTGACATATATATATATATGCACACATATCCCAGGATTCAGGCAGTGACTTACTGCTTAACTAAAATATTTAGATAAATTGGATTACCACTAAGGTAATTATATATCACTAATCAGACCAATAATGTATTTTTTTTTAGCAAATGAAAATAAGTATTAACATTATAAATTATATTCACACATTGTATCACAAATATAATATTAAATACGCTTAACGTATATAGTGAAATTAATATTCAACGATTATATTAATATTTCTTAAGGCTAAGCGCTTTCAGAGCTTTCACTCATATTCATAGCCTTTTAACGTAGTAATTTATGCAAATCTATGCAAGCTTATTTATATTGTCCATCTCTTTGAAATGGAAAAGCATGTGTCTCTCCTGTTTATTGCTTTTAAATTACTACGTTAAAAGGCTATGAATATGAGTGAAAGCTCTGAAAGCGCTTAGCCTTAAGAAATATTAATATAATCGTTGAATATTAATTTCACTATATACGTTAAGCGTATTTAATATTACATTATTATCAATAGTGAAGAAAAATCTGAAATTACAATATTATGTATCACAAATAAAAACTGTGCTGTCAAAATTTTTTTATTATTTTACAATTTACAAAAATATGCCAACAATTGTTTACATGGGTCCAAGATTACTTAAAGTAGATTGCTATAGATTGCCTGTATATATTCAATACAAATCAGAACTAGACTCTATATAAATGAGATTATGTTTATATCTGGATTGTAATGAGTTTCATCCTCATTTACAATCTTATTAGATGTATTAAATCTTGTATATATTTGGGACAGGTAATGCAAATGTTCATTTTACACTGGCTGAGTGGTCGAGTAAGTAAAGAGATGCTGAAATATTTGTTAGGGTTTGGTTCATTATCCAAGACTGGAAATTACGTATAATATTGCAAAAAATATTATTTATTATTAGATTACTGCTCTTTCATGAAAGTTAGAACTAGATAGTATGTATGTAGGACTATATTTACACTTGGATTGTAATAGTATCTTCCTTGTTTAAACAATCCATATATATATATCCAGGGCAGCTAATTCAAATGGTCATTTTGCATCAACTGAGCAATTTAGTAAGGTTTGGTGCTGAAGGATTTATTATCGGTGTTTAGTTCATAGTCAAGACCAAAAATTATATATATATAATATTTATGGGGAAGTAAACTTTGAATGTGGATACTATAATAATAACACTAATTCACAAGTTGGATTTATTCATTTTGATAAACTTTCAAAGAAGTCTCTTTCCTATATTAATGTTACTTTATTAGGCAAAAAATGGTCTATATGTGTATGTTTTTGTTTAGGTGAGAGTATAATCAAGATATTTCCTCCAAAATTGTCTAAGTAAACCATAGGTGCACTACCACTCTTTCAGTAAAGTTTATATAATATTAGAATCAAAACTTATATAAGCAAAAGATATCTTTAGCCATATTATTCAGTTAAGAATAGGCAGTTGGAAGGAAATCTTAAAAATCCTGATACTTAAGGGAAAAAAATCCCAAACTTGCCAGATTTGTTCCATAGGTCATATACATTGCAGATGAATTCACTAATCATGAATTCATTATGTGCATTTATACTATTTATGAAATCATAATCTTCAGATATACATCATAATAATCATTTACAAAAAAATTTATTTAATAAATTTGTGCATTTGAAGTTTATTTCGTAAATAATGTTACATATACTCAGCGATATATATTTAATAGCTATATGTATTTACATGGTTGTCAAACTTAATACTGTATATATGTATTAAATAATTTATTACCTAATTGTACGGTTACTTTGACAACAGATTCTGATATTTTATTGTTCATTGTTAAAATGAATAGTGTGTGAACATATATAATTAATCATCTACTGCCTAATTGTACTGTTGCCCTGACAACAGATAGCTGATTTTCTATTGGTTTGCTTAAGCATGAGAGCTGTGTAAACACCTATACACAATCTATAAATTAAAAAATGCAAAAGTAAAAAGGGTTCAGATATGGAACAATGATCCATATATATTCTAAACTAATTTACCTAAATAGACTTGCTTAATCTAAGATGAACTTGATATTGAGAATCACATGACACGAGCAAATATTAATCACTTTTTATTGTAACATACATTGTTCAATTTTTTTTATATCAATACAGTATTAAATAATACTATATATTTGATTGTGTATACATCTTTTAAATTGTTATTCTACATTATTTTCAGTAATCACACTTTCATATATATTATTATACAGTATAGTGATGAGCAATGTATTGTCCTCTCCTTAAATGAATGTTAAAAGTTTCTGTATATAAGCAATGTCAGCAGAGTTAAACATTTCTTTCTTTGAAACTGTTGCATATCACCATAACTCATTTATTTTTTGTTACTTCTTATCAAATCATTTTTCAGCTTTGATTCATTTCTTTTTTTCTTCTGTCTTATTTAAAATGGAATGTTTTTCATTAATTCCACTAATTCCCTCTTTCCTTATAAAATTAAACCAAAACAAATATCAGAAAATCTATTTCTTTCACTTTCTTCACCTTTAAATTGACCCCACTCTGTTCAATTTATCCTCTTCTTTTAATCACTCTATTTATCAGAGCACTTAAGTGTCCCCTATCAGCTCTATGTTAAAATAACATGAATTGTGCTTAATAAGCAAATTCTGAATTGTAAACTGTGATAAGACGGCTTAAAATATCAGTTTCAAGGAAATTTTCTCAACAGCTATTTCAAGAACTCAAGCATCATTAACTGCAAATCAGAAGTCTTAATCGGATGGTGCTTTCATGTTTAGAATTATATTATAATATGGTTTAATTGTATTAAATTGTTATAATCAGTTGAATTTTATGCATATATATATACCAAATGTTTTCAAAATCCTGAGTGACCATCATTTTAATTATAGAATATTTAATATGTAGACAATCACTGAAATATCAAATCTGTGTGTGAATTTGTATTTCATTAACATTAAATAACACTTTCAAAAATAAGAGTAAAAACAGATATTTTTAGAAATGTTTATATTGAGTCAAAACATGAAAAAATTATTTGTAATACTTGACTCAAATCTTATATTAACTTTGGGATTTAAGTTCTTATGCTTTAATGCAGAGGTTGTGTAATTTATAGCCAATAAATATTTATAAAGTTTTTTTGAAAAAGTAAGTATTTTTTTATATCAGTTGAAATATAAAAAATATTCTGCATTTCCACAAGTCACACATTCTGTGTTGAAGTGTCATAAACTAGTTGCCAGCTACAGTTTGGCCATCCCTATTCTATAGCATGTCTATAATTGGTGCATAGATTTAAAAAAAAGGCTTATGGCTTTATTGCTCCGGAGTTCATAAGAATTTTGAGTGCCAGATGTCAGAATTGATCCTGGGAGTTCCTGATCCCAAGTCAGACCCTCTATCAACAATGCCAAAGTGCGCAGAATGATACATAAATATGTGTTTGGCATAAATATCATGTGATTTGGCTGTAAAGAAAAGTTAGAAAAAATTACCCCAAGGCCGTTAATTGTAAACAAAATAGAAAGTGTATTTGAAGCAATTTTTCTTGTTCTCGTGACTTTCCACAATATTTTAAAATTCTAATTCATAATAGCAAATTACCCAGTATGAAAATGAGAAAAACCAACATGAAAATGACTTTCTAATGTAAGTTATCGGCTATGGTTGGTCATGCCTTTTAAATAAATTTTGTGTTAAAGATTTGGAGAAGTCCCTACTGTCGTTTTTTTCAGGAAATATCTTATGGTTATAGCCTTAATAAATATTAATAAAAATATGCAAAACTAAAATTAAAAATGAAATTCTTTAAATCTAAAGCAAAATCTGATCTATATGATTATAAAACTTGGAAACTAATTCATTGGCGACTCATCACTTCTCAACAAACTTTGGTGAATTTTGAATGTGGGCTATGTATTCATAAGATATAAATTGATGAGTTTATCTCAACAAAAGTGCATGTGTGTGTATATATATAATGACTAGAAACTAGTCTCTATCAGTCATGCCTTAGAGTTGTGTAATAAAAGATCTTGAGTTATAAGCATAGGCACAAAGATGCAAGTGTTTGATAACTCTAATTCAGCTGAAGAGTGACCATTACTCAAAAAATGCATGCATAATGCAAGGTTGACCAACTTTCTCTTCTGATGGATGATTGTGAGATGGTGAAATTGAGATCAGAGAGGCTATGATAAAAAATGAAAAAAAAATATCTATTATAAACAGAAAGTTTTCACAGGTTTATAGATTTAAATGTTAAAAATTTAACAAGAATGCTCTATGGTTATAAGTAATTTTTAAGCTGAAAAATTCTAAAAATATGCAAGTTTTTCCATTTAAATTTCTAAAATGTAAACATATATGTTTGTGTGTGTATCCAATCAAATCTTAGATTTGCATCACACTTCCCTGTGAAAGCTCATTATTAAATAAACTATCATTGAGTGTAAACATTTTTAGATCAGAATCTCTCACTAAAGATTTTAGATACCTGAAAATTCACATTCAAATAATTGTCCAGTCTAACTGCGTTGACAGTTCAGTCACATACATATGAGAAAACTTGATTAGCCTATGATTGTCAATTAGTAGTAATTGATAGTTTCTTGTCTCTGTTTACGTAGATATAATCTCATTTCTATTCTTTATTATAACAATCCGTGAAAATAATAAGATGGAAGTATTTTTTAAAAAGGATTCATTCATTTGTAAAGAAGAATATTGTATATATGTAGCACTTTATATTTGAGATATCCAATAAAAAGAAGTAATAATCATTTACTTTTTTATTGAAAGGTGAATGTTATGATTGTTACTAAGAAAAATGTGGAACTTACAAATCTGTCCATTGTACATCTTTAAATATAAAAACAATTGTGACATTTAAAGAGCAATGTAAACTTTAATCAACTGAATAGACCTGGTAGGTCAAAATAGATCTTGGCACCATTTGCATATTCTTTTTTTTTTTTTTTTTGCAATTATTGCAATCATATGCTGTAAACGTAAGAATGAATATAAAGAATAGAAATGATTAACAATATCAAAAATATTCAAGTTAAAATTGTGAAGAAAGCAGGACGTGTGGTTCTACAGAATTTTATTTTTGCAATAAAGTCTGTAAACAGAAACAAATAATATAACGCATATATGTATATTTATTATCAAGTAAACATATTACAGTAATATTAAATATACACTACCACCATTATATTCCCAGCAACGCTTACTGTTTTTGGTTCAATGAGAGACAAAAACACAGCACTTATGACAATTATCAGATATTTCTTGATAAAACTTGTCAAGGTTATGAAACTTTCATCATAACCATAAACCATTGTAGCCCAGATGGGTTAGAACTTGGCACATATCTGTATATATATAAACATACACTCCATCAAACTATAAATATGTCGGCAACAAATAGGCAGTCTATATGTTTTGGTTTGCTAACAGTGTTGAAAAATTTCAACATTGTGAATAATGTGTATGTTTCCTACGCCTATGCGAAAATGACTGACTTTCTAAAAACAGTCCAAATATTTTTTGGGAAAAAAACCTGTTTCTTTATAATGTTTGATTAATGATTGTTTGAATTTTTATTTGTAATTAATATGGGTTACGTTTTATTTTAGGGTGATGGTGGAGGAGCATTAGCTTGCCCTGGAGCAGATGGTGTCACATGGAAACTAGCAGGCATAACTTCTTGGGGAGCAGGATGTGGGAAAAACGGAATCCCAGCAGTCTACACAAATATTGCGAACAGTCTGAGTTTCATAAAAGGGATTGTGCCAACGGTCTAGAACATATATATGTATACCTATTATTTTAATTTTAAATAGTAGATATCAATGTATCACGTGACACGTGATTGTAAATAGTTCAAAAATAGATTATGGTGATTTTATTAAAAGAAAAATGTAAATGAGTAATTTATTTTAAATACTAAAAAAAAAGATAGCAAAAAGTTTTACAGAGCCATCAAATTTGTTGACATTCAGTTAATATCTTATATTCAAATATATACTGTATTTCACAACATATATATATTAAGTTTACAGATATCTTAAATCTTTTTTTTTTTTAAGAACATCACGGGGTTTATAAATTATTTTTAAAATAGTATTAAAGACATATTAATAAAAGTAATTTATCCGGAACTGCAGCAGTAATTGTTATTCTAATATTTTGAAACAATCATATAATAACTAAAACTGAAATCTAAAAGAATTAAAAATAATAACAATGAACATTATTAATATTAAACTATTATTTTTTTTATTTCAAATATTCATATAATAAATAAATGAAATACAGTAAAAATGTCTATAATGTCGTATGTGAAACAATATTATTGCCAATTGAATGCTTAACTAGCCAAATAAAAACACTTTCGGAAAGTATAATATATTGAAAATGTTGAAAGAAAAAGTGTGGATTTTTTTTGTTTATGTACAGGCGTTTTCAAGCCATGGTTTTTTATAATGTTTGTACAGTTTTGGTGTATGTAATATTTTAATTACGCAATAATTTATTAACTTAACCAGTTAACTTCGGACCCACTTTTTTCATCCATGTTTTAAAAAAAAATTTAATACATACTCAACATTTTTAAATACCATTTCCGAATTGTCTCATATCTCTTTGTATTATTTTACAAACAAGCCCGGTTTGTTTCTGTTTATAATGTTTTGAACATTATAATAATAAGTAGTGACAAATGTCACTTTAATATATGTGTATATGTTTTATGTCATTCTATGTATTTAAAAAATTATTTTGTTAATAAAGTTATATATTTTAATAAAATGTTATTATTGATCATTATTGCCCTGCATGATTTAATACAGTAGTGAATTCTGTAGCTCAAGGTCCATGGATTGTGACTCCAGTCCCATCACTTCCAGTACCTAAACTTCTTACAAATGTTTGGACAATTGGATTATATTTTTTTATTCATTAGTTATATTGATGTTATGTTATAAGCATGAAAGTAACTGTCCAATAATAAAACTTTTATAATGAAAATTACAATATCCATTTTCATTTATAATCTATGGCCTTACCAACCTTGCAACATGCACCATATTGAGTATATACGCAAGTGATTAAAATAACAATATGCACAATAATTCAGTTTACCTGATCTCAAAAATAGTTCTATGTTCCACAAAACTAACATACCATAAAAATAATAAAGCCGAGAAAATATTATTATAAAATAAAAAAAATTTAAACTGTTTTAAAGTAGTTAATTCTGGATTTATTCATTAATTGTGAATTTTGATATATAAGTTTTAAAATAGTTATTTTGTTAGTAAATTTGATGTTTCGATAAAATGTTGATATAGAAATTTTAAAATATTTATTTTGTTAATAAGTCTGGTAAAGTTTTGATAAAATTTTGATTCAAGTGATATATAATAGTACTCATCGATCAAATTTTATACCAATTATTTTGTGATAATATCAGTTTTCCGGATGTTAGTTGAGGTAAGCTCTATCCGTTGATGGAAACATTATTCTCAAACCAATGTAGCAAAAAAAAATTAATCTATAAGTTTCATATTTTTTGTTAAAAAAAAAAAAGAAAATGTAATTTATTTAAATAACAAATCTGAAAGTAATACATTTAGTGATTACACAATGATGAAAAAATATTTTCAATAAATATAAGAGGAATAAAATTCAATAGTAAATAAAATTACTGATGATACTATTAATTTAATTTCTGAAAAGTTTGCATTATATTGAAAATTTTTGTTTTTCAAGTTTTCCAAATAAATTATATTATTTTCATGTTTTTTTGTATTTTTGATTTTTTATGAAAAATATTAAATTTATCAATTAGCTTTCTCCATCAAAAGGTAGAATGTACATTTAACTAGGATTGTTTTCCGATTTCATTTTTAAGTCAAGATTTATTTATGAAGACATATGTTAGGAATTGCCTTTTTTTTTTTCATGTGTCAAAGTATCAGCCAGGAAACGAACCCGGAACAATTGCTTGTAAGGCAACTGTGCTGACTTTTCGGCCACCAACGCGTGACAGGAATTGCCCTTTTTTTTCCTAACAAAATAATAGATTATATACTTTTTTTTCCCAAACGTTTATGTAATATTAACATTGATTAATAGCCGCATTTAGGCAATTTATACACATATGCACAAAAGCAAAAATATATACACACAAATATTTATAACTCAATTTTTTTTACATAATTGTATTTTCTTGAAAATAAATTTAATATAATTTAATGAGACAATTCAGTATAAACTGAATTAATATTTATAAAATATAATAATATATGTCAAACATTGGTAGTCGAGTGGTCAGCACAGCCGCCTTGCAAGCAGTTGTCCACGGTTTGAGGGTTCGCTTCTCAACCGATGCTTTGACACATGAAAAAAATGAAAAAAAATATATAATAATATCTGTACTAACAGAAATAATATATATCAATTCCTTCTAAATCATCTAGTTTATATAAATTCTCCATAGTTTCTTCTTTTTTAAAAAAAAAAATCATTAAATATATATAAATAACTTACAGAGTCTTGTGATTTTCACCATTAGAAATAAATTATCTATAATATGATGTGTCATAAGCATGCCTAGTACAAAACTTTTTTTTTTTTTTATATTTAATAGAAAAAACATTCTATTCTGTTATTTTCCTTGCCTACAGCACAAAATACAGACTGCATATATTAATGAGGGAATGCGCTAATTAAGCATTGATATGTTAGAATAAAATAGATCAAAATTATGGTAA
This sequence comes from Epiperipatus broadwayi, assembly GCA_028023455.1. Classification (NCBI taxonomy): domain Eukaryota; kingdom Metazoa; phylum Onychophora; class Udeonychophora; order Euonychophora; family Peripatidae; genus Epiperipatus; species Epiperipatus broadwayi. The sequence goes on along the minus strand of JAQFVV010012395.1, from coordinate 26,773,127 downwards.
AAAGTTGCAAATTTTTAAACACAGCTGCTTAGTTATAGCATCTTATCACCTAGCTACTCAATCTTCTTTTGGATTAGAATATACATAGGATATAATAATAACATTCCATGTTTTATATACATATAAAACTAGCAAAAGCTAAACTAGTTAATAAAAAAAACAAATTACACATAATAAAACTAGCCAAAATTAAAATTTCAATCAATGATTTCACTGTAACTTCTCAAGAGCAAAGAATAAATTTACACTACTCACTATCACTATTTAAAAATTAAATAACCTCACAAAATATAAACTATCAAAAGCCAAAAGCAAAACTAGTTTAATAACATAAACAAATTATTAAATCCAGAACTAATAAAACTCAATGAGATTAAAATTTCACAACCAATAGTTTCATTACTAGAGGAGGCTCTCAAGCGCCATTATTTATATGAAGATGTATATATTAAAAAATTACTTCTTTTTTTAATATATTGAGAGTAATTTATAAACCTGAATAATAACATCATAATCTTATTAAGCCCATGGATGCCACTTTTTTTTTTTTTTCATATGTCATAGCATCTGCCGGGACGCGAACCCACACCCGTCTGCAACCAACTACTTGCTTGCATGGCGGCTGCGATACCTCTCGGCTAACAACGCAAGACTTTTTTATATGATTATGATGATATTTCAAACAAGTGGAGAGAATATATTCATTTTTTGATAATGAATTGGAATCCAAATGATTGGTTATAATGATACATCCAACTAATCAATTTATTTGGATTTAATCAGATTTATCCAGTCTGGTTAAGTTAAAATAACTCTAATATTAAAAGTGTAAAGTCTGCAGGTCCTAATAGAAAGTATGAAGAAATTGTGAAACAGAATGGTGATGTGTTACTTCAAAAGTATTGGAATTTTTTTAAGAATATATTCACAAAGATATGCCACCTGATCTTAAGAACATCTCTATTGTTTCAATTTATAAAAAATCAAGAAACAGAAAAAACTGCAGTAATTTTTAAGGAATATCATTGCTATTCACTATTATTGAATAACTACTTCCAATCCTAGAAGAGCGATTATCAAAGACTCTATACTATTTGAGAATCAAGAAATGCTACAGACATGATTTTTGATATCATCAAATGGGAAAAACTGTTGTGAATAAAATCATGACTTTTATGTTGCTTTTATGGATTTGATCAAGATGTTAGCTTCAGTTTATCAAATAGGTTTGTGGTGTGATTATTCATCCAAATTTATTTATATTATAAAGCTTTTATACAAAGAAATGAGACAGAAAATCCGAGGTAGTTAAAAACTAGTGTTACACAGGAGCTCCAAAACTGCCATCCATTTTTGACAGTAACATTTGAAACAATTTGTAGCCACTTTATAAAAAAGGGGGCATCAAGATGTGATATAGATTTCATATAAAGAATTCTAAAGATTATAAACAAACTAGAATTATGTCTCCTTCAATCCTAAAAAAGGTTTTCAATATTTTAAATGTAATCTATAAAGGCTATAATTTAATAATTAGACGAATATCGAAAATGAAAAGAAATTTAATCCGTTAAGCTGCTTTTTCATATATTAAAATAAATTGTGCAATATAGTATAAAACAAAATATCTTTATGTAATAGCAATAATTGTATATATATAATAAAAATAATACAGAAAAGTTTTTTCCGGCAAATATTTATTTTTTTGGCCCTTTCAGTATGATAGAACTATTTTGAAGCTTCAATTTACACTGTATACATAGTGACATAGCCATCGCTATGTGTACAATATAAATTGAAGCTTTAAAATAGTTTTGTGTTGAAAAGGCCAAAAAATAAATATCTGCTGAAAAAAGCTTTTCTGTATTATTATTTTTATTATATACATACAATTATGGCTTTTATATGAAGATATTTTATTTTATATTATGTTGTGTGATTAATTTAAATGTAATAATTAATATTCTTTAATATTATTAACCCAGTAACAAAATAAAAATCTTCGGCTTTTGACTTTGATGATTTTCAGTTTAAAAATCTTGATAACTTTTGGGTAGAAAAGCAGCCAGATGTAATACAAACTCCAATATGCTGCGGCAATCTTAAACAATCTAAGGCAAAGTATTTCATCATAGATATTCTGAAGAATTTGTTAAATAGACACGGCCCTCTATCATTGGAATATAAAAACATTAGGAAATTTTCATTTAAAACAGGCAATACATATAAAGAGTTTTGCCTGTTTTAATAACAGTTATAAGCAAGCATAAGAAATGGTGATCATTTGATGTTTATTGGCTTAAAACCAATCCTACCTAATAGAATAGTCATGGCTATGGTTATTAAAGAACCAAAAACACCAAAATATATAGATACTAAACTGAGTTCAGACTTATATATATAAGCTAGTGAGCTTGGATTGAAAATGTTATAGTGTTTTCAATTTAAGACTCGTGGTTTTGTAGTTAAGTAGAGATAAAAGGTGGCTCCTGGAGGGTTGCATTAGACCCGAAGATCTAGGTGCAGTGCTCTCAGATCCAAGGGTCCTCACTGACAAAGGCCACAAGCCAGAAACTAATCTGGGGATATTGGTTGAAAATGTTATAGTGTTTTCAATTTAAGACTTGTGGTTTTGTAGTTAAGTAGAGATAAAAGGTGGCTCCTGGGGGGTTGCATTAGACCCGAAGATCTAGGTGCAGTGCTCTCAGATCCAAGGCTCCTCACTGACAAAGGCCACAAGCCAGAAACTAATCTGGGGATATTGGATGAGCATAAGAAATGGTGATCATTTGATGTTTATTGGCTCAAATTTTCATATATTGATTTTTCTCATGATTTTGAAAATACTATTGCAAAACTCAAGACCAATCAGTCCTTTTCTGATTTCTGGATGCAATATTGATTCAATTACATCTTGGATGGAATTTCCTAAAAAAAGTTTTTTTATGGTAAATTTGAACAGGATTTTTAGGCAGACCTTGTTTACATTACAAAAATTATATCAAAGATATTTTAAAAAGCAGTAATAATTGTTTTCACTGAAAGAGTAAGACTAACAATAGAATTCAATTAAAATGTTTTCAGAAAAAATAGTTTGCCACAGAATGAATTAAAAGATAGCATCACAATAATCGAATAAACACATTTTGGATGAGAATGTAATATATGCGATCTTCTATGATCTCTGAATTTCAAATCATCTGAAAAATTTCTTTCCCATTCTAAGTCAGGAATATCAATATTGTGTTCTTTGAGAGAAGCTTTCTCTGGTGCTCAATTATAAAATTTGCTCTTCTTCAGCTGCTGTGACTAAGTCTAATCCCTTGGGGATTTTTTTTTTTTGCCAACAGTTTACTAATCAGCTTGGTTTTATTTCTTCTGAATCGTTTTGAATTGATAATTGTCTCAATTTTTTTTTCTCTTTCTAGTTCTTCTCAATTTTGTGGGCTGGAGAATGATAAGGATCATTTATCATAATAAGCTCCATATGCAAATCATTGAAAACCTCATCTTGACTTTTTCTTTTCTGAAGTTAAAATGGTCGTACTTATTTATGGATGATGCTAATAAGTGTGTAAATAGACTTATAAATTTAATATTAAAAAAATGACAGTATTTTAATCATATATATGTTAATTAAAGAATCATGTGCTGTGTTAATATTAATATTCCCGGCCAAGAAAAAATGGCTGGTACTCAGGTTATTAAAATTATAACTATTAGCCTAGTATTAGATCTGTGTACCTATTCAAGTATATTGGGTTATGGAATTAAAAGTGAGAGGCTAGCTGACTTAGATTTTGACAGGGCACTGTCTCTACTAACCAGTTTTTTCATTCCAAAACCCCTAACAATAATGCAGATATCATTTCAATCTTTGTACACAAAGGAAAGGGAGAAAAGCTAAAGATTTCACTGTTAGAATATGTACATAAGTGTTAAAATGCAATTTCAAAAACTTCTTTAATGAAGATCTGCAAGATTGTTTTATCTGTAGTATGAGCGATCATAGTCCGGGGTTAAGCTCCTAATGCATCCTGACATAACATTTGAATTTGCTTTGTCTCAAGAGACTCTTATGGAATCAATAGCTAGTCAAGCAAATCCATTTAAAAAAATATCCATAGTATTCAAAGCATTGAGCAAAAACTGGATCAGTCAATTACCCAGCTGACAGTAAAAGTCACTGTTTACATAAAGCGTTGTTATAGATGGGAATAATCGATACATGCACACACACAGAATGTTCACACTTGGTATACAATGTGTACATATTGCAAGTATATCAGTAACACAAAAACTGCTTGTTTTAAAAGAAAACAACAAGTGTCTAATGACAGAATGAATGAATCTATTCCAAAAAGCAAAAAAGGCAAAGTCTAAAACCAAAATGCCTGTATACACAATGTTAGAAACATTAACTCTGCTTTTAAACACAGAATACTCATTAATGATACACCTGTAATAATGGAACTGGACACCGGTCTACAGTGCCCATTGTGTCAAAAAGACATGGGCTATCATTAATAAAAATAATAAATATCAACTGTATCTTAGAAGCAAAACAATTAGTGATTACCAAGACAGTATAGTAGAACTCTTGAATCAGGCAAGAGTGAAAGTTAAAATAACCAATAAAACTAGATATCTGCCTCTTGTTGTAACTGCTGATAAACAGAGCAACATATTAGAATGTGATTGGATCATTCACTTAGGTTTACAGCGACTAAAATGAACCAGCACACAACAACAAATTCAAACAGTCTGCCCAGAAGCAATAATAATCCGGGTTTGAACCCTAAAATAATGCACAAAACTAAGTGCAAAAAGCAGTTAGATACTCATATCCTATGCCACGTGTTTAAGAAAACCACCATATAGGTTCCTACAGTCATGATTAAAATTAAAAGATCACAAACAGTGGTGGTTAAAACTGCTGACAAACAACATAATCATCACAGAAACCAACTTAGGTTAAATTTACACACTATCAGCCAGATGTAATGAACCTAAAATTCCAAGACCAGTCATCAGCAAAGCCTCATGAGATAACAAAAAATGGAAAGCCAACAGTGATGTGTCATCAACCAGCTGTGTGAACCTACAGTTATTCAAGAGTAGCCAACTGCAAAACCTCATCAGATGACAGAATTGGAAGGTAACAGTGATGAGGCATCAGTCTATGATCCACAAATGATGACACTGGACCTTCTGAGAAGATCACCAAGCCAGAAGAAACTACAATGTGAAAAAGATGCCTACCAATGTACTTCCATCATGACTACATCATCCAGAACTAATTTTAGCCAGGAGGAGGAATGTCAAATCTCACCTTGCCTTCAAATAATGGGCTTGTCCAGATTCCTTATCTTGATCAGATTGAGCATTCATTATCGCTAACCGATGTGTATAAAAAGATATAATGCATAGCCAATGGCAAGAACTGGCCAATAGGCAATGATACACACTAAATCCAAATGTTTCCATTAAGATTGGGGATCTGGCAATAAATAGTCAGTGTTTTTAAAGGTAGGGTCAGAAAACTACTGTCACAAATCTGAACGACAGAATCCTCATTCTCTCCCAGATGAATGGTCAAACATGTGCTCACAGAGAACTACTGAAAAGTGGTATAAATGTTTTCCAGATGAGCTATCAAAGCTAACAGTTAATGCAGTGAGGCAAGTCCATGTTCAGGACTGGAAACTGCTAGAACCAAACGCCGACATGAGACAAGCTGTCAAGTACAGCCAGAAGTGTCACTGTATCTTCTCGAAAATCAGGTTGTCAAGATACAGCTGGAAATGGTAGGGAAATCTATAAGACAATGTACAGTCACTTCTTGCACAGTTCCCACTAGAACTAAACAATAGCAGGCAGAGTATGGTCATTTTAAATAGTTTGTAAATATGAGTGTATATTTTTATTCAGATTTCACTAGCAAATATATATTACAAAACGCATTTACACACGTTTGTGTTTATATATATTATCACATATAAATATAATACATATCATAAAAACATTTTTTAAATTTCTTTATTAAATACAATAACTATAATTATTAACAATCTTATTTTAAAAAATAATGAAAAACCAAAATTATTTATTTCTGTACAAATTTTACAAAATTCTTAAGTCATTGAACCTGTCGAACTTCCGGATGCTCCACAATAATAGTATTTGAGAATACATCATAGGCAGTACGGTTATGACTGAAAAAGAAAACAGTCAAAGTAATTGGGAAAAATATAGCCAGAGAAAAATTTTTCATCACTGAACGAAGCAAAGCCCTGGAAAATAATAATAAATATATATTTAATATTAATAAAATTTATTTCTCTATATATGTGTGTGTGTGTATATATATATGAATAGAAGGCAAATATTAAGTTTCTACGCTGCAAATATATGCTTAACTATTATCCAACATAAAATAACAGGCTAGTATTTAACATTAATGTAAAAATAACAGCTGAAAAAAAAACCCTACATACCAGAAAAATCCTACATCGGATGCTGGATAAACAAAAACTCGAGTTGATCCTGGAACTTCAGTCACAAATTCGCAATATACACATCTCAGTCCCATAACAGCCTTTCCCGGAGTGGTCCCAGTCACAGAATTAAAACCTCGGGTTAAACAGAGTGCCTGAAATAGTTTACAAATAGTATTTCTAAAAGCTTTACATGTACAACAATGTATAATTACAAATTTATTAAACACACATTGATTACATAAGTAATATTTACTGAGGCTATAACCTCGATAATATGCGTGTAAAATGCGATAGTAGGGACCTCTACAGGTGTTTTAACCACAAGCTTACGCTATGGAAGAAAAGAGGGGAACCCTTCTTTACTTCAACCTACTTTCTATTGTATAAGTAACATGGTACAACCTTAAACAGTCTAAAAGGTAGGGCAAATGCCTCTTCAAAGTAGTGAAGAGCTGAAGGTCCTTGACCAAATCCTAACCAAACATTTCCAGAGCTCTAATGTCACATTATCTCAGAAACTTATTATTCGCATAATGCAAATGTAATAATCCATTCATTGAAAACAATATGGGTAATTAGATGCTCTTTGGTTTTTTGACAATAAAAAATTCAATTGGCTGAGAAAGCTAGATATTGGAATGATTACTTTAATGTATGTTTAAAATATTGAATCAGTGTGGGGAGGAACTGCTCCGTCCACATGTGAGATATGATAGGAAAACCCATTTCCAGTCTAAGAATGTATTAGTAAGGTAAAGAAAAAAAGGGAAAAATGTATGAGGTAATGAGAAAAATGCCTTGAGTATTATGACAGTTTTGAAGAAATGTTGTTAGACAAACTTAATATAACATTTGTAAGTATGTAAATATCATTTGTGGTTAATAAAGAATATTACTTTAAATATATATAAAAAATTAAACAAATTATTTGATCATTTTGTTTAACAATTTCCTTATTAATGTCATCATATTTTTTCTCATAAAATCTAAAATGCAAATTACATCACACAAAAAATAATAATAGCATCCCCACACCCCATTATTATTATTATCTCTTTGGGAATCAATCAAAGAGCCTTTTAACTAAATAAATTATGTGAAATAAAAAAATATATTTTATTTCTTACTTGACATAATTTATTAAACTACAAAGTAATTGAATGGCTTATTGTTTGGGACTTCATAAGAAGATTGAGCACTAGAAATGTAATGGTGCCATAATACATGGACCTTGAACTGTAGAGTCCACAGCCACACAAATCACATACAACTATGCAGTTTTCCATATATTAACAATCCAATGTGCCCATTAAATAGGATTAAAATTATACCTGTATAAAATATCAATTTTCATATTAAAATATGTGCATAATAAAAATTTCTGACAATTTCTGAATATTTTATGGAATCTGTAATTGGAATATTTATAGTAAATGTTTTTTTTAAAATTAACAAATTTAAATAGTAATTTGTAAATTTCGATTTAATGCTCCTTATTAAGTCTGGAAGTCACAGATATCAAACCTCATGATACATATTTTTAGCATATACATGGAATATAAAAATATTATAACAGAGAAAAAAGAATAAAATAAACTTTAAAAAATCAAATATACTTTAGACGCATTAGCATCATAATCATGGTTACAAAAAAAAAAACTACATTATTTTTTTTTCTCATGTGTCATAGCATCAGCCAGGAAGCGAACCCGCTAACCCGGGACAACTGCTTGTAAAGCAGCAGTCACTGACCTCTCGACCACCAATGCTTGACAAAACTACATTATTTTACTGTTAAAAATTTAAAGAAAAACATTGTTTTTTTTTTTTTGCTTATTTGAGTGCTATTGGCTTTCTGATTCATCACCTATTCATTTTGTGCAGTAAACCAAGCCTCTTTAATGTTTTCCTGAAGGTTTGTGATAATAGTATTTTAGTTGCATTTATATATTGGACTATTTCCAACATCTAATATAAGTATTAAATGTCTTTAGAAAAATTTAGCTTTATTTAAATACTCCAAATAAATTCAACTGTTAGTAATAGCACATCAAACAGGTTAGTATATGCACAATGTTTTGAGAGGTATTTATTCTCCCCTCTTCTTCATGTGCTTGCTGACCTGACCAGTGACAAAACTAGCATAGGAATCAAACCTGGGCCCTTTGATTCTTGAATATTGAAATTTTAAGATAATACTTTAACCAACTGAGCTTGGCAGGATGGCTCAGTTGGGTTGGGCATTATATTAAAATTCAATATTCAAGAATCTAAGAGTGCAGGTTCAATATCCATGCTAGTACTGTCACTGGTTAGGTCAGCAAACACTTGAAGATAAGGGGGAAATAATACCTCTCGAAACTTTGCAGATATACTAACATGTGTGCTATTACTAACAGTTGAATTTATTTAAATAAAGTTAAATTTTTCTAAAGACAATTCAATACTTAGATGGTCCAATGTATAAATACAAGTTGCTTTAATCTTTTTCTATAATTTTTTTCTTCACAAATCACATCAACAATATCAGGATCAAACCTTACGTCCATATTCCTTTTCATGACTATAAAATACAAAAACATTTCTTAAATCACACCCAAAGCTTAATAATAAACCAATAGAATCTACATCTTGTTTATTAAGCTTTGCCTATTATCATGTAAATTGCATTTGAAAACTAACTAGCTTTTAGCAATTTATGGTTAGGGAGGGATATAGTATATATTATACCATTGTGATCTAAGTTTAAACTTGGAAGTATTATATTCCTAGGGGGAAAAAAAAATTTTGTTGACTTATTTTATTGTAATTCTCAATTGGTTTTTAAAAATCAAATAGTTTGATAGTGATTGTCAATACATCTTAATGTAAGATGACATATGTAATTTTATTATTTTTTAGTAGATGGTATATAAATTAATATTTCATATAGCAATAAATATAAAATTTAATATTTTATTCTTAGAAAATCTTGTCAGTGAATTATGTATTGATAGATTCGTTTGTTGACATTTTTATTTGCTGAATATTTCCTAAATAAGATGTAAACATAGACAAACAAAATAGTCTATTATTTATAGTATGTACGCATATATATATATTCTATGTTTTTTAGTATTAAAACAATATTAAATTACCTATATCTAAAATATTAATTGTTTATATATAAGTATTTAAATAGATATTTAAAATATTGAATATTACATATTGTAATAGATAAATATACAAGGAATGTTTATATTTATATGATTTTAAGAATGTATTTTAATTTAAAAATTTTAATCAATGCGTTGGTGGTCTAGTGGTTAGCATAGCTGCCTTCCAAGCAGCTGGCCGGTCAACGCATTTTGACATATGAAAAAAAAAATTTTTATTATTATTCTTTAAAATGTTTATTTATTGCAAAGTTAAAAAAAACATTTTAACACCAGGAATGCTGCTATATTTGAAAGAACTTTTTACTAAGTGGGGAATTTAACTTATGGAAACAATATCTAGAATATTGACATAAATGCGACACCAGGAACAAGATATTTCAACCCTCTAATTAATTTGATCACTCTCTTACTATCAGCATCTCAATAAACAAACTATGCAAAGTTTATGCATTATATATTTTAGTAATCTTTTGGAGTTTTATTACAGATATAAGTGGCTAAGTAAATAAAACATTTTGCTCAAAAGACTTCAGTGGTTTGTAAAATTTGCATAACATATAATAAAAATCATCTCATAGAATATGAAGTGCCATGATGTAGGAATACAATTTAATTGCTACAACCTATAATTCATTATGGAAATATAATTTAAGTGCTACAATATGTCTTATTGAATAATTATTACTATACAGAAAGAAAGAGTTAATATCATAATATTTTACTATGGAATTCTTTACCTGAAAACTTGTAACTTTGATAAAATGAACAAAACTTTTTGTATGCTATAAAGTGGGATATACTTGAATTCAACGTTTATTTAACATATCCACATACTATGAAAAACATGGTGGTATTAGATTTCTAAGAACTTTTGCTATTCTACCACTGCACCAAACTATGCTGTCATTAAAATTTATAAACTAGAATAAATTGTTTTGAGGGTAACAAGCAATGGCAATTAGTATCAATAATCGAATGTTACCACCTGCCTATAGCATTGTTATCTATTTATTTTGATGGCATATATACAAGCAAAAAAAGTTTTAAGTTTATTATTTACATGACATCTAGCACTCACTTTCGATTTTAAAATGCAATACCTATCACCAATATTTCCATTTGGCTATAATTTTATGTAGCATTCAACATTACATTTATATAAAAAAATATAAACAAGGCAAAACTCTCCATACAGTAATGCCTCCCTGTGCCAACCAAAGTAATCAGTGGATGCCAGAAGGCTTGTGCATAAAATCTCTATCTAGTGCCTACTCATCCAATATCCCCAAACTAGTTTCTGGCTTGTGGCCTTCGTCAGTGAGGAGTATAAGAAGGTGATCATGTGATAAAGAAATATAGATGAAAATCATTTTCTTAAATGGGTAGTTTTTAAAAGTTAATTCATATATTCTACAGGTATTTACATATTTAATAAAGATCCAATGAAATGAAAATAAAAAATTTTTTAATTGCAAAAATCAAAAAAAAAAAATTCTGTCAATAGATTAAAAAACCATAAAGTAATAACTAAAGAGGAAAGAACAGATACATCAAAAGTAACAAAACGTGCATATATACCAATGAATATATGTTCAATTGGAAAAAGACAAAAATATTGGACAGAAGGGGGAAAAAAATTCAAAGAAGTTGCTCACATGTTAATAGCAAATATATAACATAGATCAACTTAATGTGACAATTATGCAATGTTTGGAAACCACTCACTAACTCTGCTCTTAAGAAAAAATGAAGAAATCAAGATCTCATAGATGGATATATCCAAAGCATCACCTTAAAAACAGTATTCATGAATTTAAAGATCCCATGATCAATTTCCATACTAGTAGAGTCAATGTTCAGGTTATAACACGTGAAGAAGAGAAAATGATAATACTATTTGACATTTTGTGTTATATACTACCCCGTGTACTACTACTAACAACTGAATGTATTTTAAAAGATTAAATGAAGATTTAATTTTTTTAAACATTTTTAACAATTCTAGATAACAGAAATACTCAAATAAATAATATAAAACACCATCATTACTAACTTCTGACAAACGGATTATTTTAAAATTATTTTTAATCACTTTGTAATGGAAATCAATAAATTACAAAATTGCAATAATGATGTAAAGTTCAAGATAAAAGAATATGCTTCAAACTTCAGAGCTGTTACAATAAAATTTCAAATCATTTAAAATTTTAAACAGAAACAAATGCTGGGTGAAGATAATATGTAAACTAGGAGAATTACAAGTAAAAGATTTTCAATTATCAGTATAAATTTTGGAGCTATAATGAAACAAATTTATCTACTAATTTTAATTTTATACATATATGCACCAATCTCTGTATGAATCTTGTGTACTTTTATATGGTACTAAAGGGATATGATTCCCCACCCCCACCCCAATCACCTTTGGAACATCCCAAGGCTTGTTCCGCGTATCCACACCCGTTAGGCACAGGTAATGGAAAAATATTTATTTCTAAAACTTCTTTCCATACAATATATATATAGGACATTTTTGAAATTCCAACAGTATTATATTAAAGTTAGATAATATTTTTAAAAAAATAGCACCAAGCTCATGTATATGTAGGATTTAAAATTCCCCCAATTTAACCCATTACATGAAATTGTTATTTATGATTTTTTGCAAAACTTTTTAGGGTAGATGTGTATTTCTAAGTTCTATTTCTGGAAACAGATTATTTATTGCCAAAGAAGAGAAAGATTGAAAGAATGCAATAACAGGGAGTCTATTACAATAATTTAAATCATTTTTTCTGATTAGACAAAAAGACCTGAAAGATTCAAATATTCTAAGTTTTTTTCACTTCTATTACTTACATAAAGATTCTAGAAGAACATTTTAACAAAAAGTATAAATTTACTTACAAAACTGATTTCTATTTTTTTCCATGTTAAAGAAGTCCATATTAACTATTTCATAAAACACAACTTTTTTTCTTTAGCATATATTTAATTGGGTCAGATTAAGTTTGTTGTTGAATAAATAACTATTAATACTTTTTCAGAATGCTATAATTTTTTACTACAGATTCTCTATTTCTGTGAGATTTTTAACAAGTTTTTTTTTTTTATAAGAGTGGCCAGATAGGAAAAATTTTAGTTCCTTATTAGCAAATTTACATTCAAGATTTTTAACGAACTATGTCATTCGGTTCTATTTATTTCAAATGTGATTTTATATATATAGTATAGATGTGTGCCTTCCTCTCATTTAATAAATGATTTGGGAACAATTTTATAAGAAAATATGTTTAATCCTTACCTGTTAAAGAAACTTTATAAAAACTATTAAAACAAATACAATATTTTAGTAGGTAGATGCTAAATTCTTTTAAGCAATTATTTATTTTTGTTCAACATAAAAAAAGATTATTTAATCTAATAATATATAGAATTTTTGTTCTTCACAATTGAGCTTGATCTGTTCCACAAACATAATGTGGATGATCAAATTTTCAGAAAAAAATAACGATAATGCTTAATTGCAGTATTTATTTCTAAATATTGATAATAATATAAGAGAATTATGATTTTACTGTATATATATTTACTTTAAAAAATAAAATAATTAATATACAGATTAAATAAATGTAAAGGTTAAAGTTTTATGTGAAAATAATAATAATAATGAAAATAAGTTGTGAATATAAAAAAAAAAAATAACAATGAAATTCAATATTTTCTTTTCCTCTTAACTTTTAATTTAAAAGGGAAAATTACTTTTTCGCCTTCATAATTTTGCTAACAGTAAATTTATCTTAAAATTTAAAAGCTTATGTACAAAATCAATACTGTTTATTAGTAAAATAAAGAAGAAACTTTTCCAATAAATTTTTAAACAATTAGAAATAAACCTTTAGCAATATTTTTTAGAATTTTCACTTTTACCATTAAACCTGGTTTCTAATTTTTAATCACCACAGGTATAAAAAAAAAAAAAGGGGGCATAATCTCTAGAAATCTTAAAACTTTTTTTTTAGTTTTTCAATTCATAATTGCATTAAAATTTCATTTTGGAATGTAATGCCTTTTGTCACTCAGAAGTTTATTTCATCCGGATAAATCACCATTACATTTTTGTTTACACTATAGCTTTTTATTTGAATTTATAGCTTTTTATTTGAATTTTTAAATGTGGTTATAGATTATTTCTTACTAATAAATTATAATAGCAGCGTAATACTATATTTTCAAAATTTCAAATTAAATCTTTTTTGCCTTTGATGACATTTAATTTCAGATTCAAGTTATAAATGTCCATTTTTCTTTTACAACAAGTAAGTAATTACAAACAATGCATTGCGATTTTTTCCTTACAAATGTTTAATGTGATAGTATTGAAAATATCTATTAAACTATTTGAGGATTTTTTTAAACTTACACATTGTGAAAGGGCTTTATTTTGTGGGCTTTCAATCCATGAAATTTTCCCTTCATGAAAATAGTCTTTTTATCATGTTCTACATCTATTTGATCATGTTCTAAGCAAATGTCATGAATTCCCTGCATCAAATATAATTTCATTATTTTAAATAAGATGTCATTTTTTCTATATTTGGTTTTATTTATTTAAAAAATAATTTTGTAAGATATAAATGTTTTTATCATAGCGAACACACGTTATGGTGTTATAATTACAGATGATACAACATGGACTATGAAAAAATGCAAAATAACACAAATTTAATTAATTAAATAAAGCCCTATACAATGTGAAGTAAATTAATATTTGCAACCATCAATATGAGAACATACCCGATCTTACATGTATTTAACAATATTTTAAATCCTGTAAACATATTTTGTTTTTCTTACCTCATATAAACAAACAAAAGACCGATGAATTATTTCTACAATAACAATCTCAGATGTCATTTCAAAAGCCATCCTGTAATCCATATGCTCCAAGTTAAAATCAAAATTATACTTTTCTACATCTCTGCAAAATAATGTTCAAACATATATATATCAGTGGCAAATATTGCAAAAAAAAATCTGTATTAAATAATGTATTTACCTATTTATGGAAAAAAACAAGTTGAATACATTACTAAGATAATTCACAAGCTAGATCCTAAAGGATCATTTAAATGTTCATGTAAATAATGCTCATTTTTTCTTATATAAATTTCAATCCATTTTGTCAGATAAAAGATAAGTTTATTTCAATGATTTCTTTGGGGTTCTAGTTTGTGAATAATCATAGTAATATATTTGGACTAGTTTGTTCCATAAATAAGTTTATATTTTCAGCATTATATATATGTTGTAAAATTATTTACATGTTCTTTAAAAATTATTTAAATAAGATATATAATATTAAGTGTAATGGAGCCTGCTATAGTGTACACTTCTAGAACAAGGGTATTGCACAATCCTTATATGACTAAATTAAGATTAACTATGCCAACATAGCGCACACATGCACAAAATGTTTCCTGCTTTGAGTAGAGCATCAAGTATCTTTGTCAAATTTTGTAATGTTTATTTACCATTTTAATTTGTTTTACCTATTTGTTAGTATCTTTACCAGTAAAAATATCATACATAGTTCATTGGCTTTGTAAGCCAGGCAAACAAATGTAGAAAACTAATTAGTATAGACTTCAAGTAAGAAATAATTTCCAAGTGAGAAAGCAAAAGACCTGAATATGGAATGGCTAAGATTTTATGATTTTCTTTTTTAGATTAAATTTGTTTACACTTTTTATTATTTTTTTAAAAATAGATTTCAGTTTTTATGAAAATCAAACTCAAGATTTATGCATACTGTACAGTGTTTAAAAGTTAAATACATACAGCAATTAATTTTAGATACATTTTACAGTTACATTTTTGATTTATACTATAGTTTTCCTGTTTAAATGTTTGTTGTGCTGTGTTATAACTTTGGTCTATGGCGAAGAATTGTAAAAGATTACCTCTAAATATCTGTATTTCAATGTGTGTTGTGTGCTAGAATGAACAGATTGTACAATAAATGACTTTTTGGAACCAATTTTGATCATTGTAAATGCTCTAATTAATATTCAGTAATTTAAAAATCTCATAAATTTAGACCTACAAATAAATATCTTTACTTGTATTTTTAAATCGAATATGTATTTTATTATTTCTTCTTTTAGTTTTGTCTGTCTAGCAGTCTTCCTTGGCATTTTTTTTTTCCTGTGTAGGATAGAGTATATTATTTTATTACATATAAAACAATGTAAAAAAAAGAGTAGTTAATCCCTTTCTATTTAATTAAATTATTTTAACTACCAAGTAATTTTAAGTTATGCACTTTAATGACGTACAAAATAGCATTAAATTTTAAAACATTAAATACTGAAATACTAAAATAAATTTCCAATTGCCTAGAAACTCAATATGCCTTCAGAAAAATAATACCAATAACACATACACATTTCTAAGTATTCAAAAAAAAATTATAATAATATACAAATGTATTTATAATTAAAACTGACTATTATTCTATTTTAGTTATATAGTTATAATTGATTAGTTTTAAATATCTAAAATGACATTTTTTTTTTCTAATTAAGATTTGACAGAAAGATTTATTTCATGAACTTTCTCAGGTAAACTTAGTAATTAATTAGTCAAATAGAAAAAAAAACAGAAAAATAAAATTTATGATAGCAATAAAAATATGAAATTTATATAGATTCTTAATAATAATTGTATAGTTATTGCTCAGAATGTCATATGACATGTGAGTGCCTCTAGTGGCAGGTTAAGCAAATAGTTCTCAATTGACATTGACATCAGTTTATTATTTACATTATTCAGCTGCAAACTGAACCTCAGATCCAAGGCTCCTCACTGACGAAGGCCACAAGCCAGAAACTAGTCGGGGAATATTGGATGAGTAGGCACTAGATGGGGATTTTATGCTCAGGCCGTCTGGCATCCATTGATTACTCTAGCTTGCTGTGAGTGGCAATATGTATAGTGTGAGTTTTGCCTGTTTTAAATATGAGATATGTGGAATAATTTGGAAAGGGATGTAGGAGCCTGCTTGAACATTTGGAAAATTAGGAACAAATTGGAAGCCTTTGAGATGTGGTCATGGAGAATGGGAAAAATCAGTTGGATGAATAAAATAACAAATTAAAAAGTTTTGAAAAGAGTAAAAGATAAAAAAAAGATTGATTGAAGAAATTAGAAAGAGAAAGCGGATTGGACATATATTTATAAAAAAGTCATGAAAGATGCTTTGGAGAGTATTGTGAGTGGCAATGGGAAAAAAGATCGGGAAAGTGATATTGTTAGATGATATAAAAGATGGGAGGAATTACATGGATTTGAGGAGCTGGCAATGAAGAGAACGAAGTGTATAAATGGATGAAATGGTGATGTGACCATTCCCTGGACCTATTCATGGTATTGATGATGACGATGCTTTACAAAGAGAAATAGAATAGATATCTTTTTTAGTAAGAAAAACTAAATTAAAAATATTTAGAAGGTTACAATTTACTGGGGAGAAAAAAAGTAGATTAGTTAAAATCATGTTTAATTGGATTGTGTGGAGAGGACAACAAATACAATGAGCAAGAAAAGTTTTACAATAAGCAAAGTTAAAATATATATTTTGATTTATTATACGAAAAATAGAATATATAAAAATGTATTACAAATATATAATTATAAAGAATGAGGGGAAAAGAACAGATAAACCGATTAGAGAAAAAGTTATGAAAAATAAATTTGATAAAAAAAAATTATAATTTGAAGTTATAAAAAAATAAAAATTATACAAAATACGAAAGAATGCTGTTATTAGATATATTATTAGATTATAAAGTTAAGTGCTTGAGATACCTGGAAAGTAAGGGAAAATGGAATAAGAATTTGGAGTATAGAAATAGTTTATGTAGAGATGAAAGAGAGAAAGTATTGAATATTTATTTCTGAAGTGTAAGATGATGAAAGATAATCTGGATAAATTGTTTGGAAAGGGGAAGAAATTTAAAAGTAAAGAAAGTGACAAGAATTGAGAGATTTTATGATTTTTAAAGTCTTTATAACAAAATTGAAGAATATGAAGCCAGGATAATGAAACTATTGAAATAGTTTTTTTAAAAATGAGATAGGAGGAAAAAAGAAATGAACCAGAGTTGGAAAATTAATTGAATAATAAGGAATAAGAATTTATAGTGATGTGTAAGAGTTCTGGAAAGAGGAAATGTTTATCTTGGTTAACTGGGTTTCTTGGCATAGCAAAAAAACTGATTTCATTTACGAAGCTACTTTTCAACACATTACCATGTTCTAAACACAAAAATAATGAGAGTGAAATATTTAATTAAATATTATATGAATATTGAATAGTTAAATATATCTACCATTATGAGAAACAACTTTTGCAATTCCAGAGACTTTTGTTCAAATGTGCTAGAAAAGCCAATATCATCTGACTATCATCAATAATAACTAATTAATACTCAAAATACTAATTTTTTTTCTTAAAAATCTGCAACCCAAGAAGGTACACTACAAGAAAGCAGATACTGAAAACATGACCTGGGTTTATATAGTTGATAGAAATACTTATCACAGACCAACTGAATAGACAGAATTCTATGCTAATGCAGGAAGCAATCTGCCTAAGGGGATCATGCATGATCGCAAATCTTGTTGTTGTTGTAGGTTCTTAAAGGGAACAACAAAAAACTTAAAAAATATGTCAGCTTCAGTTCATTAAAAAAATTTTTTTAATAAAATATGCACACATCCCACAAAATATGAAACGATTTTTGTTGTTATTATTGTTTACTTAAAAAAAAATCTGAATCAAAAATATTATAAACAGATCAAATATACATATAAAAACATTGTTGCTTCGAATTTTCTATCATAGCTTAATACAACATAAACTAATTATGTATTTAATATACATTACAAGCTATTTCTAGATGCCTCTATTAACTCATTATTTAGCTAAAATATAAGAATCAAATTCTGCACTGAGAACTGTGACCTTATAGAACCGGTTTCAAAGAAAACCTCTTAATTTCTTTGTGCCAATTCAGAATTTAAGAATTATATATAATCTTATATTTTAGTTAAATGATGAACTAACAGAGGAAACTCAAATGATCTCATTCATAATGTTAATTAGACACAATATCTATTCACTAAATACTAAAGCTGTGAATACAAGTCAGTTCATCAAAAATGTTACTATAATAAAAAAATATTTTATTTTCAATAAATGTCAACTTATGGCAGTAGAAAATTGGTGAACGTTTCTTGGTCGAAGCTCAGCCTAACATTTCTAGTGATCAACATCACATGGACATGAGAGCTAAAGATTCTTGAATGGAAGTCCAATCTTTCATTTCTAGTATTCAAACAACACATCATCTATAGATAGATCCAAGAGCCAAAGATTAACTAAATCAAAGCCCAATCTATCACTTTCAGTGCTCAAACATCACATGATCCATAGTACAGTAATGTAAAAAATTACTGGATCAAAATCAACCTACCATTTATGGTGACCAAACATCAGATGACATCCCAAGTAATGAATAATTCAATTATTTTATTTCCAGATAATATGAATACAAATCAAAATCTTTCCATCCTGAATATCACAATTTGAATACCGGAATTGGACAAACACAAATTTCAGAGATTTTCACTATTGATCCCATTTGAACCAACTACATAAATGGTGGCTTTTATTCTTAACTTAAAAAATTTATTATTATTTTGGTTATTTTACAGTATTAGATAAAAAACACCATGCAATTTCTATATATGTTTTTAAGGTTCATAATCCTTGAAGGCAAATGGATATAATCAATTAGTGGGTATTGTGATCATATTAAAGGCACTATATAAACTCTGAAGGACTCTTTGTCATTAAAATATATAACTATAAAACCATCATTTATATTATTATTATGATCTCTTTTTTTCCTTTAGGATATATGAAACAAATATCTTTGCTTGATATTGATTCTTTAAAAACTGCAGTAGGTAAACATTTGTATTTAAAAGCTGACAAATGCTGGTATAGTTTAATTAAAAGATTGATACAGCTTCTTGCAGTAAAAATCATAATCTAGAGAATAAAATTGAATTGAAAAGATGAAATGGTAGAATTTTTTTTTTCTGGAAGGGCAAATCACTATACTAAGGAGACTTCACGTGCATGCAAGTGTAACCAGATTTTGTGCTATTAGAATTATGTAAGATCTAACTTGCATTGGAATTCTACATGTATCAATGAAAAGCCAATGGCTGTGTAAAACTGATTCTCATAATAATAATAGCAGTACCCATTTCATCAATATCTACAAGTAGATCTAAAATTGCAAACTACCACTAAAGATAGAATGTTATTGTTTGATCATACTGCTCCGTTGCATTACAAATCCAATCTCCACCCTGCAGAGAATTTAGATAGATATATATGTATACTATCCAAAGCCAAAATTTAAGTAAACAAATTATACTAAATTCAAAATTAATAAACCTAGCCAAAACTAAATTAAAAATTCATCACACCCAATGGTCTCATAGTCAAGGCAGACTTTTAAAGTACAAAGTCACAAAGTACAAAACAAATTTATATTAACTTACTACCACGTAATCCTAACTGCCTTGGTAGTGAAACCATTGGCCGTGGTAAATTTTTAATTTTAATTTTGGCTAATTTTATAAATTCTGGATTTGATATTATTTTTTATATAAATATAATATCAACTAACATTAAATTAGTGAATATAATCAAAGGATAATTAAATTTTAACATTAAAAAGAATAGCAAAATTAAAATTTACAAAATTTTCTTCATCTCCAGTTCTCACAATTCAAAGACACTGTCCAATTATCTTTATACATTAGAAGATATTCTCACAAAATTGATGACATCAGATCCAAAACGATTCATCGAAAGAGCCTCTTTGATCCTTCTTTTGATTTTAATGTCTTTATAAAAAAACAACTTTTTCATCCCAGAATAATATTAATAACAACCAGTATCACTTTCGCGAACTTATAAATCTGAATTAAGTTATCTATTCTTAATTCTACTTTTATGAAATGTTGATTCTTTCATAAAGACAGTTTGCTCTCTCCTATATAGGCCTTAAAACAGTGACCCTGAATTTTATAAACTATTCCTGGAATATGTGTATTATCCACCAACTCTTTAAAATAATTTAATAATTTTAATGTATATATGATTATATGTGTGCAGGCAGATAGATAGATAAAAATTACTAAAAGAACAAAATTCAAAACTGTTGTTAATAATGATATAAAACAATAAAACTTCAATACTCTTTTGAACTTAATGTCTTTTACCAGCAACCGTGAAGGGTATTAATTTAATTGCAGGTAAATAGCTTGTTAACCTTTATGCAGAATAAAGTAGTACTTTGTTTTTCATTTATATTTATATTAATTCTAATATTCTCACGGATAAATGATGAATTCATCGTATTATAAAATAAATTTGTAATCTTTTGAATATGCAATAGTTAATTTTTAAAAAAACAAACTTATATATATATTACAGAGGTAGCTCTAAATTTAAAATAGCAAATCAATGAGGTCATAGCAATATTAACAGGATCCTCATTACAATAGAATGCTGTACAAATAATTCCTTGTATTATGATTAGTCAGTTGGAAGTCAGGCAATATATGAGTACTGATGGGGAATCAAAGAGTAACATTTCCTTTCAATTGCGGGCTCAGAGTTTATTTTTTTCTATTTTTTCAATTATAGCTCATATCAATAATACATATGCTTGTTATTCTCAAGACCAGATATTGAAATTAAACCCCATTATTAACTTGAAAATGTTTTCATGTTTCAATCAGGGTGGATTGGCCCACCTCAGCTAACCAAACAACAATGATATGTAAATGAGTATCAAGATATTCATCAGTAGACAAGTAATAATTCTGATGAATAAATCTTTTTTCTTTGATGTTTCTCCATGATACTCTTTTTTCTTTTTACTTACTTTCGATAAGAAATAATTCCAAAAAGCTTTAGTTCCCACCTATTGTATAGCTACTCTATTATTGGGCTAGTTTTGCAATTCTTTTCAACCTATTCAACAGTCATACATCATAAATTTGAATAATCAATGGACATAAGATAGTTTCGTGAAATATCTCCATCCTGGACCAGTTTTTGATTTTTTCCTTTGTCAGTGATAACTATAATTCAAAGCCGGAAATAATACATTGATGCATTCTAACAGCAGCCTTTTATCCTTTATACTATTCAAATTACCTGAAATTCAAAAAACTCTAAAGTTTGAACCAATTTAAAATCAAATCAGTTTTTTATATATTTTAGACAACCTCAGTTTTATATTAATTATATATATCTACTACCCTGTCTAGGAAAATTAATATAAACAATAACACATGACTTCCTCATATGCTTCCAAAAGCAATGCCATTAGTCATAAAAGAAATTAGTTTATTTAAGTATGAGGTGAAATTTTATACTAGTTCCATAATAGTTTGATACATCATAGCAAGTTCTAAACTTCACAAAACTAATATATCAATTTTTAACAGAATATCTCTACCCTAATAAATGATGTAGTAATCTTTAACATATTTATCTAAAATGGATGGTATCCCAGTTGTAAGTGCAGAAAATGTGGCACTTGAAAGAAAAAAAATTAAAAAATATGTTACAATTATATAGATTTGCAAACAATCCAAATGCAATGAATAAAAATGAATATTTGCTCATTTTTATATTTCCAATTTAAAATATTACTACCATAATTGCCATTACGAATATACTTCATCAATATCATCATAGACATTATTAATAAACAGCAGTGAATAAGCTTGTATTGCTGGTAATCACATGAAAGGTATTTCTTGAGACTTGTCTATCATATATTTGGTTTTCAGATTCCTCAATGGCACTTTCTTGACTGTGATGACAAAATCCATCTAGCTAATCATCTCTTCTTTCAACATCAATCTTTTGGAGCATTATAAAATTTTTAAGATACTTTTATAATTAAATCCAAATAAGATAAATTCCAACAGTCATTTATATTCCAAGAAAAAGTTCACACATAATCTGACCACTTGTCCTCTTATTCCTTTTCCTTGTTGATCACAACTTTCTCTAAAGTGGTCTTCAGCAACTGTCCTCAAGAGCATTAATTTTTCCTTCTTTCTACTCATTATCCAGCTTTCACAATTTAAAGTAAAAAAAATCTTTAATTTTTTTAAATATATATATATGTCAAAGCATTGACCGGGAAGCAAACCCGGATCGGCTGCGTTGAAGACAGCTATGCTAACCGCTAGGCCACCAACGCTTTGAATTTTATACATAGATAATATGTAAATTATTTTATCCCATAAAAATTTAAATATCAAAAACCTAATAAAAGACTAACACGATATTATCAACGGATAAAAACTTTATTTTATTAGAACTAAGGTAGACTGACATTCAAGTTGGACAATGTAAAACCAAATTACATTAAGACAACGTCCAAATATGGTTTAATGTAGATCAGTATACAACATTAAGAAATAATAACAACAGAAGATAAAATTCATTATTTTGATTCACATTATAAATTAGTTTAGAATGCAATTCGACTTCTCCAACATGCTTTTCTGGCCTTTACTTATTAAAAAACCATCTTTTTATTGGTTGACCAGAAAGAGGTGCCATATAAAGAGTGACTTTATTTAATTCACAGAATGTAGGCAGTATTATTTTAAATTAACAAAACACATAAACATTTAAAATGTCATCCATAATATATTTTGTATATTTTTATCAAAAAAATTAATAAATGACGTGTGGTCTGCTGCAATGGCAGAGTGACAGACTCTGGAACTCAAGATCTGTTGCTTGGCAACCAACTCTCATTTCCAGCATTGAACTTCTTGTGAACTCTACAACAATAAGGCCATTTGATTACCTTTTTTTTTTAATTAATAAATTACATTAAACTTAATTAAATATTATTCAAATTGAATTTTAATAAACAGTAGATACATGGGAAAACCCCTTTTGGCAAATCCAATCTGTTCACTACAATAGGTACTGACAGACTTAAATGCTAGATTCTTAGATTGAAACTCAACCTATCATTTCCAGTGCTAAAATACTGCACAGATAACTCAGCAACTGACCATTCATTCCTTTATTTATCTAGATAACCATTTAACACTGATCAATAAATAAATATCTAGCTATTCTCTCAACAGATGGCGGAATAATACATTCTTCTTCATTGGTTCTTTATAAAAAAGAATTTTGCCCTCTAATAGGTTATTTAAAATATTGCCCTTTACTAACATCATCATCATTACCAACAAAATAAGCAAGTTGGTCATACAATCAACACAATATATATTCTCAAACAAACAGAGTAATAACAGAACCATAAGTTCACTTGTATATCTTAATTAATAAAATTATTGAAACAGGATTCCTCACACACCATCTGTTTCTTATCTCTTATTAGAAGTGTAATAAACACACTAACAAAAGTTGTTAATAGATTTATTCACCATTATCCATGTAACAGTTTATAGTATTGAAAACAATAATAAAATAACTCAGCCATTATAGTTCCAATTTAGCTTACTGTGAAGGCATATAAGTACACAAATAATTTCTTGTTTTGCGAAGGGTCCCCCCCCCAAAAAAAGGTGGTTGAAGGGGTGGGGTCCCCCCCCGTTTAAAAAAAAAAAAAATAATTGAGAATTTCCCCTCCCCAAAATCATAGCAATAAGTGTACATAAGTCAAATATGAAATATATATGACAATCGTACAAAAAAAATCATAACACTACCTACTACTAATACTTAAAAACCTAGTTATTAAGATTGCAGTATTATGATTTTTATAAAGATTTTTGACATTTTAAAGATCAACATTTTTAATATTTTGCATCAAATACTATGTAAATTGACAATATTTCAACTTGATTTTAAAAAGTTTTTCATTTCTGATGCCATTCAAGTAGGGGAAGGGGGGCGCAGCATAAAAATGAAAATAATGGATTGACATTTTTTTTATGAATAATTATAAATATTGTATAAAAATATATTCATTTGATTGACAGGTAAATTTCACTGTACTCCAGAACCATCTATTATATGGTTTAGAAATCAATGGATACTGTAAAAGAATTGCAAATGGCTACTAGACAGATTCTTGCATTAGGTCCAGCATTAGATCTAATGTTCTCCCTTTGGTGAAAACCGCAAGCCAAAAACTAATCTTGAGAGCAATATCAACTAATTGTACTTTTATATTGGACTATTTCCATCATCTAATATGTGTGTTGAATGTCTTTAGAAAAGTTTAATTTTAGTTAAATATTCCAAATGCATTCAACTGTTAGTAATATCACAGCAAACAGGTTGGTATATGCACCAACTGCTACAAACTTTCTGGACACACATCAACAACATATCCCCTTCAATTAAATTCACAATAAAACCAGAACAAGAACAAAAATTGGCATTCTTAGATGTTCTGGTGACAAGACTCCCTCATGGCAAAATCAAATCTAGTTTATCAAAAACCCACACATACAGGAAAATACCTAGCCTATACATCTAATCACACCAGAAACACAAAACATGGAGTTATACTATCACTGTGGAACAGAACAAAAGAAGTTTGTTCAGAAACTGGCGATTTGGAAAAAGAAAAGATCTATATAGAACAACTCTTATAAGAAAAATGGTTATCCATCAGCTGTTATTAAGAAAACATTAAATAGGCAACAAAAAGAACCATCAAGAGAAAAGACAATTATTGGTACTGTAGTGCACCTATACATTCCAAAAGTAGTAGACAAATTAAGGAAAATCTGCAATCAGTATAACATCAGAACAGCTTTCCAGAGCCATACCACACTACGAGGAATTCTAACATCTACAAAGCCTAAACTTGAAATGCTGCAAAGAAAAAACTGCATCTATGAAATACCATGTGAATGTGGAAGAACATATATTGGTGAGACCAGCCATCCCATTCAAAACCGCTTGCAAGAACATAAACTGATGATTAGAAGAGAGAAAACAGATGTGTCTAAGGTAGCAGACCATGTATGGACCAATGGACATACGTTCGATTGGGAAAATAGAAAAATATTGGATAAAGAAGAAAAGGTACAAAGAAGAAAATTTTAAAAAGCTGCTCACATGACAATGGCAAAAAATCCCATAAGCCAACCTAGTGTGACTATACATAATGTATGGAAACCACTAATCAACTTTGCTCTGAGGAAAAAGTGGAGAAATCAGGAGGAACCTCATAGATAAGTATATGAAATTACTACATACTGTTGCCTTTGGCAGGATGGCTCAGTTGGTTAGAGCATTACCTTAAATTTCAATAATCAAGAATCTAAGGACCCAGGTTCGAATCCCATGCTAGTACTGTCACTGGTCAGGCCAGCAATACCTGAAGAAGAGGGGAGAAAAATATCTCTTGAAACATTGTGCATATACTAACCTGTTTGCTGTGATATTACTAACAGTTAGTGCATATACTAACATGTTTGCTGTGATATTATTAACATTTGTTTGCTGTGATATTACTAACAGTTGGTGCATATACTAACCTGTTTGCTGTGATATTACTAGCAGTTGAATGCATTTAGGATATTTAACTAAAATTAAACTTTTCTAAAGACATTCAACACACATATTTAGATGATGGAAGTAGTCCAATATAAAAATACAGCTAGAACACCATCATCACAAACCTTCAGAAAAATAATATCAACTAATGTTCATTGATTACATTAATCAATTATAATTTAACACAAACATCAAAAAATGAAATTTTAATATCCCCTACTTTTATTTATTAAACAAATTAAATTAGTAAATCACATTTAAAATTAAATAAATAATACAAAGGTTGATTTTTTTAAAATACACATTATGTATAATAACAACAACTGCATTCCTCAAAGTTAACCTTCAATGATCATAACCTGTATTCAAATCAGGAGTTGAGCAAACTGCTCCTGAAAACATATGTCGAAAGTAATCTATTGAGAAAGGTAGTTAATGTATAATAAACTACTAATTATAGTCTTGATGAAAAATGTTCATTATGGATTTGATGCCTAATATTTTTGTTCAATTCTCTTCAGCCCCCTTATAAATGCATTCAATTCATTCATGTTAAGACAGTTCATCCATTTTTTTGAGTATTGAACATTCTGATCTAGACCTTCCAAGACTATAGAAGACTATTCAGAAAAATAATATCTTCTTTCTCAAATACAATTTTAACCCTAAATCTAGTTTTTTATTACTATCATCAATCTTATGAAGGTAAAGTATTAAATGGGAGACAGCATTTTTTCCCCTATAGAAAATTCTTTTCCACTTTATGTTTCTCTGAAAGTTTATAATGATGGTTAAATATTTTTAGAAAAATTCAAACTTTTATTTAAACTTTTCAAATATATTCACCTGTTAGTAATAAATAGGATACAAATTAGTATATAACATGTTTTGGATGATATTATTCTCCTCTTTTTCAACCTGACCAATGATAGTACAAACATGGGAATGAATCTAGGGGTCTTTAGCTTTATGAATACCGAGCTTTAAGATAGTGACTTAATC
This sequence comes from Epiperipatus broadwayi, assembly GCA_028023455.1. Lineage (NCBI taxonomy): Eukaryota > Metazoa > Onychophora > Udeonychophora > Euonychophora > Peripatidae > Epiperipatus > Epiperipatus broadwayi. Next base: position 26,745,795 of record JAQFVV010012395.1, on the reverse strand, counting down.
AACTACAAGTAGATGGTAAGAGCATTATTTTAATAGCATCGTTTTAAAACTCCATATTCACAAATATAAAAATTCCTGCCGTGATTTCCATGCTTGTACTGTCATTGGTCAGGCCAGCAACAACACCTGCAGAAGACACAATAATACCATTCAAAATGTTATGCACTAATCTGTATGCTATTACTTACAGATGAATGTATTTGAAAAGTTTAAATAAAATTTGAAATTTTCTAAAGACATATAATAATTAATATTAAATGTTGGAAATAAACAGACATATAATTACAATTATCTACTTTAATGCCATCTCTTTTTGACAAATATTCAGATACATCAGGGAATTTAGACAATCTGAAGAGACCTTCAAAGAATATCTGTTATATATAGATAATCTACATAAGGCTGAGTTAATATGAGTTGGTACCAATCAATCTTGAACAATAATTTTGTACCGAAATGAGCAGAGTATTATTGGTAGATACAATACTAGTATTCTAGTCACATAAAGATTTCTTTACACAATGACTATATCACAATGTGATGACTGAGCTAAATGATAGCCATATGATCTCCTTATAGGATTGCTGGGCATGTTAATTTCTATGTTCCCCTGGTTTACAAAAAATTCATTCTCCAAATGGAAATGCAATTTATACAAGCAGATATTGTGGCTACTGTTTTTATACCATAAGAAACTCATGGAATATATTAATAGTAATAGTTCTCCCCTTATTCTTCTTCATAACCCCATTCCTTCCTTTTCCCTTCCTTTCTATCTTACAAAAAAGACACATTTAAAAGGGCCACCATTAATATCTTCTATGCTATCCGCAAAAAAATTTAAAGGAATGTTTAGATTAAATGATGGATAAACTAAAAAGAGTAGTAAAGAGAAACACTACTAGAAATAATCTACACAGGTAAATCAAGGAAAGAACAGATAAACAATAAATAAAATTGAGAAATATTAATTACTGAAAACATTATTGTACATAAAATCAATATTAGACAACTGGAGTAGTATAGATATATACAAAGCCTGTCTCGGAAAAGATTACCAACCAAGTACCAAACAGAACGTCACCAGAAACACAAAGAGGATATCCAAAAAAAAATAGATCATGGAAATTTTCAGAAATATTTATGGAATGGCAGAGGTATGGCAATTAGAAATCAGATGTCATAGAGCATTACAGATTGTCAAGAAGAAAAATTATAAACTGATAAAAAGAAAAATATATATATATATATATTTTTTATCTTCTCGGTTAATAACTTTAGAAATGCGGTCAATAACTCTAGAAATGCGTATTTGAAATTAAATTAAGTAGGTGTTTACTTTTCTAACTCTTATCATGTGATATAAAATGATTTCTCTTGATGTAAAGTTCAAAATTTCTTACATAGGCAATATGTTTTGAAATCCTGTTAATTAAGTTAAATATTTGTCCAATGTTTAATACCACTGTATTCACCTATTTCTTTCTTCCTATTACTTCTTCATCAAATCATTCTCCCTTAACTGAATACATTTCTTTACAACAACAATAAAATTTAAAAAAATCTCTAATTCGAAAAATTCACTCCCTTTGCCTTTATTTCTCTTATTTTTAAAAACATCATCAAAGAGCCATCTAGCGACATAATGAAAATGATCATTTTATTTTTTAATATTTGGAGGAAATGTCATGAAATATAGTTTAATAGCTTTTAAAATAAATATAATAGTTAAACGCATTTTTATTTTATACCTTCATATTTTTTCGAACTTTTACTTTGAATTTTTAGGTTTAACTCATTACTTTCACGCTTGACTTCTATAAAAAGCTAAGTAAATATATTATTAATATCGAAAATAAATCAACATTCCAAATAATCATAAAAAGAAATAGTAGGTGGGGGGGGGTCTTCTTTTTAAAAACTGCTTACAAAGAAGTTTTAGTTAATGGAATAAACCAGAATAAGTTATCTCTGAAATTAATTCAGGAAGTTTCTGGAACTAAGTTGATATATTTGGGGAAGAGGGGGGGGGGGTGATAATTTACTGGGTCAGGGTTTATGGAATAATACTGACAGCAAAAAGATAGCCGTTAAGAAATGTTAAATAACTGATGACAAAAATTAATCTTAATTACAAAAAAAAAAATACATATCAACACATTAAATATATAAATAATTATTACTGTAAGCTTCAATTATGAATATTCATATCTTCATTTATTTAAATTACCATTTACACAAACTTTGATTTCTACTGCAAGTGCGAAAGATCGGAAAATTCGCCTTCTTCCCAATTACTCCCATTTCAAAAAAATATTTTCTTTTTAGAGGGATAAATAACTGTATACAAACTACCGTAACGGGCAATAATATTTTCGGAGAGACACTTTTTACAATAAACATGCTAGCCTGTCTTGGACTCAAATTTGAAATTGAGGTTGGAGAGTTTTTTAAATAGCTGTCCAATACACAACCCAGACACACTTCAAATAGATTTTTTTAAATGCCTTAAATAGCAATATGCCTTGCAAAGATCTGACTACCATCCTTGCACAAATATAGTGAAAAATAAAACATTATTTATTAGGGTAGACAAGTGCCAGATAGCGAAAAAAAAAAGTGCTCCTTTAATTTAAATATATTCTCTAACTTCACACAAAATTAACACTCTAGTAAATAATTACAAACTATTTCATTCGGAGATCTTTAGAGAAAGCGTTGATAAACTGTCAACTTTTTTCGCTGTCCTGCATCAGCTTTTTTTTTTTTTTCCAAATATTTATTAAGTAAGTACAATGTTTACAGTGACAATTATGTATACATGGTAAATTAAAAGGAAAGCTATAATTACAAACATAAAAACGAATTATATGATTATAAATAAATAAAAGATAGTATTCTGGGCAAGAGGTAAACCCGAATACCTGGTCTACTGTTAACACACAAGTAGACCAATTAAGCTCACCAACTCACCTAGACAAATTGCGTCACACTACCAAGAGTCACGTAGTCAATCTAGAGTTTGGTCAGATCACCATTGGAAAAAACACTACAACTATGAAGGCTTAGGTATTTATGCTAAATCTGATGAATTCAGTTAAATATTATCCATTTTGATAACATAAGGATCTGAACCTCTGATTATTAACAAAACCACTTTCAGCAATATATTAGACAGAAGAAACAAAGCGTTTTACCAGCAATCATCCTTACAATGCAATCAGAGTCCATGTTTCCTCGAAAAATACTTTTGGAGCTAGGAGCATGTCACAGTTTTTAAATTTTATAAGTTTATTCAGAAAGAATTTTCCCTCATGAATTGCACCGGGATTGAAAACCATTTTACAACGAGTAGACTACAATGCATAGTTGATAAATAATGACAGCCTAATAGTAGGGATGGATCTTGTCTTAATACTGTCCTTAAGAGAGGTAACAAGGTAAAAATTCACTTTAAGGTTATCAGCAATAATCCTTCTAGACCTCCAGAGTCCATGGCATGAGTAAATCAGATGGTCAAATGTTTCGTCATGAGTCTGGCAGAGGGGGCAGATTGGGTCAATTTTGTTGATGCCTCGCCTATAGAAGAGAAACCAATTAGTGCTAATGGCATTTAAATTTATCTTAATAATAAAATCAAAGAATTTTGGTTCCATGGCCCAGCACCTGAAAAGGGAGATGATCTTATTATTGGTCAGGGCAAGTAGAGGTGTTATGGGAATTGTAACAGGGTGAATGAGACTATGTGCTTGCCAAATATTAATCTTGTTATCAAACGTATCATTCGTAATTACCATGTAGCTTTTGATCAAATCAATCGCGCCAATTTTGCATTCATTTTGATGGCGTAAACTGTATTGATTTACTAGTTCAACAAAAAAAAAAAAAATCTGAAAAGAGCAGAAAACTACAAAAATCTATACCCAAAACAAATGCCAATGAAAGCGAATTGTGCCTTCAAGGATACTGATTGGCAGAGAGTAGTTGCGAGATAAACTTACATGCAATGATGATAGTGTTAATAATGCGCAAAAAAAGTTTGCTTTGTTTTCATAGTTTTGCTTAAATATTCATGATTATTTTTACATCATATATGCAAAACAAATTTAATCACAACATTAAATAGAAAACTACAATGATAGGATTGTTAATGCATTCTTTTAACACTTTTTAAAATGATAATCCATAAATTTTATATTATTTAAATTATTATTTTTTTAGAAAAAGGCTTTAACCTTTATTATATAAGTCTTGACCATTTATAATAGTCAACAATGTCTTTTTTTTTTTTTTACTATAGAGGGACCTCTCAAAACTTGACCCTAGATAGCAATTTAATAAAGATAAGAATGGCCATCTTATCTATAATCTAAATTCCTATTTATATAGGTCAATCTGAAGCATTTTGATTTGGGAACATGAGTTCACTATTTCCTTTACAAATTAATCTTCACAAAATCTTGCAATTTACAATTAGTTAATATGATTTTTATACTGGAAATGTATAAACTTATGTATAGTTGTGAACCCTTATCATATGCGCTTTGAATGTTTATAGTAATTAAACATGTCTTTTTTTGATTATAAAGGGATCTTTCAAACCTCGACACAAGATAGCAACTTTATAAAGGTAAGAATGACCAACTTATCTTCAACCTAAATTTCCACTTATCTTTATAATGTCGCTATCTTGTGTTGAGGTTTGAGATGTCTCTCTATAGTTAAATAAAGACACTGTTTGACTATTGCAAACATTCAAGGTGCATATAATAAAGGTTAAAACCTTTCTCCGAAAGTATTTGCTTACTTCCTATGCGCATAATAAATAATCACAACTATGCAATTTTGACTTTTTTTTCTTTCATGTGTCATAGCATCAGTCGGGAAGCAAACCCGCTAACATGGGTCAACTGCTTGTAAGGCAGCTGTGCTGATCTCTTGACCATCAATGCTTGACCTTTTGATTTTTAGAACAGAATTTGATATTTATGATGATATTATTTTTCTTCATTCATATTTAAAAAGAAAAAGTTCAAAGATTTTCTTAATTACTTTCCCACAACTGAACCGACTTTCCTTTATACTGGGCAATCAGAAAAAAAAAAAAAGCATTATAATTTTATTACCATTTTTTCTATATTTGTAAACTCAAACATAATTTTAAAGGATGATTTTCATTTGTAATCTTATATTTCTAACAAATCAATTCCAATTTATTAAATTCAAATACTAAAATCAAATATTGATTGATTACAAAAATTGCCACCAGGGAGAACATATTTGATTGATTACAAAAAATGCCACCAGGGAGAACAATGGAAATGTTCTCACCAGTTGAAGAATTAAACGTAACTTCAGTATTTCCTTTAAAAAAAAAATTATTTCAAACTTATATTAAAATGTTACATAAATTTGTATTGTTGGAACACTTGCATTTTTTTTAACAACCCAAAATTAAATCAACCAATAAAAAATACAAGTGTAAGAAAAAAAATGATGAATAAGATATTTAAGTATGACTTCCAATTTAACATTATTTTTAAAAAAAAGAATAAATATTCTTTGGAGCACTTCTCAAAATTTTTTCCAGATTGTGATGATGGAGAAATTAAGTTGCAGAGTGTTTAAAACATCATGTGCTAATAGAGTATATAGCAAAATGGAATAGAAAACATTTTCTTTCCATGATTCATATTATAGATAAGAATAGCTAAATATCCATTTACTGATTAATAACTGAATAGCTAAATATGTTAGCCACCTAAAAAAAAAAATCCTAAAGATTACTTGAGAAAGTTTCCACTACCTGAAAAGCTAGCAAAAGCTCTTAATTTGAAACTATCATGGGCAAAGTTTTTAATCATTGTAATGTAAGCTCTTTACACTTCCATGTAGACTAAACTTTAATGGTATTTCTTATTTCTAATACTACCTGAAAATTATATACGGTGTATATATGTAGCAATGTATAATATACAAAAAGTTGTGAGCTTTAAAAAAAATTAAAGTGTAGTGTAGTAATTAATGTTTAAAAAACTCATAATTCTTTATACGTCAGTAATGGAAGAAAAATCAGCAACTTTTAACCTGGATGTTTATCATTGTAAAAATGTCAGCCAATTTAATCGGTGACGATTTAGTTTGCGCTCACAGCCATTTTGACATCTAAAGACCAGCCAAAAACACCGCTGATACATCCAATCAATAAATTACATAAATATTGAATAAAAATATTTTAAATTTTGCTTTATTTCATATAGGCATATAGTATAATCTTTTAGTATTTGGAAATTATAAGTTTTGTTTGATCAAACTTCTGCAATTTTTGGATGATACTTTGTATCGGCCAAACCATCCTTCCCCCTCCCCGCAAATTCCAGCACATTTCAAATATTTAATGCAAATAAAATAAAAAATACCTAATAAAATAATGCATATTATTTTTACTAGTTTATAATTTCTAAAATATGAATTTAAAGTACTTTTATTGATATTTATAATATTTATCAGTTGGATGTGTCACAATGGTTTTTAGATTTCAAAATGGCCGTGAACACAAACTAAATCAGGACCAAACATCCTGGTAGTTTTAGAAGTAGAAAGGTGAATTCTCAGCAGCACACACCCAAATATGCAGTTTCTGCTTTTGACAAGTTAAAAGATACAACAATTTCATCACAGTGAAATTAGCTATACCATAAAGCCATCAGAAAAATTTCATATGCAACAAAATCATAAACTAATTAATTATTGTAAAGTAATATCTTTAATGGGTTGAACATGTGAAATGAATGATGCAAGACTTATTTTAAAAAAAAAATTTGTGGTAAACTTGAGTACTGCTCTCATGGAAGAGGCTGATAGCCTCCCCCTTCCATTTACATTATACAAATTATTTCAAAAACATTCTTAAAAAATGCAATATTGGTTGGTTTTATTGGAAAAGCATGTTGAAGTCTTTGAAAAACAAAACTGTGCTATAGAAGTTAGAAGACGGTATGAAAAATATATAATAAAAAAAAATAATGGATCATCATGTTCTCTATGTAGACGTTATTAATGTTTCACAGAATGGTTTGAATAATCTTCACAAAAGTTGACTTTAATGTTTTGGGGTTTGTCTTTTTTTTTTTTTGGGGGGGGGGAGCTTGGAATAATCATATCCATTTGCAAATGACTGCTACTGATAATGATAAATTTAAAATGTATAAAGGACAATCCTAAATAACTATATTTAGTAGCATCTTAAGGTTAAGTCAAGCAGGCATATGCCTGAGGCCCTGCACTGAGCTACTTTATTTTAATCAACAATACAATTATATGTCTTACACATTAATAAAATAGATTGAGAGACTGATATTTGACACAAGTTCTTATATATAAAGCTAAAGCTTACTTTTGAAATGAAGCATACCAAATTTCCAAACGTCTCACCGTTTTAACGTTTTGATAAAAGGATTAAATAGCTGATAGTCCAAACGTAGTTTGTCAAAGCTTAAAATAATAATAAAAACTATTTAACATCTGCAATGGCACAAGAAAAACTATCCAACCTAACTATGCTTTCCATAGATAATAAATTATGCGATGAATTAAATTTAAGTGAAATAATAGATACATTTGCTGAAATTAAAGCAAAGAAAATAAAGATATATTAATTTTGCTTTTTATTATTATTAATATTAATGTGTTATAAATTAAGTATTATTATTTAGATAAGAATAAATATTGTATATGTTCCTTTCCTGTATTAAAAATTAAAGATTTTATTTAATTATTCACTTTTTTTATTTACTGGAGGCTCCACTCCATATTTGTGACCTGGGCCTCAAAATCCAAAAGCAGCGCTGACTACATTTACATATTCATGAGCACAGACACAGAGAGCTATACTTGTCTTCAGAAATAATGTTAACTTGTTCTTTCTTAATTACAAATTAAAAAAAAAAAATAACGTTCTAAATATACAAATTAAAGTTTGGCATACTTTTTTCTGTTTAATATTTATTGCACATGAATGATGATTAAAGATGTTTTTAATAAAACAAGTTTATAGAAAGAAGCTAAGAGAAGATTATTTTAAATTTTAATTACAAATTAAACAAAAACAGAAGGAACACATGTATACTAAATATATATATATATATCGTCATCATATTCAACCATTATCGATCCAATACAGAATGGTATCTCTAAGTTTAATCCAATATCTCTGATCCATAGTCTCCCCCACATCGTATTAGCAAACTTTTTAATTCCATTCATCTATCTATTATGTAGAAAGAGCCCACATAATGCAAAAACATTGGGGGGGACGGGACTGTATATATAAGATCATGTTATATGTATATATAAAAAAATTTTGTTTAATCTCAACATTTCATATACAGAGAAAAAAAATTTGAAGTCAATGAAAAAAACAATAATTATTAGGAACCCTCAAATCTACTCCACTACCAGATAATTACAATGATAGACATTTCTCCAGAACAACTTATATTGGTGATGACTTTCCCAGACATTATATTCCAAAGGTGGTCAAACTGTGACTTGCAAACAACATGTGGTTACCAAAGCTACTCTAAAAGCTTCTCAACAATACCGTTTTTTACTGTCATTTTTCCTACTTTATTTTAATAATCTATTAGTATGGAATGTATCAATATTAGAGCATTTACAAAATAAAAATATTTTAAACCTTAAATTTTCATCTTTTAAATGATATCATTCAAAAGAGTTTAGTGTGGATTTTATCATTGTATTTGATTGGTAAAAAGTCAATATTCGATGACTTGCAGTTTTTGAGCAGTCAAAAATATATGAAAAGTATTCCATGTGGATCATATTATCCAAAATCTTATCTATGCCTGTTATATACAGTACTTTTCTAATGAATTGGTTTGTTTTTCTTATGATGTGGCCAATGAAAGAGAAAAAAGATTATCAACCACCCTACATAATTTAGTGCAATGGTAGAATGTTGGATGAAGCAGAATTCCTCGGGCCAATTCCAGTTCTAGCATCTCCAGTCCTTGAACTTCTGAGCAATAAAGCCACATTTGATTATTTATTTAAGATAAAAATTTTAAAAAATTGTGCTTAAACACCGCATGATCTTTTGAGTAATAAATCATGAATATTTACATTTATTTTACTAAAATAAGATAGTTTTCTTTAAGTACTTAGTGGTGCAGAAAATGCTAGTTTTTAAGAACAGCCATTCTGTAAAATATTAAATGAAAAAAGACTTTTTGCGGAATACATTTTACTATATAATGTATACTGTACATTAATTCCAAGAACTATTCTCTTGCACTACATCATCTGAGGCCCATTAATTATTCAAACTTACTATAAGGGCTCTACAATAGGTTGAAGAGAACTGCTCTTGGAAAGATATGATTAAACATATGAGAAAACCATATGTTCACAGCCATGTCAACTGGATAAGTAAGCAGATAAATGTCTATGAGTGGATTGACTGGGGTACAATGCTGTCACATTACATTAACGTCAATTTATTTCAATTATTTTGAATTTTTATTGGGTGATGGAAAGACAAATAAACACCAAATATTGACCTAGAGTATCAAATAAGCTCATTATGGCTGTAAGTATAAGTAAACATAGGGAAGGAAATGTGTATAATAATAGTTGATTAATAATAAAAGCTTTTATTTATCTATTTTTTAATTTTATGTTTAATATTTTTTTTTAAACTAAAATACTTTAAAGTTTGAATAAACAAATAGGCTACTTTTATAAATATCATGTGTTTGTGTTGTTAAATTCTATTTTCAAGGACATTAAAAAATACAAAATCAAAATTCCCCAGAAAGATAAAAATGATTCATTATATGTCTTTAAGCCTTCAAGAGGTATATAATGAGAAAGAAAAAAATTATTTAAGGATCTTATTGTCCAATGATCAGCATGCCCCCACCTGGAATGTAAACTCAAATAAAACCTGAGAATTTCCAAGCAAGAGTAGAATTTTTTCCAGATATCCATATGGGCACATTCAATTGCTGTTGGATAAATGTGTACATATTTATTCTTAGCCTGAAAGAAGTCTTAAAAATCTAAGCAATACAGAAATGATTAGCCTCGTAAAATGTTCTTGACAATATATGTTAGGGATACTATGAGAAGCTTTTGCTATATAGCAAACAACTGATATTCTATTTATTCAAACAAACAAGGTTTATTATTTGACTCCAAAACTTTTTGCAAAAGGGTTGTTTTATAGATTAAAATGTAAAACTAAGGGTAAAAGTAAAAGGAGATTATTTAAGTCATTTAGATTTTGCAAATAATGCTTTAAAGCTTCGGGAAACATTGCGAGAGTTATCAAATGAAAGTAAGAAAATAGGATTAAAGCTAAATATTAAAAAGATTTAGGTAATGATCAATGGATTTTCTCAACAAAAAATAATAATAAAGATTGATGATGATAAGTTAAAAGAAGTTAACAATTACAAATACCTTTGTCAGATTATTACTACAGATGGAAACACAATGGATAAAATTAATCATACAATTAAACTTTGATCAGAGTGCAAATAATTTAATATCAAAAGGAAATATGCTTATGTGTTTGAAAATGGTTTTTAATAAAAATGTTCTATCAGTTCTTACTTATAAATCTGACAGAGGACATTTAACTGAAGAGCAATACAAACTTTAGACTACTCAATGAAATATCGAGAGATGTATGTTAGAAATAACAAGAAGAGACAGAAAATGAAATACATGGGTGAGAGAACACATAGTTGTTGCTGACTTCACTGAAAAAATTAAGAGACTGGAGTTAGGTTGGACATATTGCTAGAAGAGATGATAATAGATGGACAGCTGAAATCTTAAACTGGATTCCAAGATATTGTAAATGACCTAGAAAGGGACCACAAAGTGAGAAGGATGGATGAAAGAAGAAAGTGTGTTAGGATAATATAGAGAAGAAAGGCTAGAGATTAGAAAATATGAATTGAGCCTGGAGAGACCTTCATCCTGCAGTGGACCAATAATGGTTGAAAATAATAATGAATCTTTTAAATATATATATATTAGCATGCATATATTTAACACAAATAAAAAAATTTTTTAGAATGTTCTTAAATACTAAAGAAAAAATTAAAAATTAAAGGTATAATAAATTTTATTCATTAAATGGAGTAAAAAATAAAAAATTATAATCAGGTTGGAGCATCTTAACCCATAGTGAAAGTGATAAAATCAAGAATTTAAGATTCCTAGAAATTAGTTTAGCCATTTAGTGGAATATAATGTAGCTACTTCTTGTCCAAAAGTCACCCTAATCCAAATGTTACCATAAAACAATTCATAAGTTAAACTCAAGAGGATCAATCACTTTAATAATGATCTCATATCAATGTCATTTCACTAAGCAAATATGGCACTTTTGTCCAACTATCATGTTTTTGCATATGGTGGATAAATCAATCATCAAAGTGGCATCAATATAAAAAAAGGGTTGTGTTAAAATGGCTCTCTAAATTTGACTAGGAAATCAATATTATGATAGTATTTTCAGACTTAGTTTGGACTAAGTTTATATATTATCAACTCTATATTTAATAGCAATAAACTATTTGAATTTATTAACTTAATTTCTATTTCTTCTAATCCATATTTCAATAATTCTCTTTATTTTCTTAACTATTTTATTGTTTCCTGTTATTTCTCATGCCTTCCTCATATGCAAATTCTTAATTTTTTTTTTATTTAATTTAATCTTTCTCCTCATAATATTTACACAATTTCATCTTTTTTTTTTCTATATTTTTACTAAAATTGTAGTCCTATGCCTCATAATATATGCATCATAATATTACCATTTTTACTACAAATGTGGTTCTGTGTTATTTGATGCATTAGTAGGATGGCAAATTCTGGATTTAAGATCCACAGATTGTAGCCCAAATCTATCACTTGTAGCACTCAAAATTCTTATGAACTCCTGAGCAATAAAACTACTGGATTTTTTTTTAAAAAAAACTGTTTGTTATATTTTCAACAAGATGTCGCTTTGGTGCTTAATTAAATATGTTAACATATTTAACATATGTTAACATATGGTAATGATGCATTATATGTTAGTAAAAAGATATTAGATTATTTAGAAAAAGCTCAAAGGGAAGTAGGAAGACATGCATTGGATGCAGAAGTATGGACAGCAAGGAAGGCAATTCAAGGAAAAATGAGATGGTCAAGTTTTCATATGAGAGATGCAAAAAGTAAAATGAAAATGTTTGGTAGATTGCAGTTTATGGATAATAAAATAGCTAAAATAGTATTTAATTGGGTTATTAGTAAAGGGCAGGTAACAAGATGGGTGAGAAAGGTAATGTGGTATGCAAAAGATTTGGATAAAGAATTTATATCAGTATATTTGTACAAAAGATGAGATGATTGTGTTAAGAGGATTATTGAGTGTTATAGTAGTAAGGAATGGGATAAAAGAATAAATTTATTAATAAAGACTAGGGAGTTAGAAAGATGGAGAAATAGTATGGAGAGTAAAAAGAGTTTAAATATATATAGAAATAAACAGAATATTAAGTGTGAGTTAATATATGATAATAGTAAGGAAAGTAGTTTATTGTTTAAGGCTCGAACGGGATCTTTAGCTACAAAAGAATATACATGTAAATGGAAAAATATGGGTGATTTATTTTGTAAATTATGTAAGGAAGGAATTGAAAATATTAGGCATTTGTTAATTGAATGTAAATGTTTGAAAACAGAAAGGGTACATATAATGAAGTTGTGGGAAAATAAATATGAAAAGAGTGATTACACAGAAAGTGAATTATTGGTTTTTATGCTGGGTTTGGGAAAAGATAAGGGGGATTTAAATATAAAGGTTATAGAGTTGACAAAGATTATGTTGTGGAAATGGGATAGAGCAGATTATGGGTAAATTTAGAGAGGGGAATGTAAAATAAAGTGGCTAACAGGTTTATCTGGGCATAATTGCTGAGATATTCTTGACTTCGTTTAAGGAGAAGCCATAATACATCACATCACATCACATGTTTGGTAGATTGCAATTTATGGATAGTAAGAGAATAGTCAAAATAGTATTTAATTGGTTTGTGAATAAAGGTCAAGCAACAAGATGGGTGAGAAAGGTAGTATGGTATGCAGAAGATTTGGATAAAGATTTTATAAGTATACTTGTACAAAGGATAGGATGATTGTGTTGGGCGGATTGTTGAGTGTTATAGTGGCAAAGACCGGGATAGAAGAATGGATATATTAATAAAAAAAATAGGGAGCTGGATAAAAAAACTAGTATGGAGAGTAAAAAGAGCTTAAATATATATAGATGTAAACTGAATATTGGATGTGAGTTAATTTATGACAATAGCAGAAAAAGCAGTTTACTATTTAAGGCTTGAGCAGGATTGTTAGCAACAAGGGAATATACACATAAATGGAGAAATGTGGGAGATTTAGTCTGCAGATTATGTAAGGAAGGCATGGAAAATATTAGGTATTTGCTAATAAAATGTAAATGCTTACAAGCAAAAAGAATACAAATAATAAAGCTTTGGAAAAATAAATATTGACCAAATGATTATATGGCAAGTGGGTTATTGATACTTATGTTGGGGTTGGAAAAGATAAGAGGGATTTAGATGCAAAGGCCATGGAAACAACAAAGACGATGTTGTGGAAATGGGATAGAGCAGAATAAAAAAGAATATGGGAAAAACTTAGAATGGGGAATGGAAAGGGAAGATAAAGTGGCTAACAGGTTTTATTTGGACATATTGGCTGATCGAATCCTGACTTCGATAAAGGAATAGCCATATCACATCACATGACTTTCTCAAAATCGAATTATACAATAAAGAAATCAGACTTGAATTTCCACTTAATTAAATCCCATTATCAGGAAATTCTTTGGAGTTTTTTTTTTTTTTAAAAAAAAATTGCTTTCCATGTTAAAAGTAGTTATGTGTGAAATATGATACGTTTAATTAATTTACAGATATGCGTCACAAATGAAATATTCAATACAAAAAGAAAAGCAAAACATAAAAATCTATCTATTTCCATTTCAAATATATTTATTTCATCTTTATTTTATATTTTGACATATTATTTTCCAATATATCACCAGAGTGCGCTTATTACTAACTGAATATAGAAATAATTAGCATAAAACAATTAATTATCTTGACTTACTGATCATGCCCTATATTTTAATAATAATAAAAAATTTATGTCAAAATCTTTAAATAAGTGGGGTAGTGAATAAGGTTAGGACAAATATGTATGACATAAAAAAAAATACGGAAGCACAAAAGGACACTAGAAAGAAAAACTAAAGGAAGGGCATGAATATTAATTAACTTTAAACTGAAAGTTGATTTTTTTTATATCAAATAAAATTGTGTGCGTATGTAAATATATAGCTGATCCTACAAAGGAAGTATAAATATTACGACAAAATGTTGGCAAACAATTGGATTTAGAGGAACAAACTTTGGGATTTCACTTCACCGTCCACATTTGAACTAAGAATGTGCTTTCATTTACTTTAATATTCTGAATTCCTTAAATAGTTAATAATTGTTTTCTTGTAAATTACTCATTTTTCCAATGGAACATTAAAATTGCAAGAGTCATGGCTTCTAAATTCTTCAGTTAGTGATCTAAGCCAGATAAGCAGCAAAATTTATAGAACAACTACTGTTTGAGTGGAGGGAGAGAGAAATATAGACATCAATAAATTGAACACCAGTAGGGAATCTAAACACGGTGCAATAACTTAAAAATATATTTTGATAAAACTAAGAGTACCCTTAATTATATAAGACACATTCAAAATGTCTATATAAAATATTTTGAATATTACAGATTATTGCTACATAAATTAGTATCAATATTATAAGTCTTAAAAGTCTACACAAAATAAAGTCACGATAACCTTCAAGTTATCCTCGTTTCTGCACTTACATAAATATGAGTCTCTGAAGTTCCTCTTACGAGAGCTACCATTACCTGTTTTTTTTTATTCCCTCGGCCCTTACTGTTCCTCAGAAGTTGAGAGTTTTACAATCTGAACTTATTCTCAATCAAGATCATATAATCATTTGCATAAAATTTACATCTTTTTTTACCGTATATTATTTGATCTATTTAATTTATTGCAATTAACATCTCATGTTAATCGTTACATACTTGTAATCTCTTTTATCTTAGTTATCTCAATTTGCATTAGTAAAAAAAAAAATTTTAAATATGGCTACATATTTTTGCATGCATGCCTTATGGTTACATAAGTATTGCCACTCCTTAGTTATCACAATTTACATTATTAAAATAAAACTTTTCTAATCAAACATATTTTTACATATACACTTGATGTGGATATATTTACATAAAAATCGCAGATAATATATATATATATATCATTATTGTATATTTGCAAATTAATATACACACTTTAATTGTATGTTTACATGTATTAATATACATAAATATGAAAACTTTAATATACAATAAGTTCTATTACATTTGATCAAACCACATGTGCACTCATGAACACATCTATGTTGTTGTAAATTATACAGATGCAAATATTACATGCACAAAGATTAACAGTATCAAATAATAAACCAAAGACCATTAATCTTTCAGCATAATTACAATAATTTGGTTATAATATTTAAATTTCTGGTAAAAGCTCAGAAACACTAGATCTGATAGCTTACTAATGAAATATTTATGATTATGAACTCATCCTAATTCATCTAACAATAAAACTATCCAATAGAGTAATAATAAAACAAATAAATGGCATAAACAGGCCAATTGGAAAGTTAGGTCAATGAATCTATTTTTTTCCGGTAAGGATGGGGATCTGACAACTGTCAGACATTAGACAGCAGCATATATGTTGATCACTGATAATACAGGAGTGGCCAAACTTTAGATGTTGGGGGGGCAACTATTTTGGTGAAAGTGTATATGAGGGGAATGTTTTTTTCAGGACTTCGAACCAAAAACCAGGAAAATTTTGCACCATCTATCAGCCATTTTTAGTTACATATTTGCTATTTTATGCTTATTTTATTGTAAATTTGTAGCTTTATCGGTGTTGAAATTTTAATTCCAAAAAAATCTGCTATTGGCAATATTTTTCGCAAAAAGTCAATTTCTGATTGCAGTCTATTGTATATAGTCCCACCTCTTTTCCCTTATAAAGTTCCGCAAAGCACTGACTGTGAATTTTGGCTATTGTTGTCTGGGAGTTTCTGTCAAAATCAGAAATCAAACCAAAATATTTTATGCTTTCATAATAGATTTTGAACATAAATAAATATATTTCTCGTAATTTTTTACATTTATAATTAAGTTTTTATATTAATTTACCTAAATATAAAGTTTGATATGAAAAAATTTAAATTTTACAAGACGAATAATCAAGGAAAAGTGAATAGCGCTGGACTGCTATTCAAAACAAGTGAATAATGTTGATTGCTATTGCTTTCGTAATAGATTTTGAATGTAAATAAATATATTTCTCATAATTTTTTACATTCATAATTAAGTTTTTATATTAATTTACCTAAATATAAAGTTTGATATGAAAAATTTTAAATTTTACAAGAAGAATAATCAAGGGAAAGTGAATAGTGCTTGGCCGCTATTCAAGACAAGTGAATAATGTTGACTACTATTTACATATCAATGACATTCGGTGATAGAAACGTAACTATTTTTCATATTTATGGATTTTATTACTTTTTACACTATATTGATTAATAATGTGGCTAGATTTAGATTTTTATTTAAAATATTTAATTTTAGACAAAAAAAAAGGTAACAGAAATGAATAATCAGCTATCGTAATTTCTAAGACAAAAAAAATCACCGGCATTTTCCTGTAATGATTGGTTGAAATATAATTCATTTGTTTTACTGCAGATTGTTTTTCGTATGTTTTTCTTCAGTTATTAACATTATTTAAAAGTTTTCATTACATTTAGCCAATTTGAATGTAAAATAATTCAATTTTTAGAAGATAAATTAAAACGATTCTGATTATTGTACATTAATATATTTCAGAACGGAAACTGGCTAGATCCATATTTAATGATTCAAATCACTCAAATTTTTACTCAATCTGGCCAATAAAAAAATTCATCAGTCAATTACCTACAAATAATTGATATTCTAAAGCTGGTTCTGAATTTTAAAAAAAATTCAAAAAAAAAAAAAGAAAACTATTGTTTTAAAATTATATTAAAATAAATTAGATGCAAATTTTACAAAAAAAGAAATTATGCAGACGACATCTTGGACATTCCTGGTATAATAGAATACAGTGCTCAAGCTTGGAGCAGGAAGCTGCTGGCTGCAAACATCACAGTATCTGAACAGCAAGTACACCACCTATAGAATGGAAGGGTCAAGATTCAAGAGGGAAAGCACAGCACTCCTCTATAATCAAAATACAACATTGTTTGACTATTATAAACATTCAAGGAGCATATGATAAAAGTTAACGCTTTTCTTTAAAGTAGCTAAATAATCGTATATATTTTGTATTGTAAATACATATAATAAATATCTTTATATTTATTTAGTGTTGTATGTCATTCTTAAACCAGATAATATTACTCCTAGCCATACTATAGTATGAATACAAAAGAACTGGAGCAGTCAAAAGGATTTATCCCTGTGGGTTATGTAGATCTTAGTCATTTGTTTAAAAAAAAAATTGACAGCTGGTATTGTAAATATGTCAATAAATAAAAAAACAAATGCTAATACTTTATTATTTTCTGTAAAAAAAAGTTACAGAAAATTTTTTTTCTTTATGGTGTAAAAAAAAAAAAAATCAAAAATAATGAAAATTAGTTTCTTAGAAGAATTTGATCCTAACAGTCCAGAAAATTGGCTAGCACACGTGTATCAAATTCACTTCTTATGGCAGACTTAATCAAAATTAGCAACTTTGCTAAGTATTTGTCATTTTTTAATGTATAAAATTCTACATTCTCTTCTATGCATCCCCCTGAGTTAGAGTTTGATGCAGTAATATCTCTCCTGATGGATTATTTCAGTCCAAAACCCCTAACTATATTACAAAGGAACAAATTCATCTCGGTCTTAAGATGGAGGAAAGTAAGACTAGATATGTTGCCACAGAACTCAGAGAGCTGTAATTTTAAAGATTTTTTAAATGAAGCACTGAGAGACCATAGACTTAGGGTGAAGCCATTAATGAATCCAAATATCATTTTTGATTCAGCAGTCTCCCAGGTTACTCTAACTGAATCTATAATGAGTCAGGTGGCTTCATTAAAGAAAATTGATACCAGTCTTAAAGTTGTTGATCAGAAAACTGGATCAGATGAGTATTCTGCTGACCAAAACAAAGAAATATGAGACTTTCAACTAAAAGTATTAAAAAATTATAGAATAAATCAGCAAAAACAAATGCAGAGGTTTGCTATGGATGTGACACGCCAGAACACATACATACTGAATGTTGACATTGGAATATAGTGTCAAGCATCAATATAAAGGCTTAGAACAAAATGGTCATAAATATGGGGAGGGGGATCCTATAAGACGAAACCTCATTCTTTTTATCTTTTTAAAACAAATTACTAATATTTTTATTTTAAAAAAGCTTTGTTTTTGTTTTACCTGTAATAATTTTTTTTTTTTTTTGACAGGTAAAATAAAAAATGCATTACACTATCAAGCTATTTTAATATATTTTAAATTTAAATCAAAATTTTGCATTTATAATAGAAAGATATTATATTTTTTATAATTAATCTGCTAAATAAAATTTAAAGGAATCTCTTTTGTTAGTCAATTAATGAAAAGCAGGACTTAATAAAAAATAAATATAATTTCAAGTAAAGAAACTATATATTTCTATAAATAATTAGTTTGGATGTTTAATGATTTTCCTAGAATTTATATCTATTGCCTTATTATCTTCACTAAATGCATTTATACAGCATGAAATCAGGAGCAGGACATGAAATTTAATAATTATTTCCTGTTCTTTTTGTTTGATGCAATAAGAATTTTAGACTTATTGTCTATTTAAATTTTATAATGATTTATTGTATGTGTATAGATGTGTGTATACATATATAAGTACCAATAAATGTTTTGACTTAAATTTCACTATAATTTAGAATTGGTTATTATTAGCAAACTGACAACAGACTATGATCATATACTATACAAAGCGAAATACAAACTTAACCATATGATCCATAAATACTGTTCAAGGGTTTAATCTTAATCAAAATTGTTTGACACCAATATTTCATATAATCTAAATTAGTTCATTATACAAATATATAAATTAATATTAATACAGTAAAACTCTAATATATACTGTATCAATATAAACTACTTCAATTATACACTATCAAAAAAAAATGTAAACAAAAAAAATTAAAATTCCACAAATTTAATCAATTTTACAATATGATAGCACCCATTTTCCCATCTCAAATCACCATACATAACACTTTTAAAAATTAAAATTCATAGATTTAATAAATTTCACAATACAGGTGTAGCCATTTCTCCATCTCAAAGAACCATACACAATTATGTTTATTTATATTTTATTTTTATTTTTTTCTGAATTTGATTTACAGTATTTTGCATAATAAAATGTTTTCTAAGTGCAATATAAAAGTATTACGAAATTAAAGAATATATGTAAAGTCAATACAAACTTAAAAACATTCAAACAACTGGCAAGGATATAATCTAATGGGGTGGGGGGGTATTGAAAAAGGCATATCACCCAGAGCATATTTAACTATGATGAAAATTGGAATTTCACTATTCATTTTATTTAAACAAAAAACAAAGATATATAACAGGGTTTTTTTTTATTAGTTTTATTTCTTGGGTAAATATGGATGAATAAATACATACAGTAAATATTTATGTAAATGTGCTTCATCAATTTATTATTAATAATTATTTTTTTAATTTTGCATATATTATAATCACAATTTATGTATACATACTATACATATTAAAAAGAATCTGCTTTATATATGTATGTGTTGAAGAGTACAGTATACTTGATAAACAATATATCCCTATTCTAATCAAAATTCATCCACAAAATGAGATCTGTGTGATGTACGATGTATGCAAGAGGAGTTTAGAACATATTATTGTGGATATCATGGCTCTATAAGAATAAATCATTAATTCATCAGCTCATACAATATATTAACTTTGAATCCCAAACTTCCATAATAAAGCCAGCACCAGTTTGATGATGGGAATTTAAAATACAGTAGGACATCTAATCACTGATGACTCCAGATTATGATAGACGACACTAAATAAAAACTTGATTTTGTTAAATATTACTGTTGCTATTAGATATCATCAAATTGGCTCCTGACTATCCTACAAGTGACAAGTATTCAGGATTATTTACCATCCATTTGGTTTTTTTCAGTCTCCTCAATGGAATATACATTACTGACAAAACTATCCAAACTGATGCAGATCTCTGACTATTCAACTTTTCATTATCTACGATGTTGTCAGAAGTCCTTCCAGTACTATGGTCAAAAAAGCAGTAATATCTTTTCCTTTATTTCTTTAGTGTTCAACTTTTATTTTAATATTGTCGATGCTTAATCCTAAGATCTTTACTTTATCTACTGGATATACAACTCAAATATGTATTAATCTCCATTCTGATTCTGTAGCAATACTAGAAATTGCACTGTCTGCAGATATAACTTTATCAATATTGCCTACAACAGAAAAGAGCTCTCTCTTGTGAGAAAAATATAATCAAAATGGAATAGTAATACTATAATCTTCGGCAATCTCCATAATACAAATAATATGCCCAGTTTGTTTGAATGAATAAAATACCTCACCCTTTGAGATTATAGCTTATACAAAAATATAAAATAGATGAACTTTTGAAAAGTTTGTTGTGGAAAGCATTAGCTAGATATCATTCACAAAAATCAAGAACATATTGCTTAATAACAGGCTCCTTTACCAAGAAATTATTTCAAATCATAAAGTCAGTTTTTCGAATATTATTTAATATGGTATAACTGCTGAGTTTTCACTGTTACCATATGGATAAAAATAAATTTAAAATAGCAACAAAATGAGCTTTTGTGGACTGATTTTTTTGTAACAAATAAGAGGAAATTTAGAAGAATATTATGTAAGCATGAATAACCAATAGACACTAGATGTTATTTTCAATCAGTTCTAGATTAAGCCTTTCTCGGCATGTATGCATCCAGCATAATAATTTCCTTCCATGTTACATAAACCAATAATGTGAAAGTTTCTAACTTATAAGATTTGAATCCAAACCAACATGCTCACTCAGAGAGTATTACAGAATCACTATTGTTAAGGTAATGTTAAGTATAAGCAAGGAAAGATCATGTGATGTTCATTTTGTTTTACACTTTCATTAAAATAAATGCAATGACTTTACAAATGAAATGCCTAAAATTTATAATTACTTCTTACAATAGATAGTGCTGTAATAGAGGGTTGAAAATTGAAATGAATTATTATTACCTACAATACAATAATAGTAAAAAGAAAAGTAGATTTTAAACAGACCAATTCAAGACAAAAGTAGAAATCAGCACTCATCAGGATGTGTGTGTGTGGAGGGGGGGTAGGATTTGAGTGTTTATTTGTTGAACCTATTATTCTACCCTGGTACTAAGCTTATCTATTGTAAATAGTCCATTGTTTGTTTCTGATAATGTGTTCTTGAATTGAATTACTTGCAGGGTGCCATGATCCAGCACCTCTTGTCTAATCCTATGATGAGTGGTACTTATACTTCACTATACTATTAAGTAATTAGTATCAAGAAAGGTCAGACTGTTGGTCAATTTGTACTTCATCATAACATGTTATGAACTGCTTCTGAAAGGTTTCCCCTTCAAATCAATAATTATTTATACTTTTTAAGATTTAGTTAATTATCAAAATTTGTTTAAACTCATGTTATAAGTTTTCATACGAAATATCAGCTGAGAGACAGCAAAATTTCCTTTGAATGTTAAATGATTGTGCAACAGTATTTTTTCTTGAATGCTTCATAAGTTTGTAACTCTCTCTCCTTAATCCTCCATCATTACGCAGTAGTGAGCTACTAATATAGTAAAGTATCAACAATAGCTATCTGATATCAGTAAAAAGCAAAATGGCCTTTAAATAGAGAATCAAAGTAAATAAAATGGTTTCTCATAAAGAAACAACAATAAAGAGGGCGCTACTCACCAAACCTTCCAATTGTTATATTGTGATGGCTGAACAATTTTCCAATTTGGTTCTATCTTCTAATTAGGAAAACTTGCCCATTTATTGATCAATGGTATTTTTCAAAAATTGTCAAGTTTATATAATCGAAGAGTTTAGTGCTCAGGTGTTCATAAGAAGCTTGAGTACCCAAAATAACAGATAGGGCCAGATTGTCATTAAACTGTTAAATTAAACTACATAATGCAGGTTCATCTATGATATATTGTGATGATTGAATCATTCATCTTGCAGAAAAATGGTAATCAAATGCTTTTCCTCAAGTATTCAAAACAAATGTGGAGCTTCATTCCATAGATCGTGACTTCTGGAGTTCACCAATCTGTAATGAACCAAATATGACATACTGCAATCAATTATATTCTTCTTTATTTTCAAATTTTCTGAATACTTTGTTTTCGGTGAAGACTATTTTCACAAATGGGTCTGCATAGAAGCATGCATTTGTTAACTCAATGCGAACATGCTTTAGTCTTTTTAAATTACATGACCATAATATTAATTCATCTTTTTTTAACAAACTGCTATGAAGACTTTCCAACTCTCTACAATGAAATATATTATTTTAAAATAAAGATAACTCATCTATTTATGGTTAGTTAAACTATAACAATGGTTTAGTCTATTGGTAGAGATGATGACAAAGACCATGTATAGTTTCAAAGATGATCCAAAAGATAGTGACATTTATGAATAAAAGTATGAATTAAAGAATAGAAAGGTGAAAGGAACACTACCATTCAAGAATCGATTAAAGAATTCCAACACAGATGTGAACTCAGTAAACTTCTATTGAAATGTAAACAATTATTTGTAATATTTTTTTTATCTATTGCCTTACACTAATCATTGATTAATCAAGGTTACTCTAGAAGACACCAGAAAAATAATTTTATATGCCGTGTGAGATTAGGTGCAGTGATAGAGTGTCAGCCTCTGGAGATTAAAGTCCACAAATCACATCTGTCACTTCAGGTGCTCAAACTTCTTACAAACTCTGAGCAAAAAACCATTTGATTATTTATTTATATTTTGTAAGCTAAGGATTTGAATGATATCATATATAATAGTTCTAAATTTTTATAACTCAAGATATAGTTTCACCACTTAAGACAACTCAAATTAAGTTCCAATTTTGGATATTCAACCAAAAATCTAGTTGAAGAAATATGGCATATAGAATGGAATTCTTATGAGATTCCAAATAAATGTCTTTCCAGTTCTATCAATAAAGCCGGCTAGCTGGATTTAATGTTCCTAGGTACGTCGATAGATTCAGGACAACCTATGGTCCTTGCATTTATTTGCTTGATAAACAGAATTTACCAACCACTGATCTTTGTAAATGTGAGCAAATACAAACTGCGAACTACATCATTAATGACTGTGAGATTTCTAGCTGCAGTGACAGAAATAGATTTAATAAGACTAGTTAATCTATCTCATGATTGGAATCTCTACAGGTTTCCTTATATTTAGTTAATACTTAAGAAAATCCATATGTTAAATAAATAACAAACATTTATCTGTTCATCATATGGCCAGTTTCATGAGAAGTCAAATGATGCTTGATCATTAGTGATACGCTAAAGTTTCATTAGTAAATGACAAATTTTGCAAATCAAGTCAGAAATCATCTATTCTCAAATCTGCCACATTCTCATCACTAGGATAAACTACTATTAGTATAGAAATATAAATTCTGCTGAGTGGCAAAAAATAGTGGATGACTATGATGATGATAAATAATCATTCATCCCTTGATTTCACATATAATTCTTGTCCATTTCTTCTTTCTCCCTCTATATTTTGCTTCTTTTTTTATTGCACTATAAATTCATCAATACTCCTTCCCTTGATGTGCTGACGAATCCAGCCATAATTTAGGCACAAAATTTAATATATATGCAAGCAGGCACACAAGGAATGTTTGGAAGCTATTTTCCATAGTATATCAAAACAATTTTCAAATAATCCAAGTTATAGTTTAAAAATTTTGCATCTAACATATAATGTTGCAGACAGATTTAATTGTGATAAGTATTTATATAATTGGATAGTTTATTAATCGGGAATTCATAAGTTTGAGCACTGAATGTATCCTAGGTGAAGCGACTTACAGTTGTTGAGTTCCAGACCCCCCACTCTACCATTGCACTAAACCAGACAGGGCATTTTAAATATGTGGGTAAAAGAGAATGATCATTTTATCATCAAAGTAAATGTATATAAATACATGAACGCATACAAACGTGTTTGCATTGTAATGCATTAACTAATATATCATAACAATTCTTCGGTTCTTAAAATTTCTTCTTCCTAATCAGTTCCTCCTAACACTTTATTAATTAAATTAAACACGTGCACCATTGGAAATTCCTTTCAATATTATTCATAACAATCTTTCAACAATTTAAAAATTGCATGCCACTTTTAATACCTACTTAATTTGATCTTTAAAATTAATCCTGTTAACAATTATTTTAATAACTCTTAGCATTCCCAAACATTTTCACATTATTTAATTTTTAAATATTTCTTAACAAAGAAGATTAGCTGTTTCAAGCGGAGACAATGCCTAAAATATTACACCCTACTTGTCTTGGTAATTTTTAGTTTATTTAAAATATCTCAAGTTTCGCAGTTACGGTTAAGTTAATTGTGCTGCCATCTATGGATATAATAAGAAACCATTTTTTATAAAATTGCAAGCTGTATTATAAGAACAGAATGTCTGACATTTGTAAATCAAATTATAATAACCAATATAATTTATTAATTAGACTAAAAAATTCAGACATCAATGTAAATAATACACTAATTAGATCAATTAGGAAATTAATATATGAAAACAGAAAAATTTCCTATATAAATAATCATAATTATTAACTTATTTATAGAACCCACATCATTTTTTTTTTAAAAAAGTGTATATTATTAAATAATAATAATCGAATGGACTCCTTGGGAGTCCCGTGACATTCAAATATTAAAAGCATTAGCATGAACTTTGGCCCAGGAATTGCTAGTTCCCTATTAGTCACATTTATATATATATATTTCATCTACAACATTAAATGTTATTTCAAGTTATATTTTGATTCCACAAATTATAATCTATCACTGTACAACATAACACATATTTTGATAATAAAACATTAAATAATAACAATGCAAATTTTATAATTACAAACTTTTAAACTTTCCACGGAAAGCAACGTTGTTTAACATAGTTCTATTAATCTTTTGTTGATGCTTTGCTTACGTTATTATCTTTTCTCAAACTCCAATCCAATTTTGATGACTTCATTTAGTATGAGGATTGTCTATCTTAATATATAGCTGAGCACTTATAGTATATATGTGTAGAGATGATAATCTGGACCAACTGATGATTGCTGGTTTAGTATGAAATACGTATATTGGTGATTATTTATCTTTTCAACATATATGTGTTTAAGTGTATCAGTGTTATTAGATGGAGTGGAGAGTGGTGGGTCATGTGAAAGTCTGTGCTCATACCCTAATATTACATATATATAGACACAGGTATAAATAAGCCTGTGTTTCAGTTATTACATTATAAGAGATGTCTGCCCATCCTTGCATATGTATTTAATGGATTATGTCCTGTACATGTGGGGTTCAGATTGACCTTAGGTCAACATGGGTGTGACAAGAATCTCGGCTTCGGGGTGGCCTTTGAGCATTCCATCATCAGATTTTCAATTGGATGGACGGTTGAAGAGTTGGAGTAGTTTGAAGCCTGTCCATTAAAGTATGAGGATTGTCTATCTTAATATATAGCTGAGCACTTATAGTATATATGTGTAGAGATGATAATCTGGACCAACTGATGATTGCTGGTTTAGCATGAAATACGTATATTGGTGATTATTTATCTTTTCAACATATATGTGTTTAAGTGTATCAGTGTTATTAGATAGAGTGGAGAGTGGTGGGTCATGTGAAAGTCTGTGCTCATACCCTAATATTTCAATTATTAATGAAAATTAGAGCATATTAACTTTCCCAAAGAGCAGAATCTGCTGCATCGTTAAGAACTCTGACGTATACTGTGTAGTGATATTTCTTTTGTGTGCATTAGCTTTATAAAATTTTCTTACAATAATAACATCAGGCAATCATATATTTTAATAAAGTTGAAAATTCAGTTTAGATATATTTATATTGAAATAGAATTAAAATATAACAATACAATAGAGAAAAATCAGTAAAGATATATATACTTGGCCATATCTTTTAGGGGTTTAATATCAATCCTGGTCAAAGGATGATGGTGATTGTGGTTATTAAGGAACAAAGGCACCAAAATGATGATGTAAGCACTAGACAGGAATTTTATGCATAAATCTTCTTGCATCACTGGATGGATGATTATGAGATCTTTAATGGTGTAATACCATTCTTGCCCATGGAATGAAGGTGACTATATTTATTAAGGAGCCAAAGACACCAAAATGTATAGATCCTGGACTGGGTTTAGATCTATATGACTATACAAGCAAATGAATTTGGATTGAAAACATTATCTATTTTCATTTTGGACTAATAGCTTTATAATTAAAAACGATACAAGGTAGTGCTGGAGGGTTGATTAGATCGCAAGATCTATGTGCAGGGCTCTTAAATCTATTGATGATAGCCACAAGCTAGGGGATACTGAATGAATAGGCATTAGATAGGAATTGTATGCACAAACCTTCTTGCATCCATTGATTATTGTGGTAATAGCATGTGATGTTTAATAGCTTTATACTTAACTAAATAAGTAAAAGATAGCTGCTGGAGAGTTGCATTAGATCCAAAGATATAGGTGCAGTACTCTCAGATATAAGGCTTCTCACTGATAGCCACATGCTAGAAAGTAGTTTGGGGATATTGGACAAATATGCACTATATGAGGATTTGGATGCACAAACATTCTAGCATCCATCAATTATTAAGATTCACACTAGGTGGCGCTACTGTTTGGAGAGTTGCTATTATTTTAACACATTGCATAAGAAATGGTGGTAATGTGAATGTAAAAATTATAATGTGCATAAATTCAATAAGTGTGTGTGTGTGTATATATTATAAGGCTTTAATTAAGAAATGTACAAGTTGTTTGGTTTTTGAGTATGTGTGTGTTTAAGTACAAATTAATTTCTACTAAATTACGATTATTATTGGCAATAGTTTTGTTATCTAAAGTTTGAATAACATTGTTAAGTAAGCTCCATTCTTAAAATTGCAGCTATAAAATTACTTTCATTACTTATATATTATTTTTTTAACCATTTAAATTATTTGACTATTAAAAGAATTTGCTTTTAATGTGTGCTTATGTTACAAAAGAGCTTTCTGAATTTTTGTAATCCAAATATTTAATTTTTTCACTCAAAATATGCCTCGTCTATAACAATAGCTTACTAATTGAGTGCATCAAGCATAATTTGCTAATTGGAGAATTATTAATATCATCATTTATGTAATTTTACTTGCTAGCACATGGACAAAAGTAACATTACTATGAACACTCATATCATTAAATATATTTGATTTCATTTATTAAGGAAAGAAGACTGTGTAATTCGGAATCCAGTAGGAGGATGTTAAACCTTACTCTAAAAAAATGTATATATGATCCCAGAGATTTCTATATATAACAATGAACAGACATTTGTCACACTCATTGGTGGTTATGTTACTACTACTCATTCAGATTTATGAAATTTTGTATATTAAGAATTATTTGATTACACCTGGGTCTCGTTTTACGCGATAGATAGGTTCCTCAGAAAACACGCGCAAACGAAATCGTGCAAAAATAGACGTAACTTATCTTGAAAAAGGGGGGATACGAACTGTGATTTTTCAAAAATCGCGTAAAAGCAAAGCACCAATGTAAAATTATTTTAAAATTCGCGCAAAAAAAAATATAAGGAAATAAAATATGACTAATAAAAAATTTCAAATTTGAAAAAAATTGATACAAGACAAACTTTTTTTAACTATAATATTTAATTTTATTCAAAACAATATATTTTTGTGCATAATTTACAGTAATTTATATTTTTTTATACACGTTTTAATTATTATCGCTATTTGCCGGTAAAAGGTTCGTTTGCAAACTGATAAAAAAATCAGATTCTCCACAAGAGGAAATACAACTAGCACCAACGTCACTCTCATGTTGTGTTATTTAATGGTTTTCTGGTGACAACATAATTAGTAATTAATCTAACAACTAAAAATTAAATTCTTATTTTTATCTTTAATTCTCAATTTTAATTGTGCCCACTGCTATTACTCACCTTTTAAAAATAAAATTACGTTCTTTTTTAAAAAGCAAAAACAGAATGTGATTTAAAATGCAAAATTAACACGCACAATGTTTGAACAAATTTACATTATAATCTTGTAAAATTTAATGTGTGTATACATAAAATGTGGAAATCATGATTTTAATTTCATTATTGCATAAAATGTTACTATTATAAAGCACTGAAAATATTGAAATTACTAAGTTGAAAGTCGAATTTCAATAATGTGCTATTACTTTCAATATAACGTAAGTGCGCGAAATTTATTATTTAAAGTAATAGCGCATTATCAGAGGTCGACTTCCGGTGAAACATGGAATAGCGTAACTTCAAAATCGTGTTAAATAAGTCCGCATAAAAAGAGACCCAGGTGTACTTACTAAAAATATAGTTTTGCCTTAAGACTGTAATCATCTGTCTTAATGTTTAGATCAGAGATATCAATTTTATAAAATACCTCGTCTAGTGACATTCTGATAAATGTGGGTGGATTTGTAGCCAACATAACCAGATATATCTTTTATAGTGTAGTGCACCATCTTATCTGAATCTTAAATAAGTATTGATAGACTTTTTTAAGTGTAACCATTCCATTACAATATATGCTTACTTTGGTAATGTAATGAACACATAGTAAAACTTTCCCACAAATTTTTAATTGTTTTGTCAGCTATTTGAAAGTTGTACACCAGAATAATTTAATTACAAGTTACTTGCTTTTGCCTTAGCTGCAAATAAATAAACAATTTTTAACTTTCTACGCAATTTGATTTCAAACCCCAACAATCAGAATTTCCCTACAGTGACCTGACAACTTTTATTCTATGACACTTCTTGGAAATAAAATTTGATTACACCAGTTACACTGTTGCAACTCTGCAGACTCTTAAAAATTTTTTTTAAATATGGCTCATTATGCCAGGTTTCGCTACATTCTTACAAGAACCGCTTGACTCCATATTACCTATCTTATGCATATTTCCTGTAAAAACATAGTCATGTAGACTAAAAGTCATACTTATAAAAAATGCAGCAAAAGCCAAGAAAGTTATTAATAATATGTTCTAACAATGTATGCTACCTCAAAAATAATATATATTTTAAAGAAATGGTTTTTTCCATATGTTATAGCAACGGCCGAGAGGCGAACTCGCAACAACCGTCTGCAACCAACTGCTTGCTTGCAAGGCAGCTGCGCAGACCTTTCAGCTAACAACGCTTGACTAAAGAAATGCTTTTATTCACATAAATGCTCTAAAAAATAAAATAAAATAAAAAGCATTCAAAAATAAACATTTTCTTCAGCTTTCAGCAGTCACGTTTATAGTTTAAGAATATTTCTAAAATAATAAAAAAGCCATAAAGCTGAAGAAAAGTTATTTTTTACTTTCTAATGCAATTTTACTTTTTAAGGTGTTTCTTTGATTTTTTTTTTATTTGCTACAATTTAGTTTTATGATAAAGTTTAGAAATAATTTAATACCATTAAATGGCAATACTGTAAAAAGTCTCTGTTCCTAAAATTGTTTGCAAACTCTAAAAAAATATATTTTCATTGAAAATACATATGCAATCAAAATTCAACTAGATTACAAATCAGGAAACGAGTAAAAAATGAGTTACAAGATTTCTCAGAAAGACAAACAAAAAAAAGTAAGTTAAATAAAAGCATATAAAAAAATCAAAAAGAGCTTTTTGAATTTTGTACTCTCCTTTAAAATTTGATTTAGTGGGAGAAAATTCTAGGATATTATTTTGCTTACATTCTCTTTCAATCATTTGCTGAGTCTGATGTTTGGGGATAAAAACTACCATGAAAAAAAGGGAATACATGAGATTCTTCTCCTTACAGCTTCAGTAATCTGCTGTGGAGTATACTCAAATCCCAAAGAAGACCTACTGAAAATGAAAATTCTCTGGATGCACTGGATGATACTGTTTCTCACTTCTAATTTACTTTTATATGTAGCTTTTTATACATCGTCCAAAATATCTGGAACATATAAAATCAATATAATTTCATATCCCAAGATGTTGTTTCTTATTTAAACTTTATAATATTGATAAGTGGACTGAAAATCCTTTATTAGTTTCCTTATCTGTCAACAGAAGTTTGTGAAATAATAAAAAAAATACTATATCCATAATTATTTGAAAACAATTGATCAGAGTTAGAATATAATTGATCAGCCAGATGTTGTGTTGAGCATCCATTTGAGAATCTATAGCTCTTAAATCCATCATTCTACTGCTGCATTAATCTGCGCAGGGCATGCTAATATTCATAATGATATATAGATGTTTACAGTATTGTAAAGATACTTATTTGTTAACTCCTACTTCTTTGAGGACAAATAAAATACTGACTCATCTACAAATACTGGATGCTAGAATGACCTGACAGCAGGTTATCTGGAAAAAAATCCTGACTTTGTGTTGAAAAATTCTCAGCTATCAAAAAAGCTTCACCCAAATGCGAACCCCAGGTCAATGGAACAAGTTAATGCCAAATCCACAATTATTTTCAAATGAGAGACAGTTGCTAAACAATTAGTGTCCTACCTTTCATACAAGATTGTGCAGCAAAATTGAATAATTTAATTGCTTACAACAGTTTCTGCAAAGAATACCACATAATGAATTTCAATTCAGAATAATTTTGGAATTGGCATCTTTACATCACCAATTTCCACAGTGAGAAATAGCTAATGTAAATTTCTCAAATGGTGATTATAGAGCGAGAAGAGATGCTTCGGTGGCAATACTTTCGAATACACGATTCACAAACGAACTCATAATTGACAGACTTGATGAATAAATCAATATCAGAATGACTTGATATTTTTTAGACCTAAATGTTAAATTGTGATTATTTATTAAGTGAATAGGAAGTATGTAAATACTTTTAGAAAAAGGCTTTAACCTTTATTAGATATGCCTTGAACATTTATTAACAGTCAAATGATGCCTTTTTTTGACTCTAGAGGAACCTCTCAAACCTCAACAGAGTGGCAGTAGCGGGGTTAACATATAATAATGATGTGTTTATAAAGGGGTATTACTTAGAAAGTACAAAGAGAAGTAGGAAGACATGCATTAGATGCAGAAGTGTGAATGGCAAAGGAGGCAATTCAAGGAGAAATGGAATGGTCAAGTTTTTATATGAGAGATGCAAAAAACAAAATAAAATGGTCAGTAGATTGCAGTTTATGGATAATAAAAGAATAGCCAAAATAGTATTTAATTGGGTTATGAATAAAGGCCAGGCAACAAGATGGGTGCGAATGGTAATGTGATATGCTGAAGATTTAGATAAAGAATTTATGTCAGTATACTTCTACAAAAGGTGGGATCATTGTGTTAGGAAAATTGTTGAGAGTTATAGTGTTAAGGAATGGGATAGAAGAATAGATGCATTAATAAAGAATAGGGAGTTGGAGAGCTAGTATGGAGAGTAAAAAGTTTAAATATTTATAGAAGTAAACAGAATATTGGGTGTAAAATAATTTATGATAATAGCAAGGAAAGTAGTTTACTGTTTAAGGCTCAAACAGGATCTTTAGCAACAAGGGAATATACACCTAAATGGAAAAATATGGGTGATTTAGTCTGTAAGTTGTGTAAGGAAGGCACAGAAAATATTAGGCATCTGTTAATTGAATGTAAATGCCTGAAAGCAGAAAGGGTACAAATAATGAAGTTGTGAAAGAATAAATATGAACAAAGTAATTATACAGAAAATAGTTATTGCTGGCTTTGGTAAAAGATAAGGAGGTTTTAGATATAAAGGCCATAGAGTTGACAAAGTCTATGTTGTGGAAATGGGATGGAGCAGGATAGAGAATATGGGAAAACTTGGGATGAGGAATGGAAAGGGAAGTCAAAGTGGCTAACAAGTTTCTGTGGGCATCGTTGCTAAGATTCCTGACTCCGTATAAGGAGAAGTCATAGTATGCATCACATCACAGATAGTGAGTTTGTAAAGATAAGAACAGCCATCATATCTTTAACCTAAACTCCCACTTATATAGACTAATCTTGATTTGGGAGTGTGAAGTTGTTATTCTCTTCACTTTTCAAGTCCACTAATTCCTTTACAAATTAACCTTCATGCAATTTTTGTAATTTAAGAGTTAGTATTATCATCTTCATAGTAGAATCTATGCTTATTTATCCTAGGAAGTACGTAAACACTTTTATAGAGGTTTTAACCTTTATTATATGCGCTTTGAACATTTATAATAAAAAGTCAAACGATTTTTTTTTTACTATAGAGGGACCTCTCAACCTCAATACAAGACAGCAACTTGCTATTTACATAAGTTTATATATTTAGAGTATAAAGATCATAATATTAACTCATTGTAAATTGCAAGATATCATGAAAGTTAATTTGTTAAGAAAATAGTGATCTTAAAAAGTGAAGAAAGTAACAGCTTCATGC
Source organism: Epiperipatus broadwayi (assembly GCA_028023455.1). Taxonomy (NCBI): domain Eukaryota; kingdom Metazoa; phylum Onychophora; class Udeonychophora; order Euonychophora; family Peripatidae; genus Epiperipatus; species Epiperipatus broadwayi. The sequence continues at coordinate 26,712,660 of JAQFVV010012395.1, read as the reverse complement.
TCTCAGATCAAGATGCTTCAGATTGGCCTAAGACAGCCGTTTTTATCTTTATAAAGTTGCTATCTTGTGAAGTTTGATTCCTCTATAGTCAAAAAAAAGACATCCTTTGACTATTATAAATGTTCAAGGCACATATAATAAAGGTTAAAACCTTTCTCCAAAAAAGATCTAAATGTTGTAACTTTCCTTCCTCCCAAATTTTTTCTTTGTATAACAGTCTTGTGGATTTTTCCATCTTCTTTATTTCATTTAACAATAATGAAAATTTTTTAAAAATGTGTGCAAGTGGTTGAAATAAGAAGCAAAAAACTGGAGAAAAAAAAAAGATAAGTATATGAATGTCAATGCAGATTAGGGGAAAAATCATCATCATCATTTTCAACCAGTATCGACTCACTGCAAAATAATGAAGATCTCTAAAAATTTAATCCAGTTTCTCTGATCCATAGCACTTTTCTCATAACAGCAAACTTCCTTATTTCATTCATCTAACGCATATGTGGTCTCTTTCTAAATCTTTAACAATTTCTTGGAATCCAATTTAAAGATTTCAACTATCCATCTATTATCATTTTTTCAAACGATATATATCCAGTCCAACAATGTCAGTAATATCTGTTCTCTTACCAATATATTTTCTTATAGATGTCTTTATGTTATTCCTAACATATATCTCTCCATATTTCATTGAGAAATCTGAAGTCTTTATACTGATCTGTTAAGTATCCAAGTCTCAGATTCATAAGTAAGAATTTGTAAAATATATCTAAGAAATTTATTTTTCAAATATATAGGCATATTTCCTTTTAATATCAAGTTATTCTTACCAAAAACACTCCATCCAAGTTTAACTTTATGATTAATTTCATCCATTATGTTTCCATATGTATTAATAATCTGACCAAGGTATTTGTAATTGTCACTTTCACGATTATCAATCTTACACTTCTGAGAAAATTCATTGAACATTACTTTTAGTCTTAATTATCTTTAATTTCTATTCTCTTATTTTCATTTGATAACTCCTGCAACATTTCCTGAAGCTCTAAAGCAGCGTTTCCCAACCTTTTTGGCTCACATACCATTTGGTAGTATATCATGCTAAATTGTACCACTTCGTAAAAATGATTGTATTTTGTGAAATTTGTTATTGGGAGTGTGTTATTTTATTTGCATTATACATATTATAGGGTGACCATGTATTCACATTACATAATGAGACAAATTACATACGTCATGCTGGATTATAAACTCACTGAAATTATAAACTCACTGTAACATATATGTATGTGTTTGTTCAAAGTATCATATTTATCTACTATTTTGTCATATTTCATTTACTAATAAATGGTTTTAATAAAAACACAAAATTATAAAAACCCAATTAATATATTTTTTTATCATAATCAAATGTTTTTATAAAATAAATTTGATGAGATCCTTGTGCTTGTTTCGAAGAACATAATTTTTTGAACTTTGGTTCAGAAGATGCAAGATATACCCTTAAGTCTACAGCTGCATTCAATCTGTTTCAATACTTTTTTTTAAAAAAAATATATGAAGAAAAAGCTCTTTCTACTAATTCCATACTAGTAAATGGTAATAATAATTTAAGAGCTTTCTCAGAAAACTGTTCATATTCTTTAATGTTTAACCAAAATTAATTAGATTGTGTCGATAATTCTATTAAATTTTCTTTCTCTTTTATTGATAATGATGTACCTTTTTCTAAATTTTCTTCATAGAAGGGGTTTGAAATCCACTTATCATTTGTGTTTTCGGGTTTTGAAAAATATTCCATGAAAGACAATTTTAATCCTGTTAAATGTGCTATTATATTTTCTGTATATCTTGAGACAGACTAACCTTATTTTCAAACAAAAAAATATGTAGAGTTTCGAATTTTCCCGGTTGATTGTTTTCAATACACTGTTTCCAAAAATCTAATTTCTTATCATACTTTCAATTTTATCATTAACATTAAAGATCGTTATCGAGTTATTCTGAAGTGTCAAATTTAAGTTCATTTATTTGCAAAAAATATCAGATAAATATGCAAGCACCTGAAGCCAATCAAAATCATACAATTTCGAAGAGAGATCAAAAGGATTGTCTTAAAAAAAAAACATGTGCTTCTTGTCTAAGTTCGAATAAGCAGGTTATATAGGGATCAATGAATTTTAATAAACAAAGACGATACGATCACAAACAATAACCTGTCACTTATAAGCCATGCGGTAAAGTGAATGAGAGTGCAGCACTATCACAACAGTGGCGGCGACATCTCAAGTTACTCGTGGCTTACGGCTAAATTTAAAAGTGCACTCCAAAAAAAACGATATCAATTGCTGGATTTTCAATCATCGACTGTACATATTAACAACTTTACTGTATAATATTATTCATTAAAATAATTTTTATGAATTATAGGAAAAAAACGTTTCTATGATATTTTTATGATTTAATTTTTTTTTATTTTTTATGTCCGCCATTATTGATTATTTTTCGTGTACCACCAACCAGCAACTCGCGTACCACCAGTGGTACGCGTACCACAGGTTGGGAAACGCTGCTCTAAAGCATTATTTGCAAAAACAACTACATCATCTGCAAAATAAATAATCTTCAGTTACTTTTACTCCTTTAGCTTCCCATTTTAATCCACAAAATAGTCTTATAAAATTGTTGTAAAAAATTTTGGAGATATGGAATCACCCTGTCATACATTTTTCTCAACGTTAGCCATCTTAGTATTACTATTTAAACTAATCAGTGCTGTTACATTTTGATAAATATTTTTCAGATCTAACAATATCCTATGTTTTAATGATCCAATGCATTAATCACTTAAGAAATGTCTATAGAATCAAATGCTTTATCATAATTTACAAACCCAAAGCATAATGGCAACTTATGTTCATTATTCCTTTCTATAAAACCAGCTTGTTCTTTTGATTGGTTAATATCTGAAGTTCACTGCAAATGAGGTGTAATTATCTTGCTAAAGACATATGAAAAAGTTGTATGATCCCCAAGATGCACATTTCATGTTGAATCAGTACTCATCAGTTGACCCTGATTACAATATTTTACACATATCTTTATCATTGTTCAGTATATATAAATAGCCAATTACTACAATTTAACTGATAAGTGTCAAATTTACTGCCCTTACAATGTTGACACACCCATGTAAGTGGAATATAAATAATTTTTATTAGTCATTCATTAGGTTAGAGATTATCTATTTAATGAATATTTCTATAATGTAACTTTCACTATACCACTCTCACACAAAGTTGGAATGGTCTTTTTATCCACTTTTAATACCTTATGGAGGGGTGCAATCATAATAAATGGAAATATGTTAAGATTATCCACCAAATGAATATTTCTGTAGTGTAATTTTCACTACTCCATTAAGTGATTTGCATCAAAATTGTTAGGGCATTAAGTTTGACATCAATCAAACTGTAGTAATTGGCTATCTACATAAACTGAACAATGATAAAGATATGTGTAAGATATATTAAGATCTGGGCCAACTGATGAGCATAAAATGTATATCTTTAGAATCAGATCTTTGTTCATAAGTTTATGATTATACTCCTCCACAAGGTGTTAAAAGCAGATAGAAAACAGTCCCTACTTAGCGTCAAAGTGGTGTAGTGAAAAGTACACTATAAAAATATTATTCATTAAGTGGATAATCTCTAGTCTAATGAATGACTAATAAAAATTATTAAAAATAATAGATCTGTAAATTGTAATACTCTCTTTTTCATTTTCCTCAAATATCAATATTACTACTGCAATCTTCCATTTATCTAGTATATTTTTACAATTTGGATATTTGGTGTATAGGTTTGCCAATAACTTTTCTATTTCTTCACCAACTTCTTTTAAAATATCAATAATTCCATTATTTCCTGGAGCTTTTTTTTTCTTCATAATTTAATTGCATATCTTGCCTCTTCATTTAGAATAATTAGCAATTCAAAATTATGCAATAATTGCAGAGAATACTTTTGTTTTCTTGTTCTTTATTACCATATAATTCTTTAAAGAACTTCCACACAATTCACATTATCATCTCTCTTTTTATTAATATGCCATCTATCTTCTTATTGCTGGATAAACTTACATTCCAAAACTAAGGTGTTTTTCACTTTTAAGATTATTTCTTCTATAACTTTTATTTATCAATTCACAGTTATATTTCCTTATATCACTATTAATTATTTTTCATACCATTTTACAAAACTCTAAATATTTTAATTTCTTCTTAATCAATATTTTTTAATAAAAATTGTATTTCTTCTTTCATTGATGCATTGCCTTGTCTCAGAAGAAAATTTATCTGTAAAGTGCTGTTTTTTATATATTACTGTCTTTGTGGCAATTTTTAATAGAGTACCAATTATTTTAAACTAAAATAAAGAGCATGCTAATAGCTCTAACAAGCTTTATCGATAAATGCTGCAAGAGAAAGCATTTAAACTCACTATCTAGAAATTATTGCCAGACCGTTTTCTAGCTATTGGATTTCCTCAGTGAGGCGCTAGTGTCTGAAATATCCTAGCGCCTCACTGAGGAAAGCCAATAGCTAGAAACCAGTTTAGGATTGGGGATAATTTTTAGCTGGTGATTTTAAATGCCTTCTCTTGTGGCATTTATCAATAAAGCTTGTTAGAGCTATTAGCATGCTCTTTATTTTAGTTCATAATTACAAGCTTATTAAATTAAGTAACATAACGTATGACTTTATTTTATTATCAGTTATCTTCTTATACATTTTAGTCAAAGTCTGAATCATTTTCACAGTCTCTTAATATTTCAAAATGATTAGCAAGTACTAATTTAAATTCATTAGCGTGTTTTTGAATGTTAGCAATACCAACTGTTAATATTTTATTACTTAATAGTTTTTATATTAACACATATCTTACATCTCATTAATTGATGACCATTTCCTATATTGACTCTATTAAGAATATTGCAATCCTGAAATACATATCTTCTCGTGGTCAAAATATTATTCCAATTCTGCTATATCTTGTTTCTATTTATCTGTTTTTTTTTTTTTTCAAAGAAATAATTAAATAATATAGTTTTATAATTACTGTGAACTTCATAAATCTGTGTTCTCTCATTTCTGTCACCATAACAAAATTTACCCACAGTAATTACATTTTTCAATCATTTACTAATTCTATCACTAAAGTTTCCCATGACAATACAAAAGCTGCTATTCCTTCATCACAATTATCTGCATTTGCTGTCTTCCATTAGTTTGAATAACTAATCTTACCACTCTATCTGATAAACCATGAATCTCTATGATGAATTCCACTTCATTCGTGCTTCCAATATTCATGCCTTTGTAGTAAAGTACATGTCCATATTTTAAATCATTTATCTGTTCACCTCTTATTCTAACTTCACAAAGTCCAAAAATGCCCCATTTAATATTAGATAGTTCTTCAAATTTATGCAATCAAATTTATACAATATTTATTTGAAAACAATCTGCAAAAAAAAAAAAAAAATTGCAGTCTAAGTTCACAATGAGAGGATTTTTAGAACCGCCTCCTTCAGCCATCAACCACTGCCTTAACTGAAATTTATCATTCCCTGGGAATAAGAAGCATAATTTAATCGTAGTTGTCATGATTGAAAATATCTATTAAAAAAAAAAAAATCATTCATACATAAATTATCCAGCCTTCAATAGAACTCAACTAATATTTCAGTTAAAAATTATCCCAGTCATGCTCATTTATCACATAGTAATAACAGTTGCAATGACCAAAGCATATGGAATGAACATTAACAATTTGCCCTACTCAGTTCCTTTAAGACCTCAAAGAGAAATAAAAGGGTCTCCTTTCAGTTAACAGCAACCTCCTTTCTTAAACCGTGAGAGTAATAAATGACTGTTTTAAGTTCATATCTTATTTGTTTTACTTTTATGATCATTATAATCTAAATATACTGATTTTTCTTCATACAATAATTGATCAATATTGATAAAAACAGTTTGTATTCCTTTAAATAGGAAATAACTGACTTTAAATACGATAAATTAATAATTTTTATTAGTCATTGATTAGACTAGGGATTATCCACTTAATCAATAATATTTCTGTAGTAGAATTCTCACTACACCACTCTCTCACAAGGATTGGTTTCTATCTTCCACAAGGTGTTAAAAGCGGATAGAAAAGAGTCCCTTGCGTGAGAGTTGTGTAGTGAAAATTACACTATAGAAATATTTTAAATAAGGTAAGTTTTAATTTTGAAATGTCATTTTACCATGATACTAAGACTTTAGAAATAACGTTCATAGTGAGCCACAGTCTACCATCAAAAAAAAAAAAACAACAACACAACTACTACCTATATAACTATGTTATTTTCTAGCCACAATATTAGGTACTAAATTGAAAGTGTAGATTATACAGGTAAACTTTAGTAAACAAAGCTCTGGGATAGATTGATGCTCTTTTTTAAACATTAATAGTCATATATTTAATGATTCCATAATTCCTCTAAAAATCAATCAAATTGTCTATACTGGGTATCTTTTTGAAAGAGCTCCTTTTTTACTAGACTATTTCTTCATTGAGTAATTTTCCAAAAACCTTTTTATTTACAGTCAAAAAAATATTTTTCCCTTATCCTATAAAAACTCAAACCTTCTATTGAATGTTATTCTCATAACTAGGATGAAACACATTAGTCCGCTCATTTTCTATTGATTTAAAACTTTTATTTCATGAAAATTCATTGAAAATAATGTCAGTTTCTGGCACGATCACAATACTTTTCTCTACTATAAGTACCTCAGGAATCGGAAAATAAAAAAAAGTTGTACATGTGGCCAACAAAAAACCTTATAAAAGTACATGTGGCCCAGGACCAGAAAAGTTTTCCTATCTCCAGGCTAGATAAACCTCAAAAATGGTAACAAATCTTTAATGTGACATTAACTAGTTCCAAATAATTAGTACCAACTCCCAAGACACTTTCACCAATAAGCGAACATAAGTGATCACTTAAGGGCACCAAGATTTTTTAATTCTAGCAAAATACTGTTTAATATTAACTAAATATTATTTAATTATTATAAATACATATTTTAATGTTTTAATTTAATTTGCAAATTCTCAAGAATGAAAGCCAAAATAATAATAATAACTAAAATATCAAAATTTGTAAAGTTCAGCAATTATGATATTTAAAAATCATAAATTTTTGATAAGTTTTGTAATAATTTTCTTCCTGTGTAGACTTTTTTTTTAATGTTTGTAATATCTGCATGTGTAGATGATATATATGCACTTACTGAAGCATTTTCTTTTTGACATTTCCATGTAACAAATTCAAGATTGTTATTGAGCAGAAGTAAAATACCTGATTTCCACTACATAATATATTAATCTCTTTTTAATGTAGTAAAATGGATTTAATTATTTGTTAGTTCATTTTCTGAGAAATCTTAGAAGATAAATATTTAATTGTTTGCATTAGATAAAAGCACCTTATTTTGTTCCATATACTTCTCTCCTCCTGTCTGCTAGGAACGTAACATATCTGTTACACTAAAAAATAAATCTACTTCATTCTACTTTAAAGCCATTTAATGTATGCATAAGTAATCAATGGAATATTAGATGACAATGTTTTTATATCCACAATTCCAAATTATTTTCTGTTTTATGATCATCACCAATGAGAAACTCAAGATCTAATGCATGTTTGGACTTTCTCACATCCAGGATCCAACTAGTCTGGGGATGTAAAAAGAAAATAGCGAATTCAGACATAAAAGCATTACCATCTAATAACAACTGATTACTCAAGCTTATAATAGATGGCTCTGTACTAGGGTTAAGGGAATTGTTAATAACAAGCATATGTAACCTGCAAACAAGTCATGTGATACTTATTTGTTTAATAAAAAGTAAACAAATCATAAAATTTCAAAACCAGATTGATATTATTTTTTTAATACATACATACTTCTAAATTTTTGGATTTTAACAGCATCTGAACTCTACTCCATTGCAACCCACTATTAGTCCAAAAAGTCAGACTGCCCTCTCCTATTATACATATATTTTGGACTAATCTTTGTTTATCAAGTAAGCATAAGCATAAATACATGGTACAACTTAACATCATGTATATATATTCATCAATAGTAGTCTGTCCAATAGACAGGTCCTGAGAGTAGTCACTACATCAGTTCATCCATTCTTCCATTCCATTCTCTTCCTTGCCCACTTCCTCAATTCCACATAACCCCTTCCATCTCGTAAATCATCCAATAATGTCAATCTCTTCCATCCTTTCTTTTTATTTCCACTCACCATTCCTTCCAAAACATCTTTCATTAAACTATAATCTTTTCTTAGTATATATGTTAGGCAGACAGATTGATATTAGATGAATTTAAAACTTCCACATTCTAAAACACATTCTTGAAACATGAATAAAAACATACGAGAAAAACAAATGACCTCCAGTATGCACATTTCATATTGAACCAGCACTTATCATTTGATCCAGATCATAAACTCTTACACGTCTTCATCATCTGTTAAATGTTTCCAATATAAAATTATTACATTTTGATTTTCAGGTATCAAATTTTCTGCATACACAACTTTAACACCCACTACTTTAGATAAACATAATAATGATTATTAATAATCATTTATTAAACTAAAATCCTAACCTAGATGCAAACTTTAACTCTTAGTTAAAGGAGAATATATTTTACATATGTGTATAATTTGAGAGAATACTTACATCAAATTAAGATAATCAGCTGCAAAAAATGTTCCGATAAGCTTAATAATGATTAATAATAAGAAATCGATAAATTCGGCCACAAAACGTTTCCAGATGGGTGGAATGTAATATTCTGCACCTACAAAAACATAAAATAAATTCTATTATTTGTTCAACATCCAAAAATTAGTCATTGGATAATAAAGTTCAGTAAATTTGATGTGTAATATAATTTACATTCCATTTGTAATGTGAACTCAAGAGATTTTGCTTTTTAAATTTATTGAAATTCATATTTAAAATAAAACAATGAAGATAATTTATGGGTGGCAATTGAGGATCGAACCCAAATAACAAATTGATCAAAATCTATCTAAGTTAATCAAAAAAAATCAAATAACCAGCATCATCATCATTTTCAACCATTATCAATCCACTACAGAATCAAGGTCTCTCCAAATTTAATCCACTTTCTCTAATCTCTAACCTCTCTTCTCTACATCATATCAATAAACTTCCTTATTCCATCCATTAAAACAGGCAAAACTCTATATGTATTGCCACTCAGTGCAAACCAGAGTAATCAATGGATGCCAGAAGGCTTGTGCATAAAATCCCCATCTCCCCAGACTAGTTTCTGGCTTGTGGCCTTCATCAATGAGGAACCTTGGATCTGAGAGCACTGCATCTAGATTTTAGCATCTAATGCAACCCTCCAGCAGCCATGTTTAATCTCTTCTTAACTACAAAACTATGAGACAAATTAAAGACACTATAATATTTTTCAATCCAAGCTCATCAGCTTATATAGTGATATAGGTCTGAACTCAGTTCAGTACCTATACATTTTGGTGTTTTTGGTTCTTTAATAACCATAGCCACCATTATCCTATTAGTCTGAGATATTGAATGAGTAGGCACTAAATGGGGATTTTATGCACAAGCCTTCTGGCATCCATTGATTACTCTGGCTTGTACTGAGTGGCAATATGTATAGAGTTTTGTCTGTTTTAATAACAGTTAAGAGCAAGCATAAGAAATAGTGATCATGTGATGTTTATTGGCTTAAAACCAATCCTGCCTAATAGGATAATGGTGGCTATGGTTATTAAAGAACCAGACTCCAAAATGTATATGTACTGAACTGAGTTCAGACCTATATGACTATATAAGCTGATGAGCTTGGATTGAAAATATTATAGTATTTTCAATTTAAGTCTCATAGTTTTGTAGTTGAGATAAAAGGTGGGTGCTGGAGGGTTGCATTAGATCCTAAGATCTAAGTACAGTGCCCTCAGATCCAAGGCTCCTCACTGACGAAGGCCACAAGCCAGAAACTAATCTGGGGATATTGGATGAGTAGGCACTAGATGGGGATTTTATGCACAAGTCTTCAGGCATCCATTGATTACTCTGGCTTGCACTGAGTGGCAACATGTATAGAGAGTTTTGCCTGATTTAATAACAGTTAAGAGAAAACAAGAAATAGTGATCATGTGATATTTATTGGCTTATTCCATCCATCCATCCCATATGTGGTTTCATTCTAGATTTATTACAATCTTTTGGAATCCAAATTCTCTTCTAACAATATGTCCAGCCCAATTCTTTTTCAATATCTTAATTCTGTCAATAATAACAATACCTGTTTGTTCTCTCACTCATGTAATTTCCTTTTGAACAGTTGATACTTCTAGCATACACCTTTCCATACTTTGTTGAGTAGACAAAAGTCTCTGTATTGTTCTTTTACTTAAAGGTCTAAATTTGATCCATAAATAAGAACTGTATATACTAAAAATATCTCTTTTCAATTACAAAGACATATTTACTTTTTAATAGTAAATTATTTCTACCAAAAGCATTCCAACCAAGATTAATTCTATGATTAATTTTGCCCATTATGTATCTCTCATTATTAATAATCTGATCAAGATATTTGTAGATGTTAACTTCTTCTAATTCAAGATTATCAATCTTTATTTTCTTCTCATAAAGTTCACTGAATACTATTTTACTCTTTTTAGCGATTTACTTTTAGTCCTATTTTCTTGCTTTCATTGATAATCTCTTGCAACATTTCCTGAAGTTTTGAAGCCTTATTTTCAAAACCAATCATATCAATCTCAATGAATTACATAACCTCCATTCACTTTTACTCCCTTAAGTTCCCATTTTAATATACAAAATAATTATTGTAAAACTTCTATAAAACAGTTTTGGAGATATGAAATCACCCTGCTGTACACTTTAATATCATCATGTAATCCAATCACTGCTGGCACATTTTGGTAAATATTCTTCACAATATCCCAGATTTACATCAGAATGACCAAAGGCTTTGATCATCCTGAAAGTGGTCATAGAATAATCAAACATAATGACAATTCAGATTAATTGACCCTTCTTTCAAAACTTGGATAAGATCCATTTGCTAATTCCATTTTTAAATCCACCTTGTTCTTTTGGTTGGTTAGAAATGAAAATTCACTGTAGGCAAATTGTAATTATCTTTGGTAAAGATTTTATATAGCATTGGTAGAAGTCTGGTAGGTCCGAAATTTTTAATATCTTGATTATCACTTTTTTAAATATCAACATCACTATTGTTATTCTTCCAATCACTTAGTACATCTTTATCATTTAGATATTTGGCATATCGTTTTGCCAATAATTTCCTATTTCTTAATCTGCTTCTTTTAAATTATCAATAATAAGTCCATCATTTCCTGGGACTTTTTCCCTCTTCACAGATTTAATTGCATGTCTCATTACTTCATTTAAAATATTTGGCAATTGAGAAAATATAATAAATGTATGGAAAACTATGTTTTCCTATTTTTTATTACTATATGTCTCCTTATTAAACTATTCCACACATTTCGTAACATCAACCCTCCTTTTAGTAATTGTTCATCCTTTTTTCTTATTGCTGAAATAATTTTCCTTTCAATAACAAGATGCTCCTTTACACTTATTCTCTTCTACAGCTTTCGTTGCCAATTTGTAATTACATTTTCTTATGTCATTATTAACTCTTTTTCATACAATTTTAGAAAACTCTAGATAGTATACGAATAAAATTTCATAAATAAATAGCAAATTAATAATCACCATAAATAAACCATTGTGTATTCCTACCACATAATAACTTTCTATTTGAAATATGAATATCAATAAATATGGCCAACAAAATTCATTAGCCTAAGACTGCAAATACAATATAATTTATCTGCAGTATTCAAGATTCATCTCTGTAATGGCTCAGGATTTGTGAACATAAACCAGACAATAATTTTCTCTACATATAAGTATGCATAAATTTACAATATCTAAGCTGGTATCCAGTCTAAAAAATGAGACCAGTCCTTTTGTACTATGCAGGTATTTCACTCTCATCAAGTGGACTAGAGATCTAAGTATCGATAAACATACAAATGACCTTAACCTTATTTAAGCATTTAGAAAGCCTCCCATTTGATTTTAAAATGTGAAATAAGTCACATACAAACATTTATGCCGTTTCCAATAAGATCATAAATTCTTACCGCAAAGGACGTGGATAATTTCCTTCCCATTTGTTTTAATATTAAAAAGTTATTTAAGGAATAGAGAAATTGTATAGTGGTCAAAAACAGAGATAACATTATGAAGCATGTAGAAAAATTCTACAAAAACAATTCGGTTATAAAAATTAAGAAGACAATATCAACTGAAAAGCCGCATTTTATGCGTAAGTTAAACGTGCAACCGAATTCATTAAATCCATTGTTATTCATTCATCCCCATTTAACTTACCTTACATCACTATCTGAACATAAACTTAAATTAGGAGTACTGTATAATTCCATAGCGAGAACCCTTTTTCCAGATTACTTAAAAAATATATAATAATAATGAGTGATAGAGTGCAATGCTTATCAAACCTGGGTAAATTATCCATAATTGGATAAAAATGTCTTTTCTTTGGGTAATGGCATACGCAGGATTATACAATTTTCTTGCTATAATTTTAGCGATTCCAATAAAAGTCTAGAAATGATTAGCTTTTCTACTAATCTAGTGGAACTTATTATCTTGATTGAATAGTGATTATTAGATGATACTGCAATTTTATTCACATTCTCAGATACTGCAATTTTATTCACATTCTCAGACTGTCTTCTAGCTTTTGCTTTCATTAATGAAGAGTTGGGATTCAAAGCTAGAGACCAATGCAGTTATGCAATTGGCAATCATCTTTAATTTCTTTTTACTATCGAACTAGTAGTCTAAAATTCAAAAAAATCCTAGTGTTTTAAATCTAACCTGCTTGTACAGTTGTATGAGCATCAGATTTGAATGATCCTACAAGAATTTTTTGATCAAGTTCAAACTCTTAGGAATTTTTTGAACTTCAGGATAGCAGCTCAATAGAAGAAGTTGAATGAAGATGCCAGATGCATAACTACATTGGTTCCAGTTTTGAATCCCAAATTCTCACTAATAAAGGCAAAAAATAGAAACTAATCTGGAAAGTGAGATTAAACTGCAGTACCATCTGATAATCACTAATTATTCAAGCTTACAATAGATTGTGTTAGAATAGTTTTTAGTAAAGTAAATTGAAAGAGTTTAGTTATACTTCACTTTTAACTAAATATGGTAAGTGGTGCACTAATATGCAGCTAAAGAGAAGTTTGAGCTTTGATGTATTAATATATGCTAAGCGCTGACGAAAGCTTCAGCTTTCATATTCACAGCTATACCAGCTATGAATATGAAAGCATAAGCTTTGGAAAGCACTTAGCGTATATTAATATATCAAATCTAAAACTCAAACTTCTCTTTAGCTGCATACTAGAACACCACTCACCAATTATAATATTTGAATAAATAAAGTAATACTAACTTGGTAAAATCTAGAATTGTGAGTTTGTGTTACACCATGAGATCTTATTCTCTTAAGTGAGCTTATAACCAAGAAAATAGGTGTATATATAGGATAAGAGACTTGGACAATATTATTTTTTAACATTATTTAAACAGCCTGATTGGGGGGAGGGAGGGAAATTTAATCTAGACGCTCAAGACTTTGTATAATTTACTCACACAAGGTACTGTGCTTGTTTAATTAGTTGAGATGTTTCTTATATTTTACATTTTCAATATTCTTTTTTAATTCTCAATAGAATTAAATATACTTTTTTATATTTAACACCATATAAAATAATAAATATTGAATATTAATTTCGCACAGCATTAAATGTATATGAAAATTCAACGGAACGGAGACGATTAAGTTTCATCTAGCCATTAAATAACATATCCGCTGTATTACATTTGCAAACTAAAGAATAGTATGGACCTAACTATTCTTATGCTTTATTTACAATAAAAAGCATAAAAAAGGTGGGTTAGTTTACTAATGTATTATGACGGATATGTTATTTCATGAATAGAAAGAGCTTAGTCATCTCTGTTCAATTTTTATATTGTATAAAATGTTAATTTTTTTTATCCAAAATAATATTTGTGAAGTTACTAAAATTTTTAGAATATTCTTAATATTTACAGTAAATGACATAATTCTTTTTCTTATTGAAAAACTACATCTTCTATAAATTAAAAGTAAAAAAAATGGAAAAGTCCTAATAAATAAATATTTTTTCCAATACTTACATAATACTTTATATATTGATTTTAATAAATGAATATTTCTAATGCTATAAAACTCATTATGCATCAGATAAAATTCACAATGAGTCATAAAAAGAATAACTTTGCAGACATGAAGAGACCTTCAACTTTGATATTCCTTGTTTAGAAGATATCAGAGGGAAGTAACAAAGCAACAAAAAATCCAAAGCATTTAATCAAAAGGATAGAGTAAAAGCAGATTACAAGATAACTTATCTGACAGCACAATCAAAGATACTACTCTTTTTTGTATAAAAAGGCCGCTTCGCGTTGGTGATTCCAGCATGCCTGGCACATGCTATGCCTATTCACTCTTCTCTATGCACTGCCCTAGAAGGGGGTCTTAGACCGTCTTTTGTCCAGAAGCAAGATGCTAGTCAATCACTAAAACAATGCATGATATTGATCACCAAATAAGGGGGAGCAGCAGCTATGCTACAATTAAATAGCACTATTTAGTTGCCAAATAAAAATTACTGCTAGAGATATAAATGCAGAACTTATCCATCATATCAAATGAGACATTTCTACTCACTTGGACAAAATCACAGATGTGTTTAAGGACTTATTATCAATGGTCTACATCTAAATTTGAAACCACAACTGAACAAGCTATTCTTTGCCAACCTTGCAAAATGATCACTAAAGAAATTAATATTTTTTAATGACGTTCATGCATTTTTTAATATATTTCCATGCCGAGGTTAGAAGTAACAATCTTTAATGATTATTGAGATTAAAGTTCAGATTTTATAGCTCAAGCATAGCAATATAATTTCAAATTTTGACAGGACACGCAATTTACATCGAACTCCAATAGCCTGAGATCTTCTTTCAGACATCAAATCCTTGGGTTCTGAAACAGATTTATAATTGCTTTCTTGATTATCAAGAGGAAATTTTCTAATTCACTTTGGGAAGTTGAGAACTGAAATTGGTAATGGAAAAATAAATGTTCTGAGATATATAAAAAAAAATGCTAGAGTTTTTATTAAAAAAGACAGAGCAGCACATAATTGCATTTTTTTCATTATTTCTGGATTCTTGGAAACACAGTTGGAGTTGATTTTAGTGAAATTAAAACAAAGTAATTATTCACATACTTCCAGAACAATTATTTGCATTCTATTCTAGAGTTATCTACTTACAGTTGATTAATCAATAGGCATTAGATAGTATAGTATTTATAAATTTATTTAACGCACATTGATTACGTTAAGTAATATTTACTAAGGCATAGTATATAAATAAATCAATTATTTTATATAGCGCGATGTTTATAAACTGTAATAGTTAAACAGCATTAAGCTGTTGCACATGCGCTTTGCAGATTTTAACTATAAATGACTGAATACTAACACTTCAAACACATGATAAAGTCTTTGGGAAAAGATAGAGTGGCCATCTATCTTTTCGAACCCAAACGCTTTTGTATGGGCAAATCTTAAGTGTCTGAAAGTGAAAGCGTGAAGATATTAAATAATCACTTTAAATTACTTTTTACATGCTTGAATGAATAACACTGGTGAAAATTACTAAAATTTACGATACATCATTCTTATTTGAAATTAAATGTATGTAAATAAATCAATTATTTTATATAGCGCGATGTTTATAAACTGTAATAGTTAAACAGCATTAAGCTGTTGCACATGTGCTTTGCAGATTTTAACTATAAATGACTGAAATCACCATCTTTTTTGCCTTTGTCAATGTAAGGCTAGTATTCAAAGCTGGAATTAGTGTATTTATATATCTTAAGGTCTTTTTTAATTTTCTGATTTATCACTTTAAATAACAGAAAGAACTAAAACATGGCACTTAGATGCATAAGAGTAATAGTTCCAGTTTTGAATCCGCATTAGTGAACGATCTGGAGATAGGGATTTTATATGATTTGGTGTCCATTGATTACTCAAGCTTACAACAAATGGCTCTTAATAGGACTGCTCATTTCAAGAATTACTTTCTTGAACTAAAAATGTGTTTCCAGTCAATGAATTGGAAACATATCTATGCAATTAGATTTTAAATCCTTTATAAGCTAAAGGTCAAAGCAAAATGTTATTAGAAAAAAAAAAATTGAATTATCTTGGATAACAATTTTAAGGATACTGTGGTGGCAAATATTGCCATTTGCAACTCTTGCATGTGATAGAATTCTCCATTTTTTTTTCTTGTAAAAAAATAAAACTGTTTACTAAACGCCAAATACAAAATAAGTATCTTTCATACTGTTCCCATTTGAGTGAATAAAATGAAAGAGTAGCATTTTTCTTTATATGATAAAATATTCATAATGAATGCCATATTTGCATATATACAATTGGCTTTTGATTCTATTACTAATATAGGTGTATATATATATCTGCATGTAATTATTACTGAAAAAGATTATATCAAATACTCATAAAGATATATATTAAGCATGGTATAGTATACAAATTATAAGCTCAACTTGTAAAAATATATAAATTAGTGACGAATGCAAACTAGTAAAAATGGATTTATAATTTAATTAGAAATGTAAATTACAAATGCAAAATTGAAATTGACCTTATATGGTCATGTATAAGTACTTTGTAAAAGTAATTTCCTAATTTTGGAAAAAACCTAGATTAAGCCACTCCAAATAACAAACAGGGCAAGAGTATATAAACACACACAAAAAAAAAAACAATAAAGTGGAGAACATCCACTTAGAATCTAGAAATACTTGCCTCTGAATATTAAAAAGCAGATATAAAGTTAACTATGAAAGTCATCTCAATCTTATTATGATTATAATGAACCTTAAAGATAAATTGTCATAATATATTTGAGGTATATAATAAGCATTCCAAAAGTCTCCTTGCATAGGAAAAGTGGTAAATTATAACAAAATATACCTTTATTTACAAAATATTCATTATAAAATTTTACAAAATATTTACAAAATGTTCTCTACATATTGTCCACCTCTTTGTACACATACATGAAGACCTCTGTTATTCATGGCAAATACATTCAAAGATAACTGGTGTTACTTTTGGGTCCACACATAAAGCTTTCTCTCCCACTCATAGCAATGTGTTCGTCATGAATAAAAGACTTTGTGTGTATATATAAAGAGGTGTCCGACATATAGGAATTTTTTCAGGTATTTTGTAAGAAATATTTTATAAGTAAAGATATATTTATCTATATTTACTATTTTTCCAATATGTAAAGACTTTTTGAAATACTCTGTATTACCTGTTATAAATGTATTAATTATATAATTAATCATGTGTATGTTAGATGTGGTTCATCCATTATTCCTACATACAAAGTCATAATTAAACATAAAAACTGATGCATGTTCAGCTGCATGGCCATTTGCCAAAGAACCTAAAATGACCTTAATCGAAGTAGTTTGATTCTAAAGCTTCTTAGTCTACGAATCATCACGGTTGGTTATTTCTGCTATACTGTTCTCATAGCAGATTGGTAACAATCCATAACACGCGACAGTGCGCAATTTTCAATTTTTTTTAATGATTGTTAAAAACAATATTTAAAAAAACCATTAATACAAAATATTTTTCTTTAGACTATAGATATGTTTTCATTTCTTATACATGTTCCTCTACATATGCATCAACTTTCTGATGAACGTTTTAAGAATGATAAACGAAAACGAGAAATCTCTCACAAGACTTCGAGAATATTTTATTTAACTATCAATCAATCAATCGATTTTAACATTCAAATTAAAACTAGTGAAGGAAATTATTTTGTCGTTTTAGTGTCTATCATAACAGTATCATTTCTTAACAATTAAGTCGTCGCTAGCAAATATACTAAAATATGTTGTATTAAAATGCAAATGGCATAGGTCAAAAATTGTTTTTACTATTTAATTCTATTTTCGTGATTTTTTTTTTTTCTTAATCTTTTTTTTTTTTTTAAGTATTATGTTATTTCGGTATTTCTAAGATTTATTTACCTCTGCGTTCAGTCCTTTGCGGGACGTTATTTGGGGGTACAACCAGCTGTTGATTATATGAAGTATTATGAACTTGAGAAATATTTCCTAATTGATTACCATACATTTGATTCATTAAAAAAAATGGAAATCCGGCGTTAAAACTATTCCAGCATTGGTATTCCAAAAGCCATTTCCTTAGAGCAGTAAAATATTCAGCTTTGTTAGACGGAATTACTTCATCTGTCGGCCTATTAATTCCAGAAACCCGTTGTAATAAATCTAACTGTTGAGCACGCATATTTAAATATTCACTTGTAAGTGTTTTTGCCTGATTTTCCTTCTTTTCTTCAGATGTATGGCCTGTATCACTAAAAGCCATTTCTTTTACAAAGTTTCGACACAACCATCAACACTCACTAATAATGTCGCTTGGTGGCATTGTTGTATTTCCTTGCCTCATTTCGGATTAAATCTTAAAAAGTGGTTTTTTTACGCTACGGTTTAACATTTTTCTTAAATTACTTTAAAGGAATATTATTGATTATAACATGCGCGTGAAAATAACCTAATAAAAAAAGAAGACGAAAGTTAGTATTGCAACAATAATATAAATTATTAATAAAAAAGTGGATTTATTATCTTAATTTGTAAGATGTATAATTCCTTGTGTATGTAATTCAATTTTCTGAACTGCTGATATATCATTTGTTATATAGCGGCATAACTATAATCTCATAAGCAAACTTTAAAAGCTGCATATTTGAAAATTATTGATGAAGCTATTATTACTGACTTAAAAAATTTCACGTGTTGAAATATCGTGTAATATGCTGCTGAGCCTATGATGTTGAAGTTCATATCGAGGCTAAATGAATTAGGATTTGTTTGAGATAGCTCGCTCACAATCAACTTTGTTAACTATTCAACATTGATCAACAAATGGGTCCAGCTTTTTTTTTTTTTGCTAAACGTGTAATAGATGATGAAGGGCATTTGGGAACCCATTGTACTACTAAAAATACTAAACTATGCATCGAGCAAATAGTGGAATGTTTTTGTTTACAACGAAAGTAATGTGTTAAGTAAACAAAATTTAATAAAATATATATCCTTTCTTCAGAAATAACACTATAATTGATAAATAGCTAAAAAAAAAAAAATAGAAATTTAATTAAACAAAAATAGCAAATAATTGGGCAAATATGAATTTACCTATACAGTTTTTTTTTTTTAAAAAAAAAAAAAAACTAAAGATCATAAATAAACAAGCAAAAATATGAATTTATTTATACAAAATTATTAAACAAAGAAAAAAATACAAAATGAGTTGTATAAACTAGTTCTTTTAAAAGAAATAAAAGAGTATGGTAGATTGGTTAAAATCCTATGGTGTTGAGGAGTAATATTTTATTTTTCAGTTTTATCGTCACTTACACCTCAAGCTAGATTTTTTTCTAAGAGATTTATCACCACTATTTTTCAATATGGTCAAGCATCTTCTAGATTTAGTCATTTTGAACTTCTTTTTTTTTTTTTGATGGTTTAGCACCACTTTTAGAGCAAGCGTCTGTTAGATTTTTCACAGACTTATATAAGAGACAGATATAGAAAACTGATGCATGGAGATTTTTGCGAGATTACAGTGGAAGAAAAAAAATAAAATCAAAGGAAATGATCAATTTCTTTAGATCAAAATAAATTGAAAATATTTTTTTGCGTTTATTTCAGTCAAAACAATACTATATTGGAAAAATTACATTTAAAATAACAGACATGTTTTTCTTGTCTATAAAATAACCTAAAGAAAATAAATAAATTAATGGGATTTTAGGTATAGCAGTTTCAAAAAACTTCAGTCATAATTATTAGCTCTAGCTTGACCTGAAAATGATGATAAATTCGAAAAATAAAACAGGACCTCAATGCCATAGCATTTCAACATTCTATCATTTTTTTCTTTAAAAAAAAAATACTTTTGGATAATTCATTTTGTATTTTTTTGTTGTTGTTTGCTTAATTACTTTGTACAACTAAATTCACATTTCTTGTTTATTTATAACCTTTATTTTTTCAAAAAAATTAATTTATACGAATCAATTGATATTTAGACAACTAATTCATATTTTTTTTTATTCACGCTTATTTGTTTAAGTAATTTTTTTTACCTGTCTATCAATCATAATATTTTGGGGGGAAAATACACTTTTTTTAAAAAAAAAAATTTTGTGTACATAGCACACATTACCTTTCTTTACTTTCGTTTGTAAACAACCCCCCCCCCCCTTCATGCTCCCATTACTTGATTCTTTCATCACTTGGTATGATGATAATGAGATGCACTATGACTTCTCCTTTTTCAGAGTCAGGAATCTCTCAGCTACATGACCAGAAAAACCTATTTACCACTTTACCTTCCCTTTCCATTCCCCACCCTAAGTTTTTCCCATATTCTTCTCTAACCTGCTCCATCCCATTTCCACTAATCTTTGTCAACTCCATGGCCTTTATATCTAAATCCCCTTTTTTCCAAACCCACCTTCTATATAATCACTTATATTTATTTCCCCACAACTTCATTATTTGTGCCCTTTCTACTTGCAAGCATTTACATTTAATTAACTGATGCTTAATATTTTTTTTATGCCTTCCTTGCACAACTTGCAGACTAAATCACCCACATTTTTTCATTTATGTGTATATTCTCTTGTTGCTAAAGATCCTGTTCAAGCCTTGAACCATAAACTACTTTCCTTGCAACCAATATTCTGTTTACTTCTATATATATTTAAACTCTTTTTAGTCTGCAAACTCATTCTCCAACTCTTTAGTAATCATTTATTCTTCTATCCCATTCCTTGCAACTATTACACTCGATAATTCTCCTAACACAATCATCCCACCTTTTGTATAAATATGCTAACATATTCTTTATCCAAATCTTCTGCATACCTTACCACCTTTCTCACTCATTTTGTTGCCTGCTCTTTATTCATAACCCAGTTAAATACTATTTTGGCTATTCTCTTATTGTGTATAAACTGCAATCTACTAAACATTTTTCTTTTTGCATCTCTCACATAAAAACTTGACTATCCTATTTCTCCTTGAATTGTCCTTTGCTGTCCACACATCTGCATCTAATGCATGTCTTCCTACTTATTTTTGTACTTTTTCTAAGAAATCTAACACTCCTTTACTTATACATAATTCATCATTACCATATATTAATCCTGCTATTGCCATTCCCTTCCATACAATTCTAACTATTGTGATGTGATGCACTGTGACTTATCCTTAAATGGAGTCAGGAATTTCTCAACAACTATGCCCAGAGAAACCTGTTAGTTACTTTACTTTCTCTTTCCATTCCCCAACCTATGTTTTCCCATAATATTCACCATCCCATTTCCACAACATATTCTTTGTCAACTGCATGGCCTTCATATCCAAATCCACCTTATATTTTTCTAAACCCAGCATAAAAACCAATATCACACATTCTGTATAATCACTTTGTTCATATTTATTCTTCCATAACTTGATTATTTGTCCCCTTTCTGCTTTCAAGCATTTACATTCAATTAACAGATGCCTAATATTTTCTATGACTTCCTTACACCATTTGCAGACTAAATCACCCATATTTTTCCATTTATGTGTATATTCCCTTGTTGCTAAAGATCTCGTTCAAGCCTTGAACAATAAACTACTTTCCTTGCTATTATAATAAATTAACTCTCATCTAATGTTCCATTTACTTCTATATATATTTAAACTCTTTTAACTCTCCATACTAGTTCTCCAACTCCTACTCTTTATTAATGCATCTATTCTTTTATCCCATTCCTTATGACTATAACACTCAACAATCCTCCTAACATAATCATCCCACCTTTTGTACAAGTATACTATAACGATCCAAAAGAAAGTGAAGATCGAATCTTGCCGTAATCTGCACTACAAGGGCGCCATCTAGGCATTTGAATCTAGAAAAATTTATAAAGTAGGCAGATACGCTGTTAAATCCCACTTTATTTTAAATTTATACCGTTAGCCCATTGTCACTAGCTCATGGAGACGCAGAGATAATAAATAACTTGTTTAATTGTATCTTAAATATATATAAAAAAATAAAGCCACTGCCAGTAAATAACAAACAAACATTTATTTATGCACATATAAATTTTGAATCATTTTAAATTTTGAGGAATAAATTTAACATTTTAGATTTTTATATTAACTTTTAATTTTACATTTAAATAGATTTTAATGAGTTTAATATTTTATTTAGAGGGTCGAGTATGAATAGACTACATAGATCTGCATTTGAAAAGAAAATATTCTATCCCTTATTTAAACTTAGGCCAAAAGTTCGCAGTCAAACCGGCGTCAATCCATCTGATACATTAATGTATTCAATGTAGCATGAAAATACAACAGCACAAAATATACTATACTATCAGGAATAAACATCTGAACAGTATAGTTAGTGAAGACATTGACTTGTACAATACAGGAATGTTACATCTGTATGGCAAGAAGAACAATAAAATAAAAACTCCATAGGAAGGGACCATGGTCTTTTTTGCCGACTTACAATCCCATCCATCAAAAGGGTTTGTGCGGCATATACAGGGATTCTGCACGTAGCGAATCTCGTACTACATCTACTAACTACACCAATATATCCAATTCATTGACCTAATTCAACTATGAAATGAATAACCTAAGATTACTCTCCCTTAATATAACTTTACAAAACTATATAGCCATTCATGCCTGACTTAAATTTAACATTTAGATATGTTCGCACAGATGAATTTTATAAAATTTGTTTTATAATGTTGAGTATAGATCGGCTGCATAGATTCCACGGTTAAAAACATTTCAAAATAAACACAACTGATCAAAATACAAAGTCATCGATAATGTCAATTGCAGAGGGAATACAAGAAACTCAATGGCATTCATCATAAGATGCCGCATTGACATCGATGACTTATATATTCCAATCGAATATGAAAACCACAACATAATTAACCGCTAACGAATCCATGCAACATCCATACCCAACTTAAATTTAATGCATTTTAAAATTTAAACAATAAATATTAATACAAATAAAAATAATAAAAATGGAAATGATTTTAGCAAACTTAACTATATAAATTTAAACATCAATTATTAATTTGGAAATCAAATAAGAGTTCATTTTAAAATTTAGATTAGCTGAATCTTTTAAAAAAAAACAATGATGAAAGTTTTTAATTACTTTTTTTTTTTTTTTTGTTAATTTGTAAAGTTCATAGCTCACGGTAGAAGAGTCCAGGTTCCTGGTTTCAATTCCCGCGACATCTCCATTGGAAGATCGATTTAATGTTCTGGAGGTGGCATTAGATGGTTCATGGTATCACAGTCTTTTCATTTTTAAAATAAGTGAGAGAGAACGACAAGTGCGTCTTATCGTTCTTCTCACCAAATCAAGTTGGAACCGTCAGAAAACTCAATATTTTTCTTTTTATAGTAAATCTCCAGATTGAACGAACAAAGACGTCACTAATCAAGTCCGAGAGGCTTGGTGCTTCCATTGGTCAAGCTAAATTCTCTTTATTCTCTTATCCATTTTTCATCAGATTTTTTTAATTACACAATAGGCCCAAGGGCTAGCATGCTTTTCAATTAATTTAAATATCTTATCTTTAAATCTTGTACTTTTTTATAACAAAGTACGCTCAAATACTTTTATTTATTAAAAAAAAATATTTTTAAAGTTTTGCATCTGTGCAAATATATATATGTTTACAACTCTTTAATTTTTTTTTTAGCTTTTAGATTTTTAATAAATTTATTTTTATTTGCGAACTTAGTTTTCATTTTAAATTAATGTAACAGCATATTTATATATCGTTACAATACTGATATAAATTCTTTATTCAAATCCTCTGCATACCACATTACCTTTCTCACCCATCTTGTTGCCTGCCCTTTATGCATAACCCAATTAAATATTATTTTGGCTATTCTTTTATTATCCATAAACTGCAACCTACCAAACATTTTCATTTTGCTTTTTGCATCTCTTATATAAAAACTTAACCATCCCATTTCTCCTTGAATTGCCTTCTTTGCTGTCCACACATCTGCATCTAATGCATATCTGCCTACTTCCCTTTGTACTTTTTCTAAGTAATCTAATACCCCTTTCTAACACATAACGCATCATTACCATGTTAACCCTGCTACTGCAACTCCCATACAATTCTAGCTACATCATATTTATTATATGAAAACACTGTTAATCTCTTTATCAATCCCTTTCTTTTCTTTGCTTCATTTATCCAAGCAATTTTCCTGATTACTTAAGATGATTCCCAAATAACTCTATTTATTCACCACACTTAACTTTATATCCCCCAATAAAAATTCTACATGTTCTCTTTCCCCAGTATTAACCAACATTATTGATTTTTCTTCACTATATTTAATCCCCATCTCCTTACCCACTCTTGTGCATGTCCTCAGCATAACTTCCATATCTTCTCCTTTCTGCACACAAAAAGACATCATCTGCAAATAAAAGACCCGATAATGTATATACTCCCTTGTCATCTATTAATGGTATCTCTATCTCTCTTCCTAATATTTCTAATGCTCTCTCCATTTCTCTCAAATACAACAACAACAACAAAAAATAACTGACATAGGGCATCCTTGCCTTACTCCCACTCCATTTTTGTTGCTAACTGATTCTATATTCCCTAATTGATTATGTATAGTAATTATTTCCTTATGATTTCTTAATAATATCCACTAAAGCTTTATCCATTCCCAAATTTACTAAACTTACTCATAATCTATTTCTATTTACTCTATCATATGACTTCTCTATATATAAAAAACTTATATATAACTGTCTACCTGAATTCCTAGTCATATCCGTAAGTTGTGCAACTACAAATAAACTATCTCCTATACGCCTATCTGATCTAAAACCTTCCATTTCCCTCACTACTTTATTTTCTTCCATCCATTTTGCAAGTTTTCCAGCCACCATATATGAGAAAACTATATATAAAACTGATGTTACTGCTATCGGTCTATAATTGTTTAGCTTTCTATGATTGTTACCCTTTCCTTTAAATAATAATCTTACTCTTGTATTGCTCCAACTACCTGGAAAAACTCTTCTGTGCCATCTTATTAAAACATGATAATAGCTTTACTTTTGCCCTATGCCTATTTCCAGTAGTGATGCAGTAGTTCCCCAAATGTCAATAAATATATTTTCAATACTTATTAAATAATTACTGTTAAACAAACCTTTACTATTCTGCAACTGACTAATCTAGTGTGCATTTTCTTTGTCTTCACTACAATAGGCTTTTTTTTTACTGATTATATATTTATTTTAAAAAATCCAGTAAACAAGTCAATTGATGCAATTGAAAGAAAATATGCATTAAACAAAAAGAAATATAATTATTAAAAAAATACATAACAGTTAAAAATTATGAAACTATAAAAATAATAATATAATAACAGAAATATATATATATAGTAACCTTTTTATTGATGATAATAATAATATCTATACACATGTCAAAACACGGATAATGCTTTAGGTGTGCATATTAATTATTCAAGCATACTATGTATTTCTTCAGAATAACCAAAGACTGACATTTGATTTAAATTGCATTTTGATAATCGTGATCAAACCTTCTATTTCTTATATATAAGTGTGTGTGTAAGACACTAGTTATACATCCTGGTCACCATACACCTAATTCTATCTCAGAGAGTCTCATTTAACATTTATTCATAAGGGTTTAATTAAATGTACTAGATTTGAAATTTGTTAACATGCATTCAGGTGCTTCTTCTAAGAAAGACCATATATGTATATTTTATCCTCTAGCATCATCATCGCAATTCTCATGGTAGAACTCTCACTTTTCCCAGTTCACAAGCACTCAGATCATTGGAGAATTGATATGAATGCATGGGAAGTGAGACAATTGAGAGAATGATACACAGGCAACTAAATAAGTTAAATTTACGATATTATTTATTCATTCTATACACACTCAAATAATTTCAAAAATTACTTGTATACACTATTATTTGATTATTAAATTAAAAAATTAATAAACATCATAAAAACATATGAAAGATCAATTATAAATATACACGCATTTAATTAACATATATATTTTTAATAGTGTATTAATAAAATTCATTAATGATAAACAGAAAAAAAAAAGATGTATATACTCTAAAAATATTGACATGTATATACTCTGTCAAAAATAAATAAAAAGGGTTCATATTTATTTAAAAAAAGAAAATAAATTTGTAAGAAATGAGAGATTTTGTTTCTTTGTTACTTTTAAAATTTGATTTAAAAATAAAAATTATTATTTGCAAAAATATTAAATGCTAATAAAAAAACGTGAACGTAGGTTAATTTTCAGACTATGGGAGAGTGTTCTATTGTTGTTATGGGAATTTTGATGTTGCTAGACAACAAGAAAAAAGAAGTATTCATATCCAGTCATAGCTCTTAGTTTTTATTAGTTTTCTGCTCACAAATTACCAGCTGTAACATGATATATAATCATTCATATTCAAATTTATTTTCCATGATGAGGTAAGAATTCAGTTGGAATGCTTAATTTATCTTTCTGAAAATGGAGCCTGAACATGGAAAATAAAGTCATAGTTACCTCTGCTATTGTCAGATTTATTTATGATACTGTAACAAACCCAATAACTATATAAAGTAAAGAAGTCAAAGATAAACAATGACTTACAAGAGGAATATACTAAGGAAAAAGAATCGACACACATATTGAACATTTATTAAAGACATTTAAAGAAATTATGTCATACGAATTTGCTAGCTTCTATTATGAATATGTGAAGCCAAGGAAATATATGAATAATGTCTGGAAACTTAAGACCCATAAAACATTTGAATTTTGTTTCTACAAAGTATGATTAAAATAAACTTATGGTTCAGTAAATCTTCAAGTTTTATAATTTGTACATGAAACCATAATGCTATGCAAATAATGGTCAGAGATCTCTGTATTATTTTAAATGCAGAAGAAAGAAAAAAGCATTTATACATTGGGCTCAACTAACATAACAAAAGAAAAATTTGGTACAATTATTTTTAATGATTATAATAAATAAATATTTGCAAAAGTCTCACTTTCCTCTTGCATTAAAAAAATAAAGTGCTGACATTATTTTGATTATTGTTATAGGTGTAAAGCCATGTTATGTAAAAGAATTTAAAACATTTTAAATATAAAAAGTTGTATGAGTGATTTCTCAAATTCATATTAATTTTTTTTTTTTTTTGCCATATATTATACAAATATAAAGATTTTAAATTTACATATTATTGTTTTCTAGAATTACTATCTCTTTTTTGCACAATTGTAATGTTAACTATATAAATGTTTGCACATTTTACATAGAAAAGGTAGACATATATGTGTATAAATTTTAGCTTTTATTTATGCTTAGCATGCTTTCGATATATTATAAGTCATAAACATAGCATTTTTGGATTTTATTATAGATGGTCTTTTTGTATATTTGATAGCTATTTTTTGTATTTAATTATTTTAATTTTTTGAAAGGGGAGTGCTGATATCTTTGCTATAAACAAAAAAGATATCAGCATCACTGTTTCAAAAATGGGCTCTCTGAAAATTTTTTAATATATTTGAATAACAAATAATAAATTTAAATAATTAAAATACAAAAAATCGCTATTAAGTATATATAAAGACCATTTATAATAAAATATAAAAGAATTATGATTATAATATATTGAAAGCATGAATAAAAGCTAAAATTTATAAACATATGTCTACCTTTTCTGTGATAAATGTTCTAATATTTATATAGTTAACATTAATATTATTATTGTTGTAAATAAATTAATTATTTTTTAAAGGTAGTTGCTCATAAATGTTCTCATTTGACAAACAAATAATTTATTGAAATATCTAAAATAAAAGATATTTTGTTACCATTTCTGACAAAATTAGTTTAAAAACCCAACTCTAGAATAATGATATATATGTGGAGTGAATGATGGTCAGGAAATATGATTGGATCTGCATGAAGACTTGTACTTGGTGTAAGCTTCAGTATAGTCATTATCTGTGGCTATAATCAAATAGAACTAAACTTGAGGTTATAATCACTCTACCTTATATATGGTTGCCACTGGTTATTGATAAGCAGATCATTATTCCTAGAATAATTTTCATAATAAAAGCTAATAACCAAGTGGTTAATAATATAATTATTAAAGTATAACATTTATATTTTAAGAAGTCCTTTTATATATATGAATATATCTATAAATTCCTATGCAATTTGGTTCAAAACATTTGAGTAAGTTTATGATCAATGAACTGTTTCTTATTTGAATAATTACAAAGTCTATATTGATTAATTTTAATGTGTCTTTTTTATTTGAATTAATCTGTTGCTTGATTACGTGGACTAAATAAATGATTGGAAAACAGTTATCCTGTAAGCAAAAAAACTATATTTCATTATATTCTCTGTCTCTGTACTCTTAAGTATTTCTCTGAAATTGAAATTATTACATCATGATCTCTGATTGATATATTTAAGGAGTGCTTAGAAAATAATGTTGCACTTTTGTCTTCAAATAATTTTGACAATCTAGATGGCTGGTTTCATGTCAGTATTGAAAAGTATTGTAATAACAGTCTTATGAGACAATCTCTAATGTTTCGGCAGCTAGAATTGATTTTTTTTCAATTTATACAATGTTGATAATGTGTGCCTTGGCATTCCACAGATATCGTATATGTTTTCTCTTCTTCTTTCTCTTTCATAGTATTTTATCAAATAAAGGCAAATCTTTCCAAAAGTCCTTGCTCGTTTAAGTTATCTTTAAACCTGGTTGTTCATTTTCTTAATTCTTTAATTACATTGAATTTAACCTTAAATTAAATTTTATCAGTGAACTTAATTAGTTTTTGTTTTTTAATTTTCTCTTTTTTAAAAAAATCTAATTTAACTTAAATTATTAATCAAGATTACAAAATATATAATTTCATCTTTATAACTTAGCATATTAGGAATAAGAAAAGTTTTACAAATTTTATCAATCTCTCTTTAGGAGTACATATTTCATTATAATTATATAATTACATAAATATAATTTAAATTGTACATATTCATCATTATTATCATCAACCCATATTCATCATCATTATCATCAACCCACTGCAGTATGATCTCTCCATGTTTAATCCATCTTCTTTGATCTCTAGCCTCACTTCTCCATATTCCCCTGCACACTTTCTTATTTCATCCAACCATCTCACATATGGTCTCTTTCTGGGTCTTTTACAATCTTGTAGAATCCAGTTTAAGATTTCAATTGTCTATCTATTGTAATCTCTTCTAGCAATATATCCAGCCCAACTCCACTTCAGTTTTTTAATTCTTTCAACTATGTTTATTAAATTAATTTGGTTTTATTTTATTACCATAATTTTCATTTTACTTGTGAATAGTTAATAAATCATCTATTTTAAGCTTATTTGATTGAAGTGGCTTGTAATACATGACTTGATTATAATACCTTTTCTTTAAAATGATGAGACAATGAAATGAAGATAAACATTCCATTTCTCATTATTTAAAATTTAAGTTGATCTCTTTCATTGTTTTATAACATCTATAAATTCAAATCTATATATTATTGGATATTTGTGATTGCTTCAATTGTTGTTATTATTTCTGATCAGGTTATTGTTGGTGCTGTATCATCCTCAAATATCTGGTTAATTTCATGACATAACTATACCATCATATATTCCTACAACAAGCAGCTATGCATTAGAATTGAAAATCCTTGTTAAAATTCTCACATGTGCATTCAATTTGACAATTTAAAAATATAATTGGATTAATGCTATACACCAAGGTATTCTACCACAGCTGTAGTTCCAATTAAGAAAATAATACCAGGAATTCTAGGGAATGGTAAGATAGCCTCAAGAAATTTCAACTGAACAAACGACATGTAAATGGAATACTATAGTAAGTATATCCATCTGATTGCTCAATTCCCTACAGATATATAATTGAGAAATGCATCATGACACCATATTCACTCATCTCACAGATGATCATACAGATTGATACTGCAATCAACTACTTTGTTTCATTAATATCTCAATAGAGAAAGGGTTTAATATTTTATCTTTATATTAAGACAATACATTCCTGTATTATTCATAAGAAATAAACTAAGGACATATTAGCACAACTCACTACTCCTAATATTTCATCAACATGCTAAAATATTCTGAAAAGATGCTTTTCAGATAAGATATATTGTATTTTTAAATTTAATCAGCTCTTAGTTGGCATCATGGTTTTCTTTGGACAAATTTATTATTAAATTTATTTTTCACATTTTTGTGATTTGTCATTCTTACAAATTTTTTATAGTAAGCTAGCATTATCTCAGTCTTTCACCAAGTTTTTTAATTCCTTTCAGATTATTTTCCATGTTTGTCATTTTCTAATTTCCCAAATTTAAGTGGTTATTTTTCATTATATAACTTGTACTTCTGAAATTGTTCATCCTTAAAACATATCCAAGGGCAATAAACTAGTATGCCATCCTATTTGAGATGACCAAAAAAATTACTATTAGTCTTATGGTCACTGCTAATTACTCCCCACTGTAATGGATCTGCTTTCCATTTTCTCTTTATTTCTTTTGATGTCACATCACTGTTATTTGAACAATAATTTCTCAGATGACCTGTCTAAGATAACTGGTTGCTTTAAATTTAGGCTGCTATACTATCATTTCATAAATTTTGATCTTTTTGAATTGCTTGTACTTTTTTTATTTTTCATTTGTAGATTTTACTCTTCAAATCACATCTGTTTTTAATTTTCTTCACCTATCCTTCATCATTATCAACAGAGTTGATTTCCCAGCTTAATTACTTTTTTACTTTTGTCCTCATCTACATAATATTTGCAACTTTCATATTAATGTATGAATCAATGTGGTGTCCATTCAATCCTTTTTCATAATCACTTTTACATCAATTTTCATTGATTATATTTCCTGGTCACCATACACCAAATCTTATCTTACATGGTCTATTTAACATTTAATTCATAGTGTTTATTCAAATGTACCAGGTTAACTTTGTTAACTTGCATTCAAGTTTCTATTCTAAGAAAGACCATATATGAACATTTTATTCTGGAATTG
This sequence comes from Epiperipatus broadwayi, assembly GCA_028023455.1. Lineage (NCBI taxonomy): Eukaryota > Metazoa > Onychophora > Udeonychophora > Euonychophora > Peripatidae > Epiperipatus > Epiperipatus broadwayi. Next base: position 26,680,927 of record JAQFVV010012395.1, on the reverse strand, counting down.
TCATTGCAGTTTTCAAGTAGAAATCCTGCTTTTCCCAGCTCAAAACATGACCGCTCAGGATCAGTGGAGAACTGATATGTAAGCATGGGAAATGAGATAATTAAAAGAATAATACACATACAACTAAATAAGTTAAACAACAATATTATTTATTCATTCTAGACCATTTTGACTGAATTCAAAAAACAATTTTTTTTTTAGAAGATCAAAATAAACTTGCTCTGAAGAAGACTGCAGGTCAGTCAAAACGTAGGTGTATGTATATGTACAAACTAGGATTTTGCTAAAAAGTGTTTGAAGTGGTTTGAATAAATTGTATTTATAGGATATTACGGCAAAAATAAAGAAAAGTGTGATTTTGGTAATATTATCTTTACATATTATTCTTTGATGATTAAAATTAAATTGATAAACATCAGAGAAAAAAATGCCAAAGTAATCAATCATAAATGCATATAACTAATATATATAAAACCGTACATTAATAAAATTTGTTAATGATAAACAAAAAAAATTAATTAAATAATATATACATTCTAAGACATATAATTATAAAAATATATTATTATATTTATATTTTAAAAAGGTCTTTTGGTTCTCGTCGAATAACTACTATATCCCACTCGATGATGCACTTTTCACGCTTAAACTATAAAATATGATCATTCCTGGGCCGTTAATTATAATAATTTTGATGTATTTTTGTAATGCGAAAATAAAAACAAAAGAAAATCGTCTTTTTTAAATATTATTTAATTTCAAATATTATTCTTTTATTAACGTATACAAATTAAATGACAATAATAAATGTAAAATAAAATAAACAAATTACAATTTGATTCATCTTTTTTAGTTTGCTTTTTATTAGAAAAATCAATTTTCTATCGGAGATTTTTTTACTGGGGTTACGGCTTTTTTTGTTGTTGTTGTTTACCACTATTTTTTATTTCAAATCAAATGACAACTAAAAGTAAAAGTTGTTACGGTTAGGTTTAGGGTTAGCGTTAGAGTTAGGATTAGGGTTAGTTTTAGGGTTAGTTATAGAGTTAGGTTTAGGGTTAGTTTTAGGGTTATTTTTAATGTTAAAATAAAAAGTATCAAAATCGTATTTTTGTAAAAAAATTTTTTTATTAACATCTATAAAATAAATGATAACTATAAACATAAACTATATTCAACAAAGTATAACAGTAGTCGGAGAAAAGAAAGAAACTAAAACTTTTTTAAACAATAACAAATATATATATGTTTTTTATGACATTTAAAAAAACCGTGTACAATTGTACTTTTCTTACGGGATATTTTTGTCTTAACGCTCTTTTTTATTTCAAAAATATACACACGTTACAATTTCTTTGTCTCGTGAAATGTTACGAACAGTATGTTACTTGACTCGTTACCTAATTCTAAATAACTTTATACATATATCTCATCAACATTTAATACTTAAAACTTCAATACACTACGATGTAAAAAGTCTGTTAATTATTACTTTACAAATTGTGAACATTTCAATACTTTAAAATAAAAAAAAATTTAATGACAACAACATTTCCATCCAATTCAAAAAAACACACCCTCTCCCCAAGCCGTAACCATTTTATAAACTGTGCGAATTTGGAAAATGTATTTTCTGAGTAAAACATACATGCTGTACTGCGACGCAACATAGCGGCCTGCAATCTGTAGCACAACAAAAACGTATTATAGAAAATACAGGTTCGAAGGTGTCGGCCACGGAAACAGCATTTTTATGTGTTTTAGCGTGAAAACAGTGCCATCCAGTGGGATATAGCGACTAATCTACGACAACCGATCTTTTATATAAATGCATATATCTGTAAATTCATACTGCCATTGCTCAAGATAGTTTAGTAATCTTATCACTGGTAAACTATTTCTGATTTGAATTATTACAAAGTCTCGGTTAATTGATTTTAATGTGAATTTTTTTAGTTCCTAATTAATCTATTGCTTGATTATGTGGATTAACTAAATATGAGTGATTGGAAAAAGTTATTCTGTATGCAAAAACCTATATTTCAATATGACCTTTGTTTCTGGACTCCTAGGCATTTATCTGAAATTGAAAAGGCTACATCATAGTTTCTGACTAATACATTCCAGATGATCTTAGGAAATCATGTTTGTATTTTTTTCTTCAAACAATTTTGACATTCTAGATAGCTGATTTTGTGGCAATACTGAAAAGTATTAAGGTAATCTGTCACTTGAACACTTCTTAGAATAAAGATATTACTATCTTTCATTTTTCTTAGTAGCCCTTCAAAGTGTTTTTCCATACAGGAGTTTGCAATGAATATGTCATCCCTAATAACAAGTAGTTAATACTTATCAATAATTAATATAATTTGAATATTGTAATAAAGAACTTCAATAAAGTTTGTAATTTATTTAAAATTATTACTAAAATAGTCACTATATACAAAATAAAATAATAAAACAAAATAAAAAGTGAATGAAATGCTAAATTCATTATAGAGTTAAATTTGAAATACATAAGTTAGTGGTTTAGGCTCAGCGCAATGTAGTATTATTTATCCTACCTGTCAGATTGTGGCAAACACTTAATCTTGTTAGATAGAATTTATCTAAAATATAAAATCAAAAGTGATTACTACAAAATGATAGCTTACAATTAAAATAATATCTCAACCCAATGCAAATACAACTTACTGATTAGAGCTACTGATGAACATCTACTTAGAGAGATCGTGGATGAACTGGCATGCTAGTTGACACTCCTGCTGAAGGGTTGTGATGTTTGAGATGTGTCACATATCACCCTTTCACTGTAATAAATAGCTAGAGTACTCAGACATGAATCAGTATCTGAAGTTGTATCTTTGCCTGTATTACTCTGGTTTGCACTGAGTGCCACTAATCTATGGAGAGTTTTGCTGTTCAAACAATTCAATATTATAATGGAATAAAATGGAGAGATTAACCCTTCAAATGCCCCAATGTATTTGGGCATCAAAACCATACTGGTATAAATTGAACACCCAATAGATAGAGACTCTATTCAACTAAGGCCAAATTCAATAATAAATAAAATTAGTGTATCTAAAATTAAACAAACTTTATGTTCTTATCGTCATAAATCCATAAATAATACCACTATGTTTTCATAATAAATCAGTTACTAAGAAATGCTAGCTCTTATTAAAATAATGTTAGACCTGGAATAACAATTTAAATACCAACTGATTTATATACATGTAAAGTATTAAGGTTTAAATTACATGTTAGCTAAAGTTTAGTGACTTATAAATAAACTACTTATAATTATTATTCTCAATATATTGAAGGAAATAATATTCAAGACTGGTAATTTAATATAATAACAATAATTTATTTACAATAAATAAATGATAGACACATATTACATTAACGTGTTTCAAAATGAAATAATTGTATAAATTTTTGGACCTATGATAATGTTAAAACAACAGATTTGTCTTTCATAACCAGAAGAAAATGTTCATATCTACAATTTAATGTTCATGTTTTATTTCAACATAATGGGTACATTTCCAAAATAATTAAGATAAAATTAATTATAGAATTACTAAACATTTATTGACTAATAATAATAAGAGGGGAAAATGGCAAGCATCACACATCTTTTAATTATGATATTTAAATATTTTACCTAGTGTAAATAACTTGGTCCCTTTGTGACATTCATATAATTAATAAACAAAAATAAAAATTACATATACACACCCCATTTTCTCAAGAATATTATAATGTACCTATTAACTAATTAATTTGTATCCATTTATAGTTCTGCCTAATTTATGCCCTTACTGAATCTTCACTCAAAAAAATCTCTCACCTAGTTACTATTATCATTTCATAGCCCCCTTTTTTATCATTTATTTTAGGCCTTTCACTACTAGCATACATTCATGCACACACACATCATCTAGAGTTTAAACCTTCCCCCCCAAAAAATGAACATCTATTTTGAAATGAAATTATCAAGATGCATCAACATATATGTGCACAAATAAATAAATATATATAATACCACTGATAAAACAATTGAAAATGAAATAAGAAAGAAAAAGCATAATAATAACATAATATTTAATAATAATAAATCTCTTAATCACATACCTTATTTGTGGGGAGAAAAAGAGAATTAAAAATGAAAATATCAATAGTTATTAATAAAATTTGGTTGTATGTTACCAATTTCTTGGGTTCCTGTATTTGGAAGTACTGTTAATTAGTTTTTAAGCACACACTATGGACAAGTATATGTATAGATGACACACTGATTATCACGTAAACTTCTTGAACAATAATAACAGATAAAAAAGAGCACAAAATGTCTTTTAAAGTACACACTGATAATATACGCAAAATTTCTTCAAATTAGTTTTGGTTACTATTTTCAAAATAATTGTTAAGATGACAGCAAATTTATGGTATGGATATAAACTAGTTGGTGTCTAGATTTATTCATAGACAATCCTGAATTTGAATTAAAGTAGGCTTTCATGCTTTTTTTCTATTCCTCTGATGTTTACATTCCCAAAGTGGATGGCAGCATTGTAGACATTATAGTCATCACTTCCTATGTGGTCAGCCCCGGGTGTATATCTCTAGTCTCCCATTTCAGACATGTCTGGGCTTCCAACCTTTGAACAAAGCCATCTAGAGTTTAGCACAGCATTTCTTTTTTAAATTTTATCCATAATAAGATATTTGAGATAAGTTGGCAACACCAGTTCAAAAAAACAAAACAATAATACCCCTATTCCAGCTTCTCTTCAGTATTTTTTCATTTTGTATTACTGATATCATTGGTCCCTTAATGACACTAACCTCCTGTTGATAATATGTAATTGGGGTATCTACTATCCACTTGGATGGTTTGAAGTAATTTTATCTTAGAACTGTCAACTTATAATTAATTAGTAGCTGAGTTCAAACTATCTTGGTGGCCTCATAAAAATCATTAGCGATCTTTTTGATTTTACACATTTGCTAATGAGTCTCTCTGTTTTTCTTTTTCTCATTTTTTTCTAAAATGTTAACATACAATAAAATAAGAGATAATATATAAAATAAAATTTTAAAAAAACTGCATTAGGTAGAATTAAAACTTGAAATATTAATTGATCTTTTCAACTTGTAAGTAGGCATCTAAGTTAGACTGTCCTCACATGCATATAGGCCCATGCACCCAGCCAGAAGTTGATTCCTAATGTATAGCTAAAATTGCAGAAATCGTGCGCTTTTCCCCTATTTCATTTTTTTCCAATATTCTATCAGTGATTTTTTTCAATGGAATATATATATATAGCTGATTAAAACAAACACAAAAAGAAATTTTTCTCTACTATTTTTTCTTTCTGGAGTAATTGGGGTCTTCCGTGGTTTCCAATTAATACCCTACATCTGCCTCCCCTTAAAATTAAAAAAACAACAACACAACAATCAATAAAAAATTCCCCTTCCTTTTTTTTATACCTGCCCCCTCATTTATAGCTTCTTATTATGAATCTTTCTATAACCCCTGGTCTCCTCTTAAAATTAGAACAAAACACAACAATCAATAAAAATTCCCCTTCCTTTTTTAATACCTGCCCCATCATTTATAGCTTCTTATTATGGATCTTTTCTATAACCCCTGGTCATTCTTTCTCTGACTATATTTTCCCCTTTAAATTACTACAAGACTTATCTATTGCATATTAAAATCTGGATGCTCCAGTGAATTTACCCCCAAAAAATCATCTAGGAAGAAACTGCCATAAGCTTTAGACTCCATGCATTGAAGAGATTTTTATTACCTTCAGGGTATTCTATTAGGAATGCCTTCACCCCCTTTTCTTATTCAGAAAGGGCCCTTTGTAAAGGTTAAAAAACTTTTTTAAATTTATGTTTCTGCAGGTCACTAATATGAGGAGTTTTGACAAGGACATAATTGCCCAACTTTAACTTGTTTTTTAGGTTCATGGGCAACTTCTTATTTCCCAAAATAATAGTGGGACCACGCAATAGGGAATATTCTGTCAAGGTCCCTATAAGTTTAATGGACTAGCTTAGACCTAGCCTGCAACATATATTTGATGAAGTACCCTATGTATTATTCTTAATATGGCACTCTGCCACTTGAACTCCCCCTCCTCTGATCTCATATTGATCACCCTTATATGTCTACTATTTCCTTGAGACTATTGTGATCTATTCCTATCTTGGTAGACAGTGATTACTGGCCATCTTGTATATTTTTGATTGTTTTGGCCTCTGCCTACTTGTATGCTAGAGACTTTGTAACCTATATTCTCTCTTTTTAGTATGGTAGTGTTCCCAGATAAGCCTTCACTAGCTTTTAAGGAACCTGACCTATCTGACACCTCTTCAACAGTGTATCCTTCAGCTTCTATGAAAGCCTGTTCAACATGTCTTGGAAGATTTCTCCTAACAATCCTGATAATTTGGTTTTCTGGTAAAGGAAAGGCAGTCAGCATCTTCAGTGTTCCAGATTGGCTTCAAAAAACTGGATGTAGCTGCCTTTATTGGGGCCATATTTATCTTGACTAATATGATACTTGAGGCTCTCTTATTTGTCTTTACTCCAAAACTCTCCAACATGAAAATTGGAGTCCCCATAGGTTTGGTTTTTGAAAGAGTGACTTCCACCAGCACTTGACTGACATATAAAAGTGGTTACTAGCAATCGCAAGTTTTTCTCTTTCATTCAACCTACTCAGTGAGAATAGCTCCTCTAACCCAGTTAATACTCCAATGGGGTTCTCATATTTGCTCCTAATTATTTTGAGCTGTATGTACTTAGCTATGTTAGTGTTTCCTCCTTCAGTTTTCTCATTTTTCTTATCTTACATCTGCCTAGGGTTCTCCCTTGCTAAGAATGAAATGGGTTCCCCATTTTCACCATCTGCTAAGTTATTGTCAAAACCTATTTCACTCCCTTCATTCTTGAGTACATGACCTACCTCTTGACAAAAATCAGTAACTTTAGTAGCTATAAGTTCTGACAAATTATTTAGTATCATGACTAATATCTTGCTATCTAAATCCTGCCCTTGATTTTGTAAGTGTTGTCTCACCACATTCACTATAGCTTTCTTTTGACTCTTGAGCTTATTATTGAGATCTCCTTGCTCCCTTTGACTGCTTTCAATCTTTTGTATACTTTGCTTTATATTTTCTATCTCTTCCTGTCTAAGTTGTTCAAAAATTAACCATATGATCTCTTCATGTCTAAGTTGTTCAGCATTAACCGTATGATCTTTCATACTATCTATTTTACCTTGGTTTTCTGTTGTTTGTTACTGTACTTTTTCCATTTCATACTCCACTTTGCCCTGTTTTATCTGCTACCTCTATCTTAATAGCCTTAACTTCCACTTTTAAAGCTTTCTTAAAGCTATCATTGACCTTTCCTCTTTCATCACATATTGCTCCCAATTTAATATATTCCCTTACTGAGATTTCTACCTTAGTTTCTACTTTTTAAATTTTCCAAAACTTGGTCTTATTTTTCCAGTCCCTTCAAATAAATTTAATTTGTTTGCATACGACATTCAATTTTCCTACTCGCTGAAGTTATATTGAAAAACTTAATTAATAAATTGAAGACTTCGTGCATTTTACATTGAAATGTGTTTAATGCATAGATAGTGGAACATAAATTTTTATAAAGTAATCTAAAAATAAACATGTACAGATTGAAATGTAAATTAGGATTTTTAAAACATTTATCCATATTTAAATGAAATAATTTCCTTTTTAATTTTTATAAAGCAATTTAAAAACATAAATAGTTGCAAAAATTGGAACATTTATGTCTATTTCATAATTGAAAAATAAAACATTGTCTTGTAATGCTAAATAGTTTTTTATTTTATTTTTATAAATTAATCTAAAAATAAATATATTCTTGAAACATTCTCAATTGAAAAATTGAATATTTAAACATGTAGTTTATCATTGAAAAATAAAACATTTCCCCATAATGATAATTCAGTGACTGGATAATCACTTGAGTGATTGAATATTTATGAGTTGAAACCAAATTCTGAAGATGAGAAGCAGAATCCCTGAACTATTACAATCTCATCTGGATCACATATGCTATCTCAACAATAGTGATGAACCAGAATATTTTTCCAGCCTTTCTTCAGGACAGTAATTAAAGTAACAAAAAAATATTATCAAATTCACAATTTCTTTTATTTTGCTGTAATATCTTATGTAAATGCAATTTATCCATTCTACTTTGAACACTTTTTAACAAAAACCTTTTATTATACAAATGTGCATACACAATCTTACATTTCGACTGTCCTGCAGTCTTCTTCAGAGCCACTTTTACTTAATTTTTAAAAGTAAAAACTGTTTTTTTTTTATTTTTAAAAAATTAAAGTAAAAGTTGCTCTGAAGAAGATTGCAGGACAGTTGAAACATAAGATTGTGTATGCATATATGTATAATAAAAGTTTTTTTTTTCTAAAATGTGTTCAAAGTAGAGTGGATAAATTGTTTTTAACAAAAAATAATTAATTTTCACTTTCCTTTTCTTTTAAATTTATATTAACACAGTTAATTTATATTGCACTATGTATTGATTATATAATACATTTTCTTTTATGGAAAAAATATGTAATTTATGATTGATTCATTCTGTAGTAATATATTTCATAAAACTTGACATTTACATGATTGACTTTATATTTTATCTGAATTTGAAAAACAAATAAAAAATTTAAAATGTGAAGGACAAATAATAAAATTTTAAAAATATATGTAATTTAGAATGAGATTTGTATAAAAAAAATGAAATTTACAATTAATTTGTATTTTAGTTCTATATATATTTTATGACAATAAAATTTTCTAAAAAATGTTCTCCGTACCAAATAATTTTACCAGTATGGCTTCAATTGTTCCAAGCAATGGATAAAAGCAGAAACTGAAAGGGAAAATCAAATATAATGCATGTACTATATTAGTACCAAAAATTATTAGTTATGATTCATGATGATTTAAGCTTACTTATATTGATTCTTTCAGTTTGCTGTTCAAAACTTAGCCGAGAGGTATCGCAGCCGCCATGCAAGCAAGTAGTTGGTTGCACATGGTTGTGGGTTCGCGTCCCGGCCGATGCAATGACATATGAAAAAAAAAACTAATTGAAGCATTCATTGAATCTTCAATTGATTGTTATATATGATGGGTGGATGGAAAACACTAGTTCAAATGAAAAGGTGTCCTGCTTTAAAAATATTTTTATATTCAAAAATTGATAAAAGAATGCTTTGTTTTAAATAAATTTATTATATAAATTAGGAAATTTCAATAGAAAACATTAAAATTTGAATTAAAATTATGATAATTTTTTTCTAAATAATTTAACCATTTATCATTTTTCATTATACAGAATTTTTTTTCTCTCTCAATTCTTCCAGAAACTGACTTTGGAATTCACAAGAAATGGAGAAAAAATATTCTTGAGAATAATCTCGGAGACATTTCATACATTTTAACAAATTGCAATATTAAACTACTTTAGAATAAAAATATGTTATTAAAGATCTATTTTATTCTTTTATAAATTAGGTTTAATATTTTATGACACTATCTTAAGAGGATGGATGAAATGCAATAAAAATCTTTGTTTCTTAACCGAATATAACTGCATTAAATTGTGTAATTTTGTTTCCGTCTCTCTACACTTTTAATTAGATAAATGTTAATCATCATCAATGAGAATTATTATAGAAAATTTAACTAGCCCAATGTAAAGTTGCTAATTCTTTCACTCAAAATTACATTTAAATTTGGCTATTTCAAGTGAAAGAAAAATGATTAACTTCCATTGACTGTGAAAGTATAAATGTATATGTTAGTATTTCAATGAGATACCCTCTATTCAATAAATTACTGTTATATGACTCTTAATCACAAAGCATTCAATGTATATTTCATACTGGAATTTTTTTTATTATATATTTTTATTGTTTGAATCACTATTATTAAGGTTTAAATTGAGAAAAATTCATTTTTTTTTTATTGTGTGAATCAATATCAATTAATAATATCTTTAAAATTTATTATGCTATTGAATTAATATTCATTCTTTCTAGCTAAAATGTTTCATATATCCCTTTATATAAAAAAATGTGGCAATGATAGCAAACAGGACCATTCTTTTATTATAGAAATTGTCTTATGTTATGGACAGAAGTCATCTCAATTACCTATTGCAACATTTACATGAGACTTAATCTTACAGAATTATATATATTATAAAGGACTTGAACTCAGACTTTCAAAACACCACAGCTATTCAATCCATCTTATACAATTGATACATGTGATAACACACATGTGAAAAGATAGTTGGTCCATTTCCAATACATTTATACAATCACTCCTCAATATATATTAAGATAGCAAATTTTCAAACATTAATGGACAAGCTTCAACCTTCTCCACTCTCCAACTTTTTAGCCATCCATATCATTGAAAATCCAAGGATGATATGCTCCAAGCTCTTGATAATGCCAAAATTATTGTCATACCCATGTTAACCTTAAGTCAATCTGACCTCTCACATATAGGACCCTAATATATCCATTTAATTATACAGAAAACAGATAATTAAATCATTTTATAATTAAATGGACATATCAGGGTCCTATGTGTGCGGGATCAGATTGATTTAAGGTTAACATGGGTATGACAATAATATTGGCATCATCAAGAGCTTTGAGCATTTCATCCTTGGATTTTTAATGATATGGATAGCTAAAAAGTTGCAGAGTAGAGAAGGTTGAATCCTGTTCATTAAAGTTTAAAGATTTTCTGCTTAATAAAAGCTGAGCAGTGATTGTATATATGTGCTGGAGATAGATAGAGATCTGGACCAACTGATGAGTGCTGGTTCAGCACAAAATACATATACTGGAGATCGTTTATCTTTTTCACATGTATGTGGTCACATGTATCAGTTGTATAAAATGCATTGGATAGCTGTGTTGTGTTTGAAAGTCTGAGTTTAAGTCCTTTATAATTACATTAAGTTTAGTATACGCAATATACATGTTTCTAAATATTATGTATATATAAAGAGAGAGAAAAAGTATGAGCCACAGTTAAAAATAATTCATTTTATTTTCTTTATTGCATTATAATAGATTAATTAGCACTGCTTAATTCTACATATATATGTAATATTTTTTTCCATCGTTAGTGAAATTTATACTGACTTTATTTTTCCTCCATCAGAATTCTTCACAAGTAGATTCTTATTTTGCCTTTTTTCTAGAATGATCTGGGGTTTTTAATGTCATCTTAATAGTAACATATTTGCAACAACAATAGGATGGTATCATGATAACTGCTAAATATTTTGGGAATCAACAATATTTACTGAGTGTCACGTACGAATATAATCTTGAAAATATTATGGACACAATCTCATTTCTATAATCTCCATAAATCAAAATTGACTTACGGTAATAAATAAAAATACAACATAGTTATTCAGGTAGTGACAATTAAAATTTCATTCAGAAATTTCAGCTCTTGATTATGTTATTTATCACTGAATTAGACAGCATACAGAAGCATGAAATAATAGAATGTAAAGTCAGATCTTTTCTCTGCAGCCTCTATTAAAAGAATTGTCAAAACTATTGATAGGTTTATAAAAATATTGAGAAAATCATATATATATGAAAATCAAAGGTGATACATATCTAATAAAAAAAATCAAACCCTTCAGTTTGACTAATGGAAATATCAATGACCATCTAAAAACTTAAATTTCAATTTCATTCCTTTATCATATAAGGTAATGTCTAATAAAAATAAGTATGATGATCTTATTTCTATAAACTTTGTTAAAAACGTTATCCAAACCGTTTTTACGTTTAAAATTACTTAAACGTATAATCTCTAAATATGTAATGATGTTTGGATTCCTCAAACTGCAACTATAACAAGGTATAAATTAATAAAAATACTCCTAGTACAAAGTAGATTGATATAAATAATTAATTCGATAATATTAAACATTAAAAACTAAGTAAGAATGCAGTTGACACAAACTTTTAACTACAAAATAAACCATTTACAAGTTTCTAAGAAAGGCTTGCAAAAATGATATCTTAGACCAAGATGGCCTTTTACTATTGCAAGATTCCAATTGTGAACATCAGTTGAATCTCGCTGAGAATGAAGCCAGTTAAGTCCTTCTTCTTTTTGTTTAATGTATTGGCCTTTTTTTTTCGAAATCGTGAATAATATTTTCTAAGGTTTCTCCATCCCATTCTCTGGGCCTTTTTTTCCTTCAATTTAACGCGAATCTCTTTATTCGCTGCTTCATTAGAAGTAATGTTTTATTATTTTTTCTTATTTCCAAGTTGTAGTTGTTTAAATCTAACAACTCTTAATTATATGTTTTTCAATTATACTTTTTCTTTATTATACAATTGATTAATGTTATCATTACTTTTAATGCAGTTACGCAGAAAATAAACATTTTGATTGGGTTTTTTGTGCGTGCGATGATTCCAACTAATTATTAATATAAACAGAGCGTTCATATTGTCCTTCCCTCCCCCTCCCTCTATAGTGTACATGTTATGTTTATATGTTCAGTCTCAGTATGCTAATTATATTTTGTTTTTATTGTTCGATATAGAAAATATTTTATCTAGAAAATGTTGTTTTCAAAGTCACCAAAGAAAAGAAAGATCGATGAAGAGAAAAGAAATATTCATGAAAACTGGCAATTGAATTATTTCCTGTATATTTGATTATTTATTAGATATATATATTTTATCTCAGTTTCTCATTAGTAGAACAAAACTATTTAATTTTACGTTTTAATTGTTTTATTAATTTGATGTTCTTTGAATAAGTATTTTTTAAAAAACTATCAAATTTGAAAAGCAAAATATAAATACAGATCTTGAGATCCGCGTGAATTAACTTAAGTTTAATGCCATTGTTTTCTGTTTCTAGAAATTAAATGTTGTTTAAAAGTTCAAACAGTTAATTTATTTAAATATTATTATGAAATAAAAATTGTTATTTATTTCTTTAAATGTCAATTAACCATAATTTTTTGCTCCTAGTAGTCGTGAAAGAAAGAGGAGAGATGGTTAAGCCGAAAATGTTTTGAGAATTAGTATTTTAAACTTTATATGGTGATAGAATTACTGCCTTTTACAGTACTGGTTTCCTGAGTAAGGCGATAGTCAACTATCTGTTGTCTGTCAAGCGTTGGTGGTCGAGAAGTCAGCACAGCCGCCTTACAAGCAGTTGTACCGGGTTAGCGGCTTCGCTTCCTGGCCGATGCTATGACACATGAAAAAAAAAAAAAACAACTATCTGTTGTCACAAGCGCTGAATTAAAATAGGTATTGAAATGTGACATTATATTTCAAAAATTATATTTTTATTTTTTCTATCACATTCATTAATTTGTTGAGTTGCATTTTAAATAATTCTTTTCAATAATTTTAAAGTATCTCAAATTCTAAAAGTAATCAGCTAGACTAGTCTCATGTTTTGTAAATCCCTTTAATTTACATTTAAAACAGACTTTTAAGATATTGTATAATTGTAATTGATTGTGAAAAAATCTCGTGGAATCTATTTACGTTTTCGAATTAATATTTTTTTTTATATCCTTTCCCATTTAAAAAAATTAATCGCATTATTTTTCTTCAGCTTCGAATATCTCAATTTTAATGATTTTCAGAAGTAAATATATCTTTCTAATTGCGTTAATTACTACTTTTATTATTTGCTACAGAAATAGCATTCAATACAAAGCAGCGAACTTTGCAAAACCTATTGACGGTTTGAAATTCCACCAAGTTGAGCCTCCTTTTCTGAGCAAAAAGAATGCCGGCCTTGTAAATATGAAGCCCTTGAGAAGTTTAATCCGGGCTCTTGATAATGAAGAAAAAGAAATGAAAAGACTTAGAATATTTTTAAAAAATATGCATTACAAATGCACTGAATATGAGCAAATTGGGAATGACCCTATATGGAAAATTTGTACTTCCTCGGGGATAGGAATTAAATTGGACAACGCCAAAGTATTTTCAGTGCGGCATTCTCAACAAAATGATCTTTCGAAGTATTCGTTGGAGGACGCTCTTATCCAAAAATATAATGCAAACGTACTAGTTTTTCACAGTGCTGAAGTTACTCAAAAATACGAAGTTCCTTCTCTAGATACTTACACTGTTTTTAATTACGATTTAAACACGTTTATTTACGACAAAAGATCATTTTCTTTATTCGATTTTTATAAGGAAAATATCGATTTATTAAAAATTGAAATTTTAGGATCTCAATATCAGATATATCACAATTTATTGTATTTACAATTATTATCAAATGTCAAGCAAATACATTTAGAAATCAAGTTACAACACTTACCTATTGATGCAGAATTGTTATACAATTGGTATATGCTTTTATACGACACTTTCACTAAAGCTTATTTTAGAATGTATCAATCCCAAATGATTTCATTTTCTGAGAATGGCTGCTCAGTTTCTAAATTCAGGAACTGCACTATTTATACATCATGGACTTCTGTTCATCCTTTGATTCCTGTAATGCCCCCACCTGCTGGATTAGGTACCCCAAAAGAGGAACTGATTCGTTTTTATAATTACATTACCACTCCCCAGGTAATCTGCCCAAATAAACAACAGCGTGGTGGTGATTTTAAAGTCAATCGTCACATTCTTGATGGACAGTGGTTTGTCTGTTATGGAGCAAAATACAGCATAAATAAGAAAAAATCTTGCTTGGTTTATTCTTTTGGTATTAATAATGACTGGTCTTTTGATGAAGTCATGGAACAGACTGGATGTGAGGTTTTTTCATTTGATCCTAGCATTGGTTTAGAAAACCATAAACATAGTGAAAATATCACATTTTACAATTTTGGTCTTGGTGGCAGAGATAGAAAATTGACTAAAAATAAATCAGTATGGAATATGAAAACATTGCGTTCAATTATAAAACTTCTCAGACATAAAAATAGAACCATTGACTTTTTTAAATTTGATATTGATCTAAGTGAATGGGAAGTATTTCCAAATCTGTTTCAAGATGGAGTTTTGAAGCAAGTTAACCAGCTATCTTTTGAAACACACCATAATTGTTTCGATATCTATAATGTGACCAAAATTAGAAGATGGTACACTATGATATTTACATTTGAAATTTTGGGATTTAAAATGTTTAATTCTCATCAAAATCCAGTTGCTTCAAGAATACACTCATTGGATGCTAGTAATATATTCACATGTTATAATCGCATCTTATATGAATTGGCTTGGATAAAAACTCATAATGTATTTTCTAATTAAATTCTGATTTATTTCATTATTACAAATATTAAAGGGATATTACTTTAGGCTGACAAATCTTGAACAAGAGATATTCTAATAAATGTTTATATAAAATTAGTGAAACCTTATCATAAACTGTTGATGATTAAGGCCTTATTTAATCACATGATTTTTATCATTAATAAATAATATACAATTGATATAGTTTTATATTTATACTAAAGCTTACTTAGTTTTTACTTCACTTATGGTTCATAATCTATATATTGTGTTTGAAACGCACATATGTGAAGCTATAATATGAATTAATGATTGCTTAACGCTTTTGGGAGCTTCGTGTCACATATTCATAGCTTATACTAATGATTGTTGTAGTTATCTTTTTAATATATGCAAATAGCCTAGATGACCTATTTTTTGGAAATGGAGCAGGCTTCTTTCCTATTGATAGCATTGGGATTCAAACCCTCTACAGCTGAAATGATGTGCACTGAGTGCAATGATGCCAAGCACAAGATTAAAAAAGCATGCTTCATTGCAGATGACCCCAACACCATCAATAGGAGAGATGCCTGCTTCTCCATTTCAAAAAAAATGGGCCATGTAGGCTATTTGCATATATCTTTATTAAAAAGATAACTACAACAATCATTAGTATAAGCTATGAATATGGGAACACGAAGCTCCCGAAAGCACTAAGCAATTATTAATTCATAATATAGCTTCATGTATGTGCATTTCAAGTGCAATATATAGACTAAAGCTTACTTTAGAAGGTATCTCAATGATCTTATATACTGAAAATGGTTACTCAATTCCTAAATTCAAAAACTATACCATTTACACTCACAAACTTCTTATTCATCCTTTGATTCCTGAAATTTCTTCAATTGCTGAATTAAACACTTTCATAATATACTTTAAAATCCACACATTACAGGATTCTTTCAGTTTACTACAAAATTACAAGTGTTTCTACTTTCTTTATTCTAGTTCTATCTACAGAAAGATTAAATAATCAGTAAATCATGATGTAATAAAGTGATTTAATTCTTGTCCGTAGATCAATTTTTGACTGTTGCCTCTATCAAGGATATGAGATTCAAAAATGAAGTCAATGCACTTGCACACTGGGTGCTTTAATAAAGAAGGAAGAACTTAAAACTATAGTAAGCTGAAAAAAATCAAATATTTTAATAATGTTGATCTTATTTGCCAGGGAGGAATTGCTATAATAAGAATAGAACAGGTTATTAAAATATATAGTTACTGACCTGATATCAGATCTGCATAACTGTAAAAGTAGGATAGTCTGAGTTCAAAACTTCACAATTTGATTTTCAGGATATTAAAAACTGGATTAAAGGTATTTTCCAGGATGTATACTTGCACTGCTTCTATTTTTGAGTCTCAAGATCTCATTGATAAAAGCAAACACCAGAAATTAATATGGGAATATGAATTAAATCCCTTTATTATCTGATAAAGACTGATTACTAAAGCTTATAATAGATGGCAGTAGAGTATATAAAGGAAAACTAGTATATTTTAAAAGTATAAATTTTGTAATTGCAAATTTAAAAATTTTTGATTGCACCTGTCTGAGTATTATTACCTGGTAGTTATTTTAGAAAAAAAACTTTTTTAGTTGTTAGACAAAGAAATAATATCACAGCAAAAGCCATTTTGTATAGTGTGATTTTCCAAGTCATTAAGATAATTGTAAAATCTAAAGTAAGCTGTGTCACTGAATTGTCATAAATTAATTACAATATTAATACTTCTTCATATAAAGAAAAAACTATTAATAATATTAAATACAATCTTAATGGATTTTCCTTGCTGAGTATAATTGCCAAAGACAACCATTTGTTTGTTTTTTTAAATAATGGTGATCCTTGATAAGGGTGCGCAGTATTGAAATTGCATTAAGATTGTATTTAATATCAATATTTTCTCTGTTTATAAAGAGGTATGAATATTGTCTTTAGTAAAGATAACAGTAGTATAACATAAGTATACAAGAAAACTTAGCAATGAACCATCAACTAACAACAATTTACACTGATATCTATTGACAGCTCAAAAAAAAAAGTCACTGCATAGAAAAAGGCACGATTAATCAAGATGAAGTAAAAAATTTCTGAAAACATCAACAATGTGAGTTATTCTGCATTATATTTCTGAAGATCAGATACATTTTTATGGAATGCATCTTGTCACAATTTATAGAATAAAGATATTTGATACTATTAGTTAAATGTTTATCATATAACCAACAGCACCTGTAGTGAGATTGTAAGATAAAAATTTATATTGGTCGGCTTCAATAAAAGCGAAAATTATAGGCAATTAAAATATTTATATTCTTTATGAAAGACACTACTTTTTATGTAGGTAAATCCTTATTTACATAATCGTAACTTATGTGAATATGGGGTTGGATTTAAATAACAAATAGTGTTTACAAAAAAAATCACACTTCTCATTATGTATTTTTCTCAATGCTTTATTTAATTTTTGATAGTTTTGATAGGTTGCTGTTTTCTTCATATGTAAAGAAAAAATTATATTGCAATTATCTATTACATAAGCATACAATTCATTTATATAAACATATATATGTATATTTTTTCATGTGTCAAAGCATCGGCCGGGAAGCGAACCCAGGCCAACTGCTTGCAAGACAGCTGTGCTGACCACTCAGCCACCAACGCTTGACATATATTTACATTTATTATTATTTATAAAACATAAATGTATATTGCAATGATAATAATGGTTATCCCTAGAATATTTTGAAGAAGATAATGCAAAATAAATATTTGCATGATTTTCACCTCGTCTACAAATATTTATTTATTACGGAGATATTGCCAAAAGATTTGAAAAAAAAAAATTTTTAATCACTCTATGTAAATTAAGAGTCAAAACAAGTAGAATGAGACTTTTTTTTCTAGAGAGATTCACTCTATTTTTCTCTCCCATTGCTTCTTCGAAAAGTAAGATGGAAAGCAAAATAGCTTTGCTTTTAAATTATTCTTTTTCAACATGAAGATTTAAGTTTAAATTATTGTATAAATTATGAAAGGATGGAAGATTCATTGTATAATGATTTTCAAAAAGGATAATGAAAGTACTAAATTAAAAGTAAGACACTTATTAACTCCATTCCAGTACAATTGTTGAATCAAAATTTTCTCCTTCATTATTGATACAATACTATTAGCATATGAAATTCTGCTAATGGACCGCTAAAGGAAGAATATTACTTTGAAATATTGAAGGAAAGCATAAGGATATAAATGCCTTGAATGCTCATTGAAAAGAATTATTTTGAAAGGTTGAAGTAAAGCAAAAGTTTTATTTTTTAAACTTATGGTAAGATAATTTAAAATTCTGAAACTATAACTTTTATTATTGAAATTACAATTTCTGAATAAGTCAAGAAATGACATTCACATAGTTTTAATGTATTCTGAAACAATAAAAATTATTTTTGAATTACTTTGAAATACTATTATTTTCATTATTCAATTAAGAATGATAGAAATTTATTATTGACATTCAAATTCATTAGCTCAATAAACTTGAAA
This sequence comes from Epiperipatus broadwayi, assembly GCA_028023455.1. Taxonomy (NCBI): domain Eukaryota; kingdom Metazoa; phylum Onychophora; class Udeonychophora; order Euonychophora; family Peripatidae; genus Epiperipatus; species Epiperipatus broadwayi. Next base: position 26,661,936 of record JAQFVV010012395.1, on the reverse strand, counting down.
TTATTTACAAAAAGCTATGTAATACTTGAAGCTAAGTTATTTATATTTTTGAAATAACATTACTTAAAGAGTTTTGAAACAAAATATAGCAGAACTTTTATTATGGTCTTTCAAGTGAATAATACTTAAGCAAGGACATTCACAAAGATTATAATGCTTTATTTTATTCATTAATTATTTTCTTATATTTTTCATTAATAAATTATTGTTTATGAATAAAATTTATTACTTATTATTTCATACACAGAATACTTTGTTATTACTGTTAAATAAATTGTATACAAATATATACTTGTAAATAAAGTGATAAAAATGCACATAATTCATAGACTAATTTCCCCCATAGCCCCGAGAACATGCTTTCCCTGTAGTTATAACTGGAATATACGATACCTACGGTACACAAATATTTAGAGTATTTCCACTACATAAATTATATTTAGCCATAGTTACTTATACTTCAGAAAAAAGTTAGTTACAGTTACAATATACTCTATAAACAAATTCTATCAACAAATATATATATATGCAAACATATACATAAATTGCAGACAATTTTAAAAATGTAAGTTATTTTTTGTATCATCTTCAACAGCACTATAACTCTGTTACACAACAGATCATAATATTGATTTCTCTAATACCAAGACTCTTATCTGGAAATGGCAGTCTCTAACAATGGAAGAACCTATCATCATCAACCCTTGTCAATCCACTGCAGGATGAAGATCTCTCCAAGTTCAATCCATCTTCTCCTATCTTTAACTTCTCTTCTCACATCACCCCTGCACATTTTATTTCATCCATCCATCTAACATGTGGTCTCTTTCTGTGTTTTTTATAACCTCTTGGAATCCAGTTTAAGATTTCAATTGTCCATCTATTATCATCTCTTTTAGCAATATGTCCAGCCCAACACCACTTCAGTCTTTTAATTTTTTCAATCAGATTCAGTAACACCTGCTTGTTCTCTTACCCATATATTGCATTTTTGATCTCTTCTTGTTACTCCCAACACACATCTTCTTTGAGTGGTCTGAAGTCTCTGTATTGCTCTTCTATTAAGTGTCCAAGTCTCAGATCCATAAGAACAGTAAAACACATTTATTTAAAAAACCTTCCTTTTTAAACACATAGGCATAATTCTTTTTAGTATCAAGTTTTTTCTACCAAAAGCACTCCAACCAAGTTTAATTCTATGATTAATTTCATCCATTATGTTTCCATCTGTATTAACAACCTGACCAAGGTATTTGTAACTGTTAACTTATTCTAACTCATCATAATCAATCTTTATTTTCATATTTTGAGAAAATCCATTAAACATTACTTAGTCTTTTTAACATTTATCTTTAGTCCTACTTTCATCGGATAATTCCTGCAACATTTCCTACAGCTCTAAAGCATTATTTGCAAAAACAATTACATCATCTGCAAAATCTAAATGACTTAAATAATCTCCATTTAATTTCACTCCTTTAGCTTCCCATTTTAATCCACAAAATACTTTTTGGAGCACTGCTGTAAAAAGTTTTGGAAATATGGAGTCACCCTGTCTTATACCCTTCTCAATGTTGACTTTCCCAATATCATTATGTAATCTAATTGTAAGAAGATATAGAGATCCTTAAAAGGCTGGATTATAAGAATTTTTTAAAAATCAAGAAATAAAATCGATGTGTACTGATATGGTGTGAGTGGCCATGAAATTACTACAGTAAGTCATACAATAATAAATAATTCCACAAAGTGACTATTAGCTATTTATTATCAGAATTTTTTAGTAAATTAAATAATCATCTGAAATCCAGGCACAGCTGCATGATGGTGTTGTTTGTCAAAACACATAAAAATGCCATTTCCGCGGCCAGCTTTACAGCTAATACAGCATTTATATTGTATTAACCCATTAGCAGGCCACTTTACATGACATTGCACACAAATATCATGGCCTGTTTTGTGCTTCGAAACTTTACGCATATTCTTTCTATTCATAGCTGATTACCGTATCACTTGAGGGTGTTTTAATTTCAAGTCGGTACAACTTTTCAAATCTCCATAATAGAGTAATGTCATTTATATTTAAATAAGGTTAATTACTAATAATTGTCATATGGTCCCCACTCTTCCCTAAAAAAAATGGTAATATGTAAAAAATTGGCAAATGGTATGTTTGAACATGCTTCAACAAAGCTCACGCGCTAAGTCATGTTTCAGCATGGAAAATATGAGGCCAATAAAAGGTCTGAAAAGAACGTGCAATTTTTCAACTTTTCAGAATTGCAGAGTATCGAAAGTGAGGGAAACTGTGTCCTATTTTCAGGCACATAATGTCCTGCCAAATACCAGACTGTTTTTATTACAGTAATAAAATAATAAATAAGTTCAAAAAGTCCAAAGTTTGTGTACTTTTTTTTTATTTCATTAGAAATTGACAAGTATTTGGATTATCTTTTTTCAGCGGGGTTAAAATAAATGACTATTTTTGTTGACTTTTTGTTAATAATAACAAAGTATGAAAGCCCCCCAATAAAGCAGTTTATTGTAAAAGACCAAAAAAAAAAAGAGTAATTCAAATGAAATATAAATAAAAGTAAAACGTGAGAAAAACTTATTGAAAAAAAAAAAAAAATATTGACTTTTTGTCACAATTATTTTTCCGAGTGTGGGGATTTGAAAACAATTTTTTAACCCCAAAAAACACAAAAGTTACTTTTGATTTAATAAGAAGAAAAACAATTTGGTCAACCAAAAAAAAAAAAGGTAGAAAAAATTTGAACAATTTCAAAATAATTGCATTATATTTTTTTCAGCAGGGTTAAAACAAGTGGGGTTAAAATAAATGATTAGTTTTGTTTACTTTTTGTTAATAATAACAGTATAAAAGCTCCCCTCCCCCAAAAGCTGTTTATTGTAGAAGCTAAAGTTGTTTAAAAAAATAAAGTTATTGACTTTTTGTTATAATTTTCGATCCGAGGGTGGGGTTTCAAAACAATTTTTGAACTCCCAACAACACAAAAGTTACTTTTGATTTAATAATAAGAAAAAAAAACAATTTAATCAACCAAAAAAAAAAAAAAGGTAGAACAAAGTCGAAACAAGCCCCAAATAATTTTATTATATTTTTTTGGCGGGGTTAAAACAAGTTTTTTTGTTGTGAAACAGTCCCAAGTTTTAAAATTCAGAAAAATAAAAACAAAATTAAATTACCAAAATTTGTTGAAAAAAGAAAAATGTCAGGTTAAAAAAAAAACAACGAAAATATAAAAATTTGTTTAGTAAAAAAGAAATCATGTTATAAATGAAATAAAAATTTGTTTAATCAAAAAAAAAAAAACACGTTCTATAAAAAAAAGTTGTGGTGGCCCAGTAACGTTACATATGATTGATTTTGTATAGCATCAACACCCCAAGTGGCCATGCCCGGAGTTCAGATGATTACCATAAATTATGTACAATAAGCATCTCAAATTAGTAATAATCAGTAATATATACTGAAACCTCCCAGCCCACTTTCCGTTTCACCATTAATCTAATGATCTGCCCATCTGAACTAGTTTTGAACCTATTTTAAATGTCAAAATGTTATATAAAATTTGCTATCATGGCCGCCTGAATGGCATCATCCATTTACATATGAAAGTACACTATAATTAGACAGGTTGATAAAATTATAGCATAGAAATCCTCATAATCATAAAGTACTTTGTTCATTTATCAGTCAATTCTTAATTATATTCATGTGGATGGATAATTTAAACCATGGAATGATGGCATAATGATTTGTACATATATTTTAAGATTAAATAAAGATATAGTATAAAATGTTTTCTTTAAAATGTTTACGGTTTTCTGATTTAACGTTTTATAGAGATAACTGAAACTAACGATTTTTTTTTAAATCTGTCCATTTTTTTTTTTTTTGTAAAAACAAACAACGTAGGAAAAGAAAATATATTAAAAAGGTTATTTATGTCTAGTTAAAATGTCTTTGGTTTATAATTAAAAATGGAAATTTTGTTGTAAATAAGAAAGCAATTAATGACCACACCTGCATTGGGTAAAAGCTAGTTTACCGATTGGTTTGCAACAAAAGACTTTACCATTAAGTCAGAAGACCGTTACTATCTGCTAGGCCTTAAAAATTTACAACACCTAAAAAAAGATTTAATTAATGAAATCGGAATCAAACATAATTTATATATTTAATTAATTTTTTTTAAGTAAATGAAATATAACACCTTGGAGACATCAGTAGAAGAAAATCAGTTGTATGGTTTTGCTTTAAGTAAAAATCAATTGGTCCTGAGGCAAATGAAATTCCAAAAGGTGTTAAGGCTTGGTCGATGGAAATATATAAGTAGGCTATATTTTAAGCGGGAAGAGGACTCCATTTTTTTTGAAGAGCTATTACTATCAGAAGCTGTAAATTTTGCTATGCCCTGCTAGAAAGGCCAAGAATTTGCTGCCTTTCCCCATGATGGAACGTCAAAGTTTGATCCATCCAAGGCCGAAGCAACAACCAACGTTGCCCTAACCAGTTTATTATAACAAATAGAAGATGTCATAAGCCGCTAAAAAGAACTCACCTTCGTTCCAATTCAAGTACTCCAGTTCAGCTATAGGAATACCATCTTAGATTGTATTCCAACTAAATAGATGCCATAAGCCGCTAAAAAGAACTCACCTTCATTCCAGCTCAAGTATCTCCAGTCTAGCTATATGAGGACCATTTTAATATCAATTAAAATTGCAGAGCTCTGTGTAAAATCCGAGATCATTTTCTTTAAAATACAGGTTAGCTAACTATATTAGTTAAACAGCATTAAGCTGTTGCACATGCACTTTGCAGATTTTAACTATAAATGACTGAATACTAACACTTCAAACACATGATGAAGTCCTTGGGAAAAGATAGTGGCCATCTATCTTTTTGAATCCAAATGCTTTTGTATGGGAAAATCTTAAGTATCTGAAAGTGAAAGCATGAAGATATTAAATAATCACTTTAAATTACTTTTACATGCTTAGATGAATGACGCTGGTTAGTATTCAGTCATTTATAGTTAAAATCTGCAAAGCGCAAATGCAACAGCTTAATGCTGTTTACCTATTAGTTTAAAAACATCGCGCTATATAAAATAATTGATTTATTTACTAACTACATTAATGTAAACTGCCTTGTCTTACAAATATTTGAATACTATAAATGACCTACTTTTGCTAATTTTCTTTAACTTAAATGTTTTGCTATATAACTTAATCACTGCGGTTATATTTTAATTATTACTAATTATGCCCGTTTCGAAACAGTGTGCATTTAGTTACAAAATGTTTTTTTTTTTAAGATATTATTTAAAATCTCCGTATTTATTATAGAATCATTTTTGCAGTTTCAAAACCCTATTTTATAAATAATGGAGACCCTTTTGTGCTCGTTGTTTTGTCAGTTATTAATTAATGTAAACATAAAATGTGGCTTATAAATCCAGATTTGCTACCTTTAATGTTACTAGCCTGGAGTGTAATCATAAGCATATTTTGCTATTAAAGTCTTTATATGTCCCTTAAACATACTTTCCCCCTTAAGAGTTTATTAATTATAGATAACTGAAGAGATTGAACAGGATAAAGTTTATATATATCTTCCCGTCAGTAGCATATACGTATTTCTCATACTACTGAAGAGTTGGCTCTTTTGATCAAGCTGATAAACTAGTGTTCATGTGTGGTATGGTATTTAATTTGTTGTTTTACAATAGCGTGTTGAAACCACCGGAGGGCATTATTTTTGTGATAGTGCACAGAAATATGCCGTTTAGGTGGCCTACCACCACTAGCGAGTGTTCTATTTCTAATGCGTAAGCCTAGAAATAGTCTGTTCGGGGGTAGCTGCTTGTGTCTATTTCTACGCTAATACACAGAAACATGACATTGAATCTGCCACAGAAGCTACCGTGTCAGCTTACAGCTCAGATTTGTGCTAAGCATTTTCGATGTGCGATCACATTTCACTTTTGGCTACAGTATCGGGTGAGGGTAACTGGAATTTCGATTGTCAAAACTATTTTAATATTCATTAAGACCACCTCCCCCTCTAACTGCCATCTTTTAGGATTGTCTACTAACAATTATCAGCAGTCTCATGTTTCCCTAGCCCCCATTTCCTGCTCAAAAAATTTGGCAAGTGTAGGTTCCAGCGCGATTCGGATTGAATCACGCTCTACAACAGCGAGCTTCATCGAATGGCTGAAATCAGAAAACTTCATGTCAAAGATTCTCTGACTGCTGCTGGAAACGGGTTATCAAACAAGAGCTTTGAAGCTGCATGGGTGCTGTTCCTCAACAGTCCTAAAAGTTGCTTTTAATTGCCGTAAATATGTGGGGTTTTGGTAATTACGGTAAAAAGTTAGTCAACTGATTCGAGTCGGAGCGTTATGTTCGCTTAGAAATTGTAACCACTCACCCCCACCACCTTTCCCAAAGTTGGACCTTTCGGTTGTAAATGTTTGGTACTGTTAAATGGAAATCGATTTGGTATTTGTAATTTATTATAAAACAACAAAAATATAAAAAAGAAAAGCTGATTTGGTCGTAGAATACCCGACCGCCGCCGTTAAAAAAAATGTAAGTAATGAGAAAGAATAAAAAGTAACTACTTTTTAAAATTCATTTCGATCGATGTACCCTTTTTTTTTTTGTTTGTTTTCATTCCAAAAATTATTTGATAGATAGTTTTGGTTAAATGTGATCAATAAAATCAAAAACATGCACATAAAAAAAAAAAAGAATTCCTGCCCCCCCCCCCCAAATATAAGTAATGAAAAGAATAACAAAAAAAAAAAAATTAAGTACTTTTTTAAATTCAATTTTTTGATATTACTTTACTTTGAAATGTGATAATAAACAAACCCGGCGGCGGCCCCATAAACATTATATTTATCTTTGTTTACAAAGCCCACCCTCCAACGGTTTCAACACACTATTGTAAAACAACCAATTTATAATATACTTTGGCTTGGCGGATGAAATTTATCAATATTTTATCGTTTTGCTATTTTTATATATATGATGGAGCCACAGTGAATCCAGCCCAGCTTCCTCTCTTAGGGTAGTGCAGTAGCTAAACCTAAGCTGAGGGCCAGGTTAGCACATAAGCCCCTGCCTCTTATGAACAAAATCAAGGTTCTCATTTAGCAGCATGATTGGTCATTGGGTAAACCAGTGTTGGTCACAAAAATCCTAAAATCTATTCATCCATCTTGCAGAGCAACTTTACTATTGTATTTACCTGTGCATAGCATATTAGTAAAATCTTTATAGCCAACTCTACCTCCCTAATATGCAGTCTTTGGCATCGAGTCGAAGCATTCTTGAAAACCTGTTTGATCTAAAGCTATCTGGATGCTTTATGCGCCATATCGAATATATAAATTTGTCATAATCGGATGTATTAAGTTTTACTCCAGGTTTGGTTTGATTACATGTATAATAGCCACTCAAATTGATTATGAAATAACATAACTAATAAGTGGAGCATAGTGATTTATTATATAGTATATTTAGCTCCATTAAATAATAGCCACAAACTTGTTATCAATGTATCAATGATTATTGTACAATTGCCTAGACTAATGTTGCTTAGTCAGTAAATGAAAATGCCTGCGTGCATTTTCCTATGCTAAATAATGGGTTATGTCAAGATATATATGTAATTGTCATAAATATATTACTAATTCATCATATATCAGTTTCTATTTCAATATTAAATCAATCCAATTTATTAATAGATCATAGCTATTTATTAGTAAAACCCTTTTTAATTAAATATATTAGATTTTATCATGGGAACGTCTCTAGTATTTAAATTTGTTAATATATGTTTAAATCTCTGAGTTTCATTGTCTTCTCTGCTAGTGGGAAGGATTTAAAATAAATTCTTGTGTGCCATCATTGTTATCCATCAGGTGTTTGATCTGGGCTGAGAGTGGGTTTGAATCCAGGTTGGTCTCTGAACTAAATGTCGGGGTTGGATGGGTTTGAAGTACATTTTTTTGAGTTCCAGCTCGTGTTAGATGGCTAAATGTTTTGATTGGCACAATACAAATAACATAATAGAATAAAAGCATAAATATACCATTATTACTAATTATATGATTACTCATAAAATCAGAGTTCTAGGATGTATCAAAAAATAGGTTAGTATAACCTGTAAAAGCCCTAAACTCTTTGAATCTTCACTGGTGAGCTGCATAAAGTTTTTAACCACTTGTGCTGAAGATCTTTTGTCATCTTCTTTCCAACCACTTCAGCTATTGAATTTCTAACCAGGAATGAATAGATTTAGATTTTTAAGGGATATCTGCCACTATTGTTCTTTTAAGGTCACTAGTTTAATTAATTTTGAACTTCATTCTGCATTTCATAAATTTTGATTTCAATCTTATCTAAGATAATTAGAATTTATCTAATCAAGAATGTTTTTCCTTTTCTATCAAATATTTTTTAAAGTGATTTTTTTTTACTTACATTTTTTAATAACTGTATATACATATCAAAAATAATGTTTCATCTTTTACCATTTTCAGAAAAAGAGATGTCTATAATTTTCAATCCATCTTCATCCAGCTCATACCTTCTTTGTAGCCAAAACTCTTTCTACTAAAGCAATTAATATTTTACATAAATCACATCTGGAAGAAAATCATGTAAGTAATGTATTTAGCTAATGATTATAATAACAGCCCTATGCCTTAATTCAAGCACTTAATAATCAAAATAAAAAAACAACTATCAGTTTGTTCCTTATATAAAAAAAACCTAGACAATATTGGATGTATTCTAAAACATTATACTATAAAAACAGCATATATTACCGAAAATAAGTAACTTTCTATCAAAATCTAAAGACTCAATCCCTTTTGAAGCCTATAGTTTATTGCATCTAAGGCATGAGCAATTGTAACATAAGCTGCATGAGATGAACATGTTAATGCAGTTAAGCAGCATTCTCATTCAAACTATGGATATGGATCATTCTAGTGAAGAGTTTTGGCTATAGAAAAGATCTGAGTTGAATGACGTGATGAAAATTGTAGATATCTATGGGGTGGTTTTTTTTGAAAATGGAAAAAAAAAACAGTTGTAGAGCTTATGTGAGTATAAACAATCATTGCATCAGTACCCAAAATACTAATGCAGTTAAGCAACTCTCATAAAACAGGTCATAAAACTGTTTTCCTAACACTAGGATCCTATCCAGTTGTGACACTCTCCACTAATGTAAGATCAGAGAAACCAGAGATTTTTTTAAGAATCCAAATTCACTTAACAAATATGTAAACTTCTATTTGCAAGAATTTTTTAAAAAACTATTGGAATAATTTCTCCAACAGTTTTTTTTTATAAATTCTTGCAAATAGAAGTTTACATATTTGTTGAGAGAATTTGGATTCTTAAAATCTCTGGTTAGTGTAATTTTCACTACACCACTCTCACATTTGTGATCTTTTTCACATCTCTGGTCATATGTTTAAGATTACATCTTTCCACAAGGTGTTAAAAACAGAAACCAATCCTTATCTTGCACGAGAATAGTATAATGAAAATTATACTACAGAAATATTATTCAATGTTGGATCTCTAGTCTAATGAATGTTTTGTTTTATTTATATAATTTGGTCATAAGTGTGTAAGTATGCATATATGTGCATGTGAGAATATTAACATTTAATTATTATAAAAAAATATTATAGATAATTAATCTTTACAATAAACAAGTATTTCTTAATTATTTTAAGAACAAAATATGCATGTATACAATTTTATTATTGAAATTAGTTTAAAGTGATGTACTGAAGACAAAAAGGAATTTTTTCTTTAAATATATCGTCTGATTGTGAGAGAACAGGAAGAAAAAAATTGATATCTCAACTGGAACTTTTACTAGGCAAAATATGGATAAAAACACATGGTGAAACCATAGATTTTAGGCCAGACTATAGGGCGCTTGGAACACAAAATGATTTCAATGAGAGACCGCTCTTAAAATGATCAGATAACCTGGGTGAAGCTCGAAAGCAAATAGACAAAGCCATTACACACTAGTTCATGTTGTCATGGATGTTGGGGTGCACAATTTGAAAAAGGTCAAGAGATGAGATTAGATATGGTGTTGGAATATTTTTGAGAAGTTTTCTGCAGAAGGCAGCATCCCACAATGTCAAAAGAATTAAAAAATTAACCAGAACATTTGTGGTTGCATTCACAAAACTCATCTTTACCAGTTTTTTTTTCTCTTGGAGTTGGAATGGCCATATTTATTTGCAATTGTCTGGTAGTGATAATTGAAAATGAGGACAATATATTAAAATTGATGGACATAAAAAATTTGGAATGAAAATTAACAATTTAAATCTATACATGAATTTTTTTTTTTAAAGATGAAAATGCCCAATTTTTTATATTATACTACTTTTTATGCTGAATCTGTAAGTTTTTAAAAACGACACCTGTTCAATGGCTCACATCACTATGAAAGAATGAAAATGTTTTTATATGTATATTCTGCAAGTATGATTGACATTTGTAAAACATATAAAAATTTGTTATTTCAAGATGATTTTCAAGCCACTAAACAAGAAAATCCTGTGATGGAATTAATGTCTTTACAAAATAGTTCAATTTTATGTTAGCTATATGCTACAATAGTTTCTGACATTTTAATCTTACAATCAAAAGTTGCTCTATAGAATTTAGTGAAACATAATGTAGAAGAATGTCACCACTTCTCAAGCAATAATTTAATGAATAATCTTAGTCAAATATTTTTTTTAGCACACTGGTAATGACTCATTAGTAAGATTCCTAGATATGGATCCAACTTCACTTTTGATTCTCAAATATGATGTCTTGATCACAAATTTCATCTTTTTTTCAGGATCTCACTTGTTTCATTAGATATTTCATCTTTTAATAGCTCCAGATTTAACATTGGAAATATAACAAGACTTTAATATACACGGAAGATTAGGGTATTTCACTAACCTTTTTATATATTTCTAAGACAGAAATGCAGTCTATGAATTTTTGGATTTCTTTCAAACCACTGGAGAAGCAAGATAAGCCATAAATCATTTACTCATCTTAATAGTTTTGCATGTCATATTGAGGAATTCACATCTTGTCGAGATTGTTTATTTCATAACATTGCGAAGTTATATTTGAGAATAAAATCATATCATGTAGTGGAAAAAACTGGAATTAAGATATTTCTGAATGACCAAGAATCTAAACATTAAAATGCTCTACGAAGAAAATATGTTCATACTTTATTAAAGAGATGGTTTTAATAAGTTTCAGGTTTTCTACTATCCAAATTTATCTGTTAGCATTATCAAATCTTTCTTCTCTAATTGTGTAGATTTTACAGAAATTTTTTTTTTTTTCACTTACATTAAATGGCAAAACATATAAATATGGATTCACATGTAAGACTGGTAGGAAATAACTATTTCTTTTATGAATTCAATATCAAAAAGTTTATTAGAAATTCATCAAAACAAAACTGGTGATAAAAACTTGGGTGCCAATTGGGCAAATAGTTTTAAAGCATGTTAATGACAAAAACATATTATTTTGAGGTTTGCTAATATTTGTAATTAAAAAAAAGGACCTATTATTTGAAATGGGGTTTAAATGCAGCAGACTTCTGATAGACAATTGACATAAATTTAGAACAAATTATGGATAGTTATGGCATAGGACAGGAAATAGTTCTGGTTAAAGCAATGAACTGAAAGGCTTGAGGATGATTTGCAAATACATCTTTTTATAATATGTCAAGCAATTACATATTTTAATGAACACAATACAAATGAACGTCTAAACAAAAGTGCTTTCACTAAAAATAGATTTTGGAGTATAATATTATAAATGAATTTTATGCCTATGTGATAACACAATAGCAGACTTTGAAACTCAACCAAAAACTTAAACTTAAAACATTCTAGAATTGTAATGTATCAGGGTAAAATATATAACATTATAAATCTTGCTAAAACAATGAAGTAGCATTCACGAAAACTTTAAGACCTCTGATAATTTTGTTCCAAGGGTAGATTAGTAGAAATCTATGTATGTGTGTACATATAAGCATAAAACAACTAAAAGAGCAACCATAGATTACCTTATAACATACTTGTGTTTAAACAAATAAATAAAAACAAAAAATGAAATTTTTTTTAGCACTTTTGAGTTTATTTTTTTCTTTAAATATATACATTTAAATCATTCTCGTAAGAAGTTTATTAATCAAATCCTCACGATTGCCAAAGTCTCCACCTTCTACAAAATGGTTAGTTTTCTTTCTCCAACCACCTGTGGGAGTATTTAACTTAAAGGGCCATAAAAAGTTTGTTACATATTTAAAATTAGGACCAACAGTATATATCTCGTGGATCATATCTTCCACGCAAATTATACCATATTTACCTAAATAAGAATAAAAATATTGTAAATTTTCTTTTTTTATAAAACTTTTAATATTTAACTCAATCTAAATAAATGTTAAAAAAATCATATATATATAATGAAATAAATAAATTACATAAATTTTCTAGTCAGATTTATTGTAATTCTTCATCTCGTATTATCTAAAACCCTCATGTGGCATAGTTTTGTATCAATTTTAGTTAATTTTGCACTTATACTTAAGACTATACTCTCATACACATGGTATTAGAAGGCTGCTTGTTACAGTTTATAGAAATACATGTTTTTTGGGATAATCTGTTCCACAGGCTTAGAGCTTCAAGCAAAGTTACCCTCTAGAACAGGGGTCCCCAACCCTATGCCCGTGGGTACCATGGCGCCCGCAGACAATTTTAAGTGTGCCCGCCGCTATCCGAACACGATAAAAAATTATTTATCTGATACAAATAAATTTAATTTTTAAATTTTCTTATAAATTATTGTATTATATTGTAATCAAATTGTAGGGCATACTATACTTTTATAGCGTAAAAATATAAACCTTAATTATATGTTAAAATTTTATTTTTGAAATAAATATTTTTTTGTACATTATGTGTATTATTAGCAATATTCAACTATAAATTTACATTGAAAAAATAAATGGTGCCCGCCACCTGGTTGAAAAAATAAATGGTGTCCGCCACCTGGCCGATATTATAGAATGTGCTCTTAAGTGCAAAAAGGTTGGGGACCCCTGCTCTAGAACAACCAATAAATTCAAAAATATGCAGTACTATATAAAATTGTTACATACTATGTAGTTCGATTTCATACAAACTAAAATAGATCATTTAAAGGCGTAAATAAGTCTAAGTAAACTTATTCCAATTGAAATTCATAAATCACTGATTTAGTCATATTATTCGCAATTTCTGCTATCTTTTTTGGCAATTATTTTATTTCTAGATGCTACATTCTAATTGTTTTCTGTCTCAATGAAAATTAAAACATGAAAAACAAATTAACACTAGTAAATTGCTATAATTTTGCTTTCTGATTTACAACTTTTTTGGCAGTAATTCACAAAGATCCTAAAACATTACACACATGTGCATCATCCTTTGTCAAGCATTTATTATAACTTGACAGTGTTAGATTATTATCATCAATTATAAATAGAAATTTATTTTTTAAAAACCTTTCTGTAATCAGACAAATTATAAATTTCCATTTTAGATACTAAACTAAAACAAATATAATTTTAAAAAGACAACTGTATTTATTGCAGATTGTATAATTGACCATTCAGAAGTTTGAAATGAATATGAAATTAGAAGTATAAATTAGGCAATAAGTCGATGAGGATGTAAATGATTAAATGAATGATGCAAATAAGTAATAATTAAATAATAAAATAAAATGAATTTGAGATTGAAGATGTGTAAGAGTTAATGGATGATTAAGATGAGAATGGAATAAGAGCTAATGAATGATGAGTGAATTAGGATAATAAATTAGGATGAAAAAAGAGAATAAAGAAAGATTGAAATGACAAATGAGAAGAATGATGATGATGAAAGATGATGTACAGAACTCTAAATTTGATATTGAATTAAATGATAATAAGACAATTAAATAAAATATAGATTCTAAACTTACTAAGACCAGAATATTCACCATAAAGTCAAAACCAACTATACATTTCAGACAAAAGAAGTAATAGATACTTTAAAGTTTGGTTGACATTATATCTCATAATGAATGTAACACAATTCCACTCTAATTACAATAATTAACTGGATACAAATTTACCAGAAATTCAAATCCTATCACAAGTTGATATAATTTATCCTTCTCAGGGTTCACATAGCTTAAAGGGTGATATACAAGATACACTTGGGTCAGTAAGTGGGATTTTGCCACTACCCAAGCATAACACACACAAAATAGCTCTTAATACTGAATTGAATTACTAAACCATATTCAATAATTTTAAATAAATTCTATACATTCCCTAACTATGCTAAACTTTAAGTTCCAATAAGAGTAATTTTTCAATAGCTAAACATAATAGCTTTCCAACTTTCTTTCTCCATTAATTAGAAACAAGGTGACAAAGACCAGTGAATGATAAATCTGTGGATTCAAATGAACTGATCAAACCAATATTAGGTTTTTAATCTTTTAGTATATCACTTAAAACTAATATTCTTTAGGTTAGTATGTTTAATTATTAAGTTATAATGCCCTAGATATACTCATAAATTATAGGGCTTAACACACTTATTCTGATATACTTACATATAGTGACTTTTACAATATTGATTGATGACAATTTCCTTATAATCACAGGATAGGTCGATAGCAATGACAATAATATAATGTGTGGATGTGTTGATTAGCAATAAGAATACTGACAACTAAATAAATTTTTAACACAACAATATTTATTTACATTATATACAAGTCTCTTTCAGACACATTACACGAAACAAGATAAATCCATTCCAAAATTAGGGATGGAAATTAATGATGTGGTAAGTAATAACCAGCTAATATGACCAACATTTTGGATATGTTTCTTTATTATTCTATCAGGTAAACTAAGAGAGTTAAACTTATTTGAGCTATTTTAGCATTGAAATTGCTAAAACAAAATGTATTAACATCCTTTGGATATACGCAACTTTTAAATAAATAAAAAAAACCCTCTAAATTACAATTTATTATATCAAATTGTAGCTGTTTGAGTTATTAGAATATGATAAGGGCAATTATCACACTCCAATCAAGTAATTTACTATATAAAATTTTTATTGCATTAACGTGGGACAAACATCATCAGTTAAATGCACATATAGCACCAAAAACATTCACTATGTCCACAATTTAACCATTTATTAATTAACTGATCTTAGTATTCATCAGTAAATACCTACTTGTTGAAAACCAATCCACATTGTCCATGTACACACCTTGCTCTTTTATGAAGAAGTTCTACAGACACTAGCAAGTTTTGTTTGGTCTCTTTATAAACTGATAAAGATTACACAACATCAGAAAGACACTATTTCAATTAGACAATACTATAGCTATATCAGACTTTATCTTATCCTTGCTATTCGATCTAAAACACACTACACTTTATCATACATGGTGGAATATTAACTATATAACTTTTTGAGGGATCTAAATAAAGGAGGCTCTACAAAACAACATGATAGTTGTATATCAAGAAACAACATAATAGTTGTATAAGAATATGGCCAATTCTGATACATTTTCATAGGTATAAAAGTGTGGGCAGTGCCTCTCCACTGGAAAACAGAATTCAGACCATGGGATCTACCTCTTTTAGGCGTAACTATGCTCTAAGCATTAACTTTTAATCAGCCCCAACAATATCATCCTCTCATATTAATCACAATGGGGAATTCTCTATCATCCCATGTACAATATTAATTATTATTATATCTAAAGCTCTTATATGTACCCCAAACTCATCCTAAAATCTATCACAAATTCTGATCAATACAATAGCAAGGTAAAAAAACACTAATCTAAGTGGAAACATAAATATTCCATTGCACATTGCAGAAACTATTAATGTTTTATAAACAGACCACCAATATCAGTAAAATAACCATTACTTATTTCAAACAATAATTATATCTTTTATTATAGCAAGCCATGGAAACGTAAACAAGAAGGATTAAACATTTTGTATTTAAAGTGGACATTTTGTATTTAAAGTGGACATTTCGTTTATAAGCAAAATTAAGCAATAATAAAAAAGAAAATGCTTATTAAATTATTTTATATAATAGAACAATGGTATCATTATGTGCATATTTTTGACCAGTTTGGATCTATTTGTTCTCCTCCCCGATATAATGTTAACATCTGTTTTAGCAGTGAAAGAGATAAAAATTTCTCTTTCGGACCAGATAAATAATATTTACCATTATGCTTTCCCTTCATTGGGAAATTAATATAAATATGGATAATAAATGTATATAATTTATAGACAGCTACCTCATCACTTAATATATTTTATACCCTGGTATATATAATAAAAAAACTTAATACCTGAATAACACATAAAAAAAAAAACGCATTACAACATTATATATAGCAATTAACAAACCAAACAATCATTACATTTTCTACCATTGGACTTTATCGAAGTTTGATTTGTTCTTATAAGTAAAACAATATGAAAACGGATATGATAAGCAAACATTCCTGAGTAATATATATATATTTTGGTTATCCGGTTCAATATTAACATCTTTAGACAAAATTCAAACACTTCTCCAATGGCCATAGAAATCCGTTATCGGTTTGTGTACTAATGTAAGCATACTGAAGCAATATCAAAACATTTTCGAGAATAAGTCATTTAAATAGGTTTAATTAGTATAATATTGATTTGTCTATTTTGTTTTTCTTCCCTTTTTCATCTGCGCGAAGATTTGTTATATTCTTAAATAATCTAGGTGATTTTAAAACCATTTAAAATATTATTATGTTGCCAGTTATTCAATAACGATAAAATAAATAAATCCTTCTTTCACTTCACTTTTATCAGCAAGTTAGGATGTTTAAGTTATACTGAGAAACATCTACTTAATTATAAATACGATCTTCTAAGCGATTTTAATTAATATGTAACATATATATATATATTTTTCAAATGTAGCACAATTATAATTAGTTTATTACGATCTTTGAAAATAAACTTTTAAATCATTTATGGATTTTGTTTACTTTGTTTTTTTCATTTTAATTAATATGTAATATATATATTTTTCCAAATGTAGCACAATTATAATCAGTTTATTACGATCTTTGAAAATAAACTTTTAAATCATTTATGAATTTTGTTTACTTGGTTTTTTCCGTCCACAGTAATTGTCACAATAAAAAAAAAAACCTGGGTAATTTTAAACACTTCAACATATTATTACCTTATCAAAACACTTAACATATTATTACCTTATATGTTGTATAATCAAAAAAAAAAAAAATCAGTATTTCTTTATTCACTATTATTATTGGCACTTTATTTCATATTTACGAATGTTAAATAGACTTGATTTAATATTAAGCAGTTATTAAGAATATATATACATGACTGATTATTTCCCGGGGAAATATCAAAGCAGACGATGTCTCTTCCCAATGACATAAGAAATATTTTATGTACTTTTTTTTTCAACTAATTACTTTATATGATTTAAAGTGAAATTTTAATTTCTTCATTATTTCTTAAAATGATTTAAAATATTTTCTTGAAATATTAATTTATACGCAAACGGATTTTTCTGCTTAATACTGAATTAATAACAGCGCGAAAATTAAAATACTTTAATTTTTTTTTTTATCTTCAGTCTAAATAACTTCTGTGTTATTACTAGTTCTGATATATGATTAAAATAAAGAAGACAAAAATAAATGTTACATTTTCTGGGATTATTTTCCGTTCCAAATAGTACATTTTGGCAAATACTTATTCAAATAGCGGTCCTTCCAGTGTTTCCTTCAGTAGGCAAAGTTAAGAATCTAAGCTCGATGGAAAATAGGGTAGAGATTTTCACAGGGTTACTGAGTTTACTCCATAGTATTCAAATCCATCTATCTATGAAATTTTGTTCCAATTAATTTTTTAAAAAAAATTATTATTTTCTAGCTTATTTCTTTTATTTTACTTCAGAGGTGGAGTTGTAGTCTTGTTCCATTTACCTTTTTTAGTCGTCGTCCCTCCCCCTACAAACTTTTTATATTATATACTTTGTCTTATCTGGCAGGATTGGTTCTATTATGGGCCAATCACTGTAAAATGTGAATAACTTAAGTTTTATCCCTCTAGTGAGAATCATCTAGACTGATGCATTTCAGTTTACATTAAAATATAATATATTTAAAGATTGGGTTGTCATCTGATCCTTCGTGTCAGCCGCTAAAGGCGGCATTCTTTCTAAAATAAATCCTAGAAAGATTGTTAACTTGGAGTTAAGTCTTCTTTCTACGCTAAAAAGGTACTGTTAACTCAGAGTTAAGTCTTCTTTCTACGATAAAATCTAGAAAGAATGTTAACTCGGCTTAAATGCCGTAGTTGTTTGTGTCACGCACTATATCGTAATGCTGTGTTATGTATTTGATGTAACAATATCGTATGAGGGTGTATTAATTTGATTGTGTCAAAATTATTTAAATTTTCATTGGTGCCTTTTTTTTTTTTAAGACGAATTGATGTACTGTTACATTTTAAAAATTTTAACAGTATCGTGATTGTTCCTCATAAATTTATATTCCTCCTAAATTTTTGATTACGGTGGGTTAGCGTAATATTTTAAAGATCATGCTTTGAGTCACGTTTTAGCGAGAAATTTTCCGAGACAAAAAGTATGGCAAATTTGAAAACAGAAAATATGGAAATTGCCAGACATGGAAGCCAGTGCTGTAACATTTCTACAGCAGAAAAACATCCTGCTTAAAGAAAAGAGATGTTTGTGCGGCGAATGTATGAGACTTGAGGTCCATAAAGATCTTTGGACTTTAATTTATAAGTATCGTTCTTGCCGAAAGAAATGTGCACTTCAAAAAGGCAGCTGGTTTGAGGGATTTCAAATGCCGTTCGTCAAGTCTTTAGGTTTGCTGCATTACTGAAGCCATGACGAGTTGACCGTACAGCATGCCATTAATGATAGTGAAATGTCTACCAGTAAATATTATTAACCAAACTGATAAAGTAACATAACTTACACACACAATAATTGTTGTTAAAAAAATGTAAATTATTATTTAAAAATACACAAAACACCCCTTCCCACTAATTGTTGTCAATCAAATGTAAACCAATTAAAGTAACGAAAATTATTATTTAAAGATCCATAAAAAAAAAAACCCATCGTTTCTTTAATTTTGTCACTTAAATTTTTAAAAACAGTATTACTATTTAAACGTACACCAAAAAGATCCGTTCTTGTCAATAATAATGAAATTAAGAACTATTATTGTCCCATTGTCAAAAATGTTATGTTTTTGGGAAACCAAAACAATAATTTATAAACGAAAAAAAAGTCAATCGTTTGTCAATCAAGTGTAATAAATAAAAGTAACTTCAATTTTAATTTAAACATACACAAAAAACTCCAAATAATTGTAGTCGGCAATCAAATGTAAGATAAAAAGGAAGGTAAATTAGTATTTAATCATCATCCAAAAATATACCCACCCCTCTCACTAATTATTGTCAGCAATCAAATGTACACCACCACTAAAAGTAACGTAAACTACTATTCTTTAAACGGTTACACCCCTCCCAATAATTAGTGTCAATCAAATGTAAACCAATCAAAGTAAGACGGTAACTTATTATTTAAACCTAACCCAAATTACTATTTGAAACGACCGAAAAACAACCTTTTGTCAATAAAAATTAAACAAACAACAACTATTATTGTCCCATTGTCAAAAATATTTATTTGTAGAAACAAAAATCATAATTTATAAACGAAAGGAAATCATATCGGTCGTCAATCAAATGTAAACCGATAAAAGTCATACCGGTCGTCAATCAAATGTAAACCGATAAAAGTAACGGTTTTAATTTTTATTTAAACATGCATATGCACACGCGAAAAAAAAACTACACTTCTCCCCATAATTGTTGTCGGCAATCAAATGTAAACCTATCAAAGTAACGTAAATTATTATTTAATCGTACACAAAAACACTCCTCCCACTAATTATTGTCGGCAATCAAATGGAAACCTATCAAAGTAACGTCAATTATTATTTAAAGATCCATCCAAAAAAAATCCGTTCTCTCTTAAATTTCGGCAATCCAATTTTACAAGAACAGTAATACTATTTAAAAAAAAAAAAAACACAAATTACTATTTGAACACACACCAAAAATGACCCATTCTCTCTTAAATTTCGGCAATCCAATTTTACAAAAACAGTAAAACTATTTTAAAAAAAAACACAAATTACTATTTGAACACACACCAAAAAAGATCCTCTTATCAATAAAAATTAAAAAAAAAAAACAACTATTATTATACCATCGTCAATAATATTATTTGGGAAAAATAATTCAGAAACGAAAGAAAGTAAACTTTGTAAACAAACAAATAAAAAAAAAAAGTCAATATTAATAGAGAATCGCTGGCCCGGGAATGTTATATTAATGTGTTTTTGATTAGAAATCGTGCCGCTAGCGGCTGACACGAAGGATCAGATGACAACCAAAGATTGTTTATAAAAAATTCAGAAGACTTATAAATTGATTTTGCTGTTTATTTTTAATTATTGTTTAATAATAATAAAATTTTAAATACTTTCCTACTTTCAAATTGGTTTTATACTATTAAAATATTATTTAACTAGCTACCACTGGAAATTGTGATAAAATATTTATGAGATAAATATCTATTCCATCAGACTTTCCAGTGTCTCACAAATAGTCAAGATCATCATCACTTCTTAGGATATTTATTAATGAGCTTTTGCTTAGTGGGAAAATTATAATCCACAAGCATTTCATTCTATAACTAGTCTCTACACATTGATGTTCCATATCTTAACAAATTATTACCAATTAAAATTTAAAAGTTTACACATTTATCCACTGGATAAAACCTACTATCTTTGAGCCAAAACATATGGTTACAATATATATCTGTTGCATATCCCCTCCTCCCATCTATTAATCATTATTCTAACCATGACTTTTCGTAAATACATATTGATAAAATAATATTACTAGAAAACTGATAAATTCTTCAATGTGTAAATTTTATGAAAAAATTCCTAATATTACTTTTAAAAACGGAAAAAAAGCATTAAAATTATAAATAGTAGAACAATTTTATTATTATAAACATCCCATTTTAATTCTCTTAATATAATGCTATAATTTTCTATTTGTCACTCAAATCTTCATTTGGATAATATTGGTATATTAGAAAAAAATGGCCTCAAATAATTTTTCAACAAAGATATCATTTTGGCTTTTAATACAAATGGTTAATATGGATTTACTTTTTTAAGTTTCTTTAAAAAGTTCCAATTATACTTATGTTTTCCTAACTATGTGATGAAATAAATAAATATAATGCTCAAATATTTCATAATAACAAAGAACAAAATATCCTTAGGGTGAAACAAATCAGAATATATTTACTAACTTTTAACATTCTGCCATCCAGAATCTGTATTATATATGAATATCACTATTACTCCCAGAAAAGAAAAACAATTTATAATGCTTTAAATCTACATTAACCAATTGTATTTTAATTTTTTTAGAAAGTGAAGATGATTGGATAGCAGATTCACAATTATAATGCTTAATATTTGCAAAAAAAAAAAAAAAAAAGAAAGAAAACCAAACAACGCTTGATATTTTGGAGATCCAATGCTATCAAAAAAAATCACAAATATAATAAGATACTTTATTTATAATAGTGTAATAATTTTAAATCCCAAGTTTCCCTCTTTCTAAGTGTTTTAATTAAAATAGTTTAATTTTGGAATGACTTAATTAGTTTAAAAAATATAGTATTTAGAAAATCAAAGATTGGCACAATAATGAATGGCATTGAAGATCCTTAATAAGAGTCAATATCAATAGCTAATATTAACCTAACAAAAAATTATTTATTACTTATTATAAAATTATTTCCGCTTTTAAAAAAAAAGGTAATTAAAAGCCAGTTATAATCTTGCTGTGAGTGACATATATAATCCTTTAAAAAAATCTGTTGCAAGAAAATATTATGCAGCTAAAAAATCATGTTAGATAATAGAAAAGAGAAAGAGAGAAATGAATTCTATAATGACTTCATATATACAATTATAGATATGTATACGCCATAAGAACAATGTGACACACTAAATAATTTTGAAAATTCTCTACTAAAATCTCTCAAAATGAGCTTCACAAGCATGTAGAATGCTGATTACCAACAATACCTCAGAGAAGTCTGAATTTATCAGCTTGTTCAGCCAAAAGTTTTTACTTTAATTCCAGTCATGATTTCTCAATTGAAATAACTAAATGTTGGCTGGCAAGCATGACAACAGCATTTCAATAAATAAATTCTCAACTTTTTTTTTTTTTTTGAGACTTAGTTTTATTCAGGCATAATAGTGATAAAATGTAGGAAAACAAAAAAAAAAATCTATCAAAATAATTCAAATGGATCTACTATAGAAACTGCAGAAAAATAAGATTAAATTAAAAATATACCTTCTCAAGAAAAACAATTTTCTAAAGAATATCGCTTTAAGAAGCTTCTATTATCTTATTACTGATAGAATTTAAATAACTTTCTGTGTTTTTAACTGCGAGTATCCATAATTTATTTAATTATTAATGCGACTAAATTAATTAGCTTAATTACAAATCACAATTTTTTACAACAAAAGCATCTTAAGAAAAAGGACACCATTTATTTAAGTTCGAAAGTCAGCAATATTCTACATTAAAAATCTAGTTCAATGTGGTGTACAATCTCAATTGCTTCAATTTTCTTAGACACTTTCAGTTACAAATCAACTTCTGATTATATTCTCTGGTTCATCAAATTTCTTTAAATACTATTAGGCCAATATCAAATAATATATATTTACATACAATAACAATTAGAAATTAATTTAAAAAAACGTAAATTATATTATCATTTAGAGCAGTAATTTGCACCCTGGGGTACTTGTAACTCCCAAGGATAACAGTGAACAGCAGGTAAATAAGTATATTATACTATTAATATAATCCAAAAATAATTGTTATAAAACATTTCCGGACTATTACACATTGGTACTAGTGAGCCACATCAGCAATATTTCAGGACTCTTTTCAGATAGGGACAGTGAGGTTGGTGGACTTTTTGCTTACTGCAAAGTCTGATAACTCAAAATGCCCTGTTAAGATTCAAGATAGCTAGGGAAATTGCCAGACTGGTGCCCCCCTTGAGGCTCATCTCAGTGATATATGCATCTCCAGCGAATAACATACTGCATAGTACACTCTCTCCAACTGCTTATTTATTTTAATGAATAAGGTACCGGATAATTTACTGAAAACCAAGGAAATATGGGGACCAAAGAGATTGGAACCCCTAATTTAACTACTTCCGGTTTGTCGGCGTCATTTGCGCCCTTCGGTGCTCATTTGATGATGTGCTATTTTCTTTCTTTGCTGACGTAAAAAGTATAATGATGATGTCGAAGAAAATATGGCCGTTTTTAGCTATATATGTTAGCTTTCAAACGATCTTTATTTCAAAAAAATCGGTCGAAATTTAGATTTTTGGCGAATTTTTTAATCAACCACAGTATTTAATTTTTTTGTTTTTTTGGTAATTTTTGTACTTATCATGAAACGATAAAAGACATAAAATGTTTTACGGCTGCAAGTGAAGTTTTCTTCGGTATTATTCTCAAACAAGGCTTACAACAGACTAAGAACATAATTATTCATAAGTAAAAAATTTTAATTTTTTTTTTTAATTTTTTGAAAAAATATATTTTTTATTAATTTTAGTTTGTAATTAGTGTGTGCTAATTTGTAGTTATATATTTATTTATTTATGCTCATACACAATTCATATCTATCGAAAAATTGGTGTGTGTGTAATTATATATTTATGGTCGTATAGAATTCATATTTATTATAATTTTCTAAAGGTAGTTTGTAATACATTTATTTATGCTCACATAGAGTTCATATTTATCGAAAAATTAGTGTGATTTAGTTTGTAATTATATATTTACTCATATAGAATTCATATCGTAATTAACTTATTAGTATATAATTCATATCATAATTTTCTAAAGTTCTATGTACACTAATCCTCTTATTTTTATAAAAATAATGATTTTCAAAAAGTATACTTTTTGAAAACCATTAATTATGTTTATATTATATGGTTTACAAGCAATGAGTTATAAGACTAATAAACAAATGTATACAGACAGACATTGCATACACAAACATATAATCCAATTCTGATTCTTGTTTATGTTTATGCTTGATCATGCTTTGCTTTTGCTATATGTTTCATAACATTATTTTCAAGTCTATAGACTATATGCAAATAAATTATATCTGTGGTACAATAAATATAACAAGATAGCATCACTTCTGTACATAAAAAATATAAACATCACTTGTGCACTGCATAAAGAATATAAACATCATTGGTGATCACAATGAATATAAACATCACTATTGTACACACAAAAAATATAAAATGAAGAGATAAAACTCATTTTATCAGTGATATAGAAAGTAGCCTACAATTTCTAGTTTTAGACATACAAGAAGCCAATTGCTATGATGATTTCTTTTGTATCTTTTATTAGGATGAATCTTTTTCTTTATAGATGCCTTTGACATTTAGAACATTTGGGGTACAAGATAGAAATGAACAAGTCATATCCGACTTTGTTTGGAGATTGTGAAGCTATGGATTATCACAGGTAAGACATGTTTAGAAAGATAATTTTGTAAGAAATAGAAAGAAATTATCACTGAAGATGAATTTTGAATTTTAGTTAATGTTAATTTCCAAATTATGAACAAACAATAAAATAATAATTATTTCGAATGTGAAAATTTCTTTTTTTTCTTTATTTTTTATATAGTTATCACTATTTATTTTATGCTTATTGTTTTTCTTAATTTTTCTAGTTTCTAGCAATGTAATTGTTTTTGTTCTAACATAATTAAAACTGAAGTTATTATGAAAATTGTGTCTCAGGCCATTATTTTAAAAAGTTCAATATGGCGGCTTGAAGCTGAAGTAGTTAAATACTCTTATCTTTTACACATAATTATCAATTTTCATTACACCAATGCAAAAGAAAAAATGCACGTAATACATAATTTTAATAATATACTAATTAACATGAGTATTGCATTTAAAAGTATAGTACTTATGCCCTTTTCGTTTTCTGTTTTAAAAACTTTTAAAATTTTCAAATTTCATCTTTAAATATATTATGGAAATTTATCTAAACAATTAGAAGAATACAGATGTGACATTAATTTCTTTGGCAAATCTTTAATAAGTAAAAATCTTTCAACGTCTATGATTTAACTATTGTAATTTTATTAATTATTTCAGTTTTAAATCGACATTATTAGATATTTATATACAACACTCTCCACATATGTGGTTTTTTATTCTATTAATTTTAACAAGCTCATAAATAATTTTATATCTTATTAACTGGGTAATGTTGATAACATAATTGGAACAATCAACTCCAAAGTATTAATATAATTCACAAGCCAAATCCTCAAAAATTATATAAATGAACATCTTATCTTTTCTTAGGAGCATTATTTGCTAGTTCATTTATATTATTGTTTGAGGATCTGTCTTGCGAATTATCATAGTAGCGTTTTCAGACTAGGATTTTCCATGAATAAGTTTCCAAGTATGTAAAACATTTTTATAATATGAAAATAAAATTTGATAATAAATATGTAAGTATATAGTGTAACTGTGAGATCCATGGGAGATGAGAATAGTCAAATATCATGATTGCAGCAGCCCTACTGTTCATCAAGTGTTATGACAATTGAGAATAATGTCTAATCTTTTACAACCAACTTTTCTCAATATTTTATAATCAATATAAGATATCTAAAATATGATCAAATAAAATACAATGATCAATAATTTAATTGGCCATTGGTGAACTTATTATATATTATAAAAATAGCATTAAAAGCAAAATGATCAAGCAAAAACATCAAACTGCAATAAATGGTAGTTTGAAAGCCTTTCCTATTTTCTTAACATTGTAAAAAAAACTTTTTTTAGAATATACAAACCTAAACCCTTTTCAATAAGCGAGTTATCAGTCAATGGTATACGCTGATGGTCAATTTTAAGATAGCCCCGTTTGTAGACTAACGCTCTCACAGTCCCTAATGATGGGTATCTGAAACAGATTTTTAAAAAAAATTATAGCAAAATAAAAATTCATGCACAAATTATATTTAAAATTGATTTGAAGATGGGGGGGGGGGGGTCCTTGAAATAAATAAAAATTACAGCAAAATAAAAATTTATACATTATTGACAATTAAAGATGTCACATCAATAAATAAGTCTAGCTGCCAATGAATAACGATTTTTGCTTTTATTCAATATAATTAAAAAATTAATTTCTAAAATAACAAACAAGGATACTTTATATTAGTACACTTTAAAATTTTTTAAATAAAAATATAAATCAAAGAATCAAATTTCAGACATGGTCATGTAAATGTCTCACAGCAGAGATTTATATATCATTGGAAGATTTTAACATGTAAAATTTCTGTCATTACTAAACTGTAATCCTCATGACAGTTCCGTTTTCTATGAAATATAAAACAAAAGTGTAGATTCTATAAATAAATAACTTTTTAAGTATATTCATAGTACTAGTTTGAACAAAAAATGTAATATAAATTTACTATTATCTATTTATCAAGTAACACAAAAGCATGATTTATATATTATTTTGATTTGGATAAGGCATTTACTTCAATTAATAGAAAAATATTGGAGAGTGATTGAAAGTGGTTGCCTATGAAAGTTTAATCACACTACACAGCTTTTACATGATAGAATAAGTATATATTTAAATCTGGGACACTTGAAGCAAGTGTTGAAAAAAGTATGTCTACTAACTTCAACTTTATTTTTAATTTTTATGACTGTGGTCTTTGCAACTGTTTATACGTGATATTATGATTCAGGGATGAAAATGCAATAGATGTTCAATGATAGAATTTTAAGTGTTTAAAAGTGAAAACAAGTTCATCTTATTGGATTCTGGATTTACAGTATATAAATGTGTTATTCTTTCTAATTCAAAAAGTGATTTGCAAAGTATAATTATTATTTTGACTGCAATAACACTTTTAAAAAAAAACCCAAATCTTTACCAACTAATAGAAGAAATACCTTCAAAACCGTTTTAGTATGGATGGTTATCAACTTGACAATGACACCCAAGTTTTAATGGAAAGGTAAACTTATATGCTGAGATATATGTAAGATTCCAATATGCTGTTTGTAACAAATTAAGACAGGATATTCCATAGCCATGATGTAGCTACTATATCAGAATGCAAGACTCTGATCATCTACATAAATAATATAATGGCATTAAAATTTCATTCAAAGAAGCTCCATAAAATTCTAAAAATATTATGACAAGTTCATAAGGTCAATTAATATTTTCTTCAGTTTTTTAGATGTGATATT